>WKFP01015185.1:401968-440456 GCA_011057875.1 Pterocles orientalis | reverse complement strand
CCCAGCCTGTATTTGTGCTTGGGATTGCCTCGACCCACGTGCAGGACCTTGCACTTGGCCTTGTTAAATTTCATGAGGTTTGCATTGGCTCACCTCTCCAGCCTGTCCAGGTCCCTCTGGATGGCATCCCTTCCCTCCAGCGTGTCACCACACCACACAGCTTGGTGTCATCAGCAAACCTGCTGAGGGTGCACTCCATCCCACTGTCCATGTCTCCAACAAAGATGTTAAACAACACTGGTCCCAGTACTGACCCCTGTGGAACACCACTTGTCACTGGTCTCCACTTGGACATTGAGCCGTTGACCACAACTCTCTGAGTGCGGCCATCTAGCCAGTTCCCTATCCAACGAGTAGTCCTTCCCTCAAATCCATGTCCCTCCAGCTTAGAGACAAGGATGTCGTGTGGGACTGTGTCAAAGGCTTTGCACAAGTCCAGGTAGATAATGTCTGTTGCCCTTCCTCTATCCACCAGTGCCGTGGCTCTGTCGTAGAAGGCCACCAAATTTGTTAGGCACGATTTCCCTTTGGTAAAGCCATGTTGGTTGTCATCAATCAGCTGCTTGTTTTCCATGTGCCTTAGCATAGATTCCAGGAGGATTTGCTCCATGGTCTTGCCAGGCACAGAGGTGAGACTGACCGGCCTGTAGTTTCCCAGGTCTTCTTTATTTCCTTTTTTAAAAATGGGGGTTATGTTTCCCCTTTTCCAGTGTGTGGGAACTTCACCAGAGTGCCACGACTTCTTGAATACGATGGATAGTGGTTTGGCAACTTCATCTGCCAGTTCCTTCAGTACCCACGGATGTATCTCATCAGGTCCAGTTTAGGTCCTAACATTCCTGTGAGTCATGCAACTCTCTCTTCAGAAGAGGGATTAGCAAAAGATAATCTCTCACTCCCCACCAGTATGGGAGCGAAGAGGTAAACACTCTACCATGTACAGCCAAGCCCTGCTTTGGGAAAGGGCTGTTTCATAGCAAAGCATTTTATTTAGGATTCACCCTAGTGTATTCTGTTTCTGCCCCGTGCAGTTTTCCTTCCTTCATCAGAAAGTTCGGAAATTCAACCTTTCTATTTAATGAATATGGAAAAGAACATTAAAGAAACTTGAATACTGTTTTATTGTCAGTCCTGATTCAACCATAATTTACTCTTCCCATCTCTCTTCTGTGTACACAGGCAAAAAAGCCTGCAATACATTAGCCATAAAGTAATTTGCTTACAAAAAAAATGACTGCCCTAACACATGAATCACTGGACTAAATTATGTTATTTCACACACTAATATAAATCTGGAGCTTTACCTATGGCAAGAATGGAGTTGTACTCAAAATTAAGAGCAAGGCCTATATTTTAAGTCACTGATAAAAGCAGTGTTCATTCCTTACCTCTTCAAGAGATGACTCCAAGTTCATACCAAATGCAACTCCTATGAGTCCAAAGAGAGAGAGAGAGAAAGTCCCCATAGTCAGCTGCAAGTTCAGTCTCATCATCACATTGCGGTGGCTAAAGAAGGGAGAAACATCTGTAAGAGGAACCCAAAAATTGTTTTGCTGCCTAAATTCTCAAATACCATACAGCATGCACTAAAACCAAATAGTGAAAGACATGCTGGGATTAGTCAACCCAGTGACAAAACTCACAAAACAAAAATAAAAAGAGGCTATTGTTTTGAAATTGCTGCATCAGGATACCTCTAGGGCAGCAGATTCTGCTTAATCATCAGCAGACTTTCCAGCAGCACTCACTTCTTACAGGTATATACACAGAGTAACAGTAAACTTCCATGGAAATTTGTGTTCTGTCACCAATAACTGACTGGAATTTATATGTCTGTACTTGCAAGCAACAAAAATTTACTGTTACCTTGTAAACGAATAGACTTACAAAGAAGCAGAGTCAGTAAATGCTGCAGACTATAAACTTAAGCCCGTTTTGGAGAATTCCATATTTGAGTCTTCCCCAAAAGGATTTTTGTGGTTTCCTGACGCAGCATCCACCAATTCCTTCTACAGGTAACTCTCCAGTAAAGAGAAAGAATATTAAACACTGACCTCAGAGACAGAGTGGCACGTGCTTGCAAATGCAGTCTAATTATTTTCCAGTAAGAAAGCTGACTAGTAGTGAAAACTGTAGTGTACAGCGAGAAAATACTCCAAAGTTATTTGTTCTTTTATCACTCCACAGAGTGACAGTGCAACTTGTACTGAATACCTGACTAGCCTAGCCAGCCTCTTAAATAAGAGTTTCGGTTTTGCTGAATTAAGAGCAAACTTTCTCGAGTAGAATTTTATTTTACCCCTAAATTTGCAGACATTTCCTCTAGTGGCTGGCTCCCCAGATGGGTCCAGGAGAAGCTTAATTTCTCCTGCTAGTGAAAACTGCTGCCTAGCTAGAGAGGTTTTTACATATACTGATCAGGGGGTCTTGTGGCTTTGCTTTATCCAGTTCACTGGTAAGAAAAGTGCAATTCAGCTTCTTGTGCTGTGACTGCAAGTCCATTCAAACCCTTATGACAACGGAATTCCCCAGCTTTCCTTACAGGCAGTGACTTGAGACAGACTAGGCAGCATTAAAATCTCCTTGGGTTTTGGCAGTCCAACAGACAGGATAGCTAACCTGTCCAGGTTGATAAAGATTATGCTTTCCGAGTCATCAATCAGTACCCTGAGTTCACGAGCTTCATTTGCAAGATCTTCTGCTTGTCTGTAATAGTTCTCCAGCAGCAGCTCCATCTCCTCTGCATGGTCAATCCCAGATGTACTCTCCTCACTGTGAGCAACAATTTAGATTTTTCTGGTTAGCTACATGTTGCATAAAAGTATATTATTGATGTGTTAAGACCAGGCACACAAGAGCTGTGGGGAACAGCCAACAAGAGTGCTGTCATTAGATCTCAAAACCCAATCTTTCAAGCAAAGAACTTCCGTCGATACCAACAGCTTAAAATAAAAGGCGTATTTTTATATCTCATCAGCTGATGAGCATAGGCAGTCAATTATTTTGAGCAGAGCAGTTAGCATTTGAAGTGCTCAAGGCATGCACAACATCACAAATCTTACTTTTCAGATATTAAAAAGTTATAAAGTTTTATCAAATTTATTTTTAAAGTTTATATTGCTATAAATATATTATTAAGTCATTATTATAAAGTGCAATTTTGAAAGGAGACGCTTGATTTCTTGGCGCCCTCAAGTGGTGGAAGCTGGTAGGAGTGCACAAGACTAAAAAAAATTAGTGAGGGATGTGGTTTAGGTGCATATTACAATAGTTTAGCTGTAAGGTGTTTCAGCCATACACAGTAATCACTGCAAAACATTTTAGGAGCATGAAACAGCTGCTCTCCTAAGTGAAGTCTATCTGAGAGACTTTCATCTTACTGCCTGGTGCAGCAGCCTTCTCTGGAACAGGTGTGTTTCTGGCAGTGTACAGGATTGTTCACTGTGTAGACAAAAGCCAACGCACCCAAGATCCACAAGAGCTTGAAAACTAGCAGCAAAGCCAGGAAGATTCTTTATCATTTTTTCTTTTGTGGTATGACCTCATTTCTCTACAGAGACTAAACTTTTTAAAGAATCTCCTCCTGGGATTGCTGACTGTTGAAGGAAACTCTGAAATGTTTTTCCAAGAAAATCAGTGATATGTCTTAAGAATCAACCCACATAAGCTCCCTGGGGACCTTTAACAGAACTAGTTTTCTCTCTTCTGGGGAAGAAACTTTTGAGTTAGCCAGGCTGATTTTACAGCCCATCAGACCCTGAGGGTTTTAGTGCATGCAGATGAGAGGAGTGGTGGACTTGAAAGCCTTAGAGCACTATCTGCTGTATTACAGATTCAGCTCAAGGTCCTATTTGATCCGTATCTCTATGTTGGCTCCTCTGTGGCTACACAAAGGGAAACAACAGGCATAAGGACTTGAAAATGACTGTCATCTGATTTGATTTCGTTAATTAGCCTCCATCTGCCTCATGAGTCTTTGACACTCCACCATGCCTTCACACAAAGATACGATGTCTGTCTTGTTTTTCTGGGCTCAGCTCACCATTCCTGCTGCAAATGCTCTCTGACGACACTTGTATACCTACTTGGCTTCCTCCATGCCTTCTCAGGCTTCTTGAGTTCATCAAATATCTCACATCATCTGCATCAATCCTGGGGCCAAAAAAGCTGCACATGCACTGCCAGCAAACGTGCTGTCGTGGCCAGCGTTTCCTGGCATGCCTGGGGTGCAGGCTGCCTCGCCATGTCCTGCAGCATGGCTCCAGCACTCCTTACACCTCTCCTACCTGTCTGCAATGGTTGTGTCTGAAAGAAAGGATGGCTTCAGGCTTCTCCCAACACAAGAGTGTAAGGTGACTTTGGTATCTTTCCTACATGTTCCCCACACATTGTCTACCATGAGGTGAGAAGAAATGTGCCAGCAGCTTGTCTTAAGTCCAAAGGCAGGCTGTGAGCAAAACCAGGCCAAAGACCAGGTGCTCAGGAGCAGCCTGGAATTCAGCACCCTCCCGATACTGCTCCAGTGGATGCATTAGAAAGGCAAACCACATTCTACTCCTGGAATACCAAGTTTCTGCTGCACACTTACACTCAACTCTGCAGGGCAAGACACCATCTCCCAATTTCAAGCACACAATACTGTGTGAACAGTACTAATATCCACATGTAATATACTTGGGCAAAAGTACTCCTCAGCAACTTCACAAAGGACCTGAAAGGTAGTTTTTGTTATCTGCTTGAACAGAAAACATGTCTGTATGCTCAAGACTGAAATACAAGTCAGCCCCAAAACACACTGGGATATGATATACATTATCTTTTGGCTTTTTAGTTTTTGTCGAAGCAACCGGTGCTGCTGTTGCTGCTGTGTGCTGTCTTCCAACAGATTTTGAGAGAGTGCAATAGGGCTATTTCTGAATGTGTATTTTTCCTGAAATGCTGCTCTTCAGGTACACAACAAGATTGCCCCCAGGCCTCATTCCTTCAGGTTCTGCTGAGCAAAAAGCTAGAAGCAAGGTGTTCAGAACACTTCTAACAAAGGAAGTGTTCTGACATATTCAAGACAAGCTTTAAAATCTGCCTCTGCTTTTTTGGTGAAACTGAAGAAAATTCTCCCAGAAAGTGTTAATTTGTATTGAAAAATAATATTTGCTTTTCCTCCTCCTGCCATCCTGCTCCCATCCCATTACATCCCAGATGAGCTGGCCCACTATGGCAAGAACTATCTGAAAATGCATAACGTGACTCCTGCTAATGGTGTCCCTCTCCAAAATGGCAAATACAATGATTTCTGAAGCAGCAAGCATTAGGGCTTTAAAATATTAGTGTGTCTTCTTCTTTCTGCTTTTTGGCAGGGAACACCCAGTTTAGTGTTCAAGTTCTCCTTAAACAAAACACACTTTTAAAAAAGGATGTGGTTTCAAAATATACATACAATACTTGTGGATCAGTCCATTTAGACAGACAGAGCTCTTCTATTAACTCTTCTTCATCTAAGATCTCCAGAATTGTTTCTTTGAAAACTTTAAGATCTGTTTCCAGTTCTGACAAGCTGAAGAAAGAACAAGCAAAAGGTCAAGTAATCCCCACTGGCACCAGTGCACAAAGGTAATCTCTAAATGAGTTTGGCAGACAGCACCTCGCCAGATGGAGCAGCCAGGGAAGACTTCCTTGCAGGGTTCTAAGAGCTCCTTCCAAAAATTCTCTACAGGCCACACGCTTAGCAGTGGCAGTGATCAGTCTGGGGACCAGAGAGCTACAGACACACACTAAAAGGGATTCAGGTGTATTTTCTGGATATATTTGTAAGTCAGAAAAAACAAGCACCCCGTGAGCATGCAGGGATATTTGCACTGTCATGTCAGAGGGGCCAACACGCGAAGGTACCAGTGTATTAGTACTAGTGACCGTAAACCACAGACCCAACGGCTAACCTTGTTTTACATTATGGGGAATATTTTCAGAATGTTATTGTGTTCTCTTTACTATTATTTTGTTCCGTCAGATGCTATTTAAGAAGCTTGACTGTTTCTAATAACTCAGAACAGATTTCCCCTTTTCTGTTTTTCCCCATATCACTAGGTATTTCATATACTGCTTCTTACGTTTACAAATAAGATGCACAACCCAGGATTACAGTAATCTAGAAAATTCATATTAGATACCATTTTTCTAACATTTCATTGCACATAACGTTCTATGGTCATCTTCTAGTCTCTTCACAGCTTACTCTTATTTACCTCTTGCCATTTTGCAGGAGAATGTGTAGTTTACTCCTATCCACAGACAAAAGCTTGGGGTCCACTAGAGCTTCCAGTGTCTCAAGGATCTGAGGCTGCAAAGTGTTAAGTCTCCCCTGCAGTTTGCTGATCTAGATAACAACATGATCCTTTATAAGAATTAAAGCAATCCCTTTAGAATGACTTGGGCAACTGGCTCCTGTCTCCAAACACAGAATTCACAGCAATAGGCAGTTAACACAATCTACTTTCCAACGCCTGGGAAATACTTGCTATAGGGATTCCACTTCAAAGATAAAGGCAAAAATATACAGTATTTTATAAGTGATTTGCACTGAACTGAACTGAAACCCTGTGACACCACACCAATAAAGCTGATAAAGCTAAAACAGTTTGTCTAGAAATGTCACATTAGCAGTAGCAAGTGTAGATTTTAAAAAATAGCTAGAACTTATCTGGCTCCTGCCCAAGAAGCCAAAAAACCTCAGCGCTTCTGCACAACTTCTATTTCAACTAAAGCGTGTCTCTAGAAAGGTAGGTACTCTGACTTGTTTTTCATCTGTCCAAACGATGGTGAAGCCATCACATCCTTACAGAAGTTGTTCCAAAAACAAACTTTCCAATGAGTACTTTCTTGGGAAGGGAATGGAAACACACATACACACAAAACCATAACAACTAAACCAACAAAAGCCAAAACCAAAAAAAAAGCTCCTAGAATAAGCGTGGAATACATATACAAATGTGTATGTATAAATATTAACACAAGAAGAAAATCACTGTCCTTTCTATGAAGCAAAAACTTCCAAAAGAATTTAAATAAAAATGATATAGCTCACCCGGTGCTGCAGGATTGCTTCTATGGCTCGGAATTCAAAGGGCAGGGAATATGTAACTAGTTGACCTTCCCCAGACAGCTGAGACGCTAGTTCATTGAAGAGCCAGTGTTCCAGATTTAAATTACGATAATCTAGTATCAGAAGAAACTCTGGTGTTATGACAGCCTTCAAGAACTGAAAAAGATAGTACATGTAGGAGTCTGAAAAAAAACCCTCTCTGAAGATTTCTGTCTTCTCATGACTCTGTAGTGCATTTGACAATTTAAGCTTTGACAAAGACACTCTTCAAACGTCTCTTCAGGCAGGAAGATAACAGAATCTCACACTAACTGTGAATCAGTGTACTCTCCATGGTTCAGACACAGCACTGTGCCAGCGGTGGTATGACCGAGAAGAGGCTCCTCGTAAGTCTTTACTGCTATTACAATGTTAGCAGCATTTCTTCCGTGCTCAACTAGGAATTAATATGTACTGTTGGTAAACCTGTACCTCTGACTGCCAGGTAGAGCTTCAAACGCACATATACTGCTGGGCTGCATGTCATAGAAAGCTGACATTAAAAGAACTGTGCAAGGAAATGCAGGTGAAAGGATAAGACACAGTTCAAGTTTACACTTGGCTAGAGGGAAACCATTACCTCCATTCTCATGATGATCCTGTTGTTCCTAGTCGCAATGCTCATTAGGTGTTGAAATCTTAGATCTCGAGCTTGAAGACCCAATTCCTGGTACAATTCTGTTTTCTTCTTTTCTATCATAAAAATATTTTTAGAGGAAGACATTTAGAGGACACACATATATGTTCTGAAATTACATTTTAGTCTGTTACTCAGACCTGCAAAGGAAAAATAACAGCTGTGCTATCTTTAAAACAGTTTTCCTCCCATCGATTCCTCAAACTAATTTATTTTTTACAAAGTTTAGAAGACTGTATCTTGAATCTAAAGAGAAAAAATCTAGATATAAGTCAAAAAGTTGTCCATGACAATTAATTTCACGTCAGAAACAAAGTGACCCATTTGAGAAAGCACATGTAATCCCACAGGAAATGAAATACAAGGCAAAGAAAGTAGTATGCTGGTCAAAACCAGAAAAGACAAGTAAAAATTCCTGTGAGAGATGGTATACATTATTTTCAAAATATTACTTTAAAATACACTACAATTGCAACAATAAAGATACTATGAAGACCAGCAGAAGGCAACAAAACAGAGGAAATGTTGTGACATCCCAAATACACACAGTGAAGTATCCCAAATATAACTTTCTACCCTATGTAGATTCCCAATTGGGCTCTCCTGTATTGGACAAGGAAAAAAGACAAGCAGAAAACAAACCAACTAAACTACAATGAGAACTCACCAAAAAAGGCAGTATTTCCCTCTTTGTCAAGCTTCATCTAAAGGAGTGGAAAAAAAAAAATTTCACAGAACTACTATAAAACAAGAAATACATTTCTAAAATTGTTTGCACTTGCCTAGAAGTCAAATGGAAAATACATTAGGAAGAAAAAGCAACTCTTTATGCCTTCTCTTCACAGTTCATCCCAATTAAGAAAAATATTGCATCAAATTGCCAGAGGTTTCCCTGTGTCTGTACACACACCAAACAAAAGCAGCGTCATCTGCATGACCACGTTCCTACGTAAACCTTGGAAGGAGGTGATTTACAGAGAATCAGACTTGTTCAAGAATAAACGGACATCCTATTTTTTGCATTACAAATTTTGCTATTTCCTCTGGAGCAATCTGAAAAATTTACAAATAAAATTTGAACAGTAAAGAATATCATAAACTGGGCAGTCAGGCCTTATGCCCACGTCAAGTATGGCATTAACATACTATTCAGCTAGTACCCTGCGTCCAAATCCTTGTTTTACCACTTGTCACTCGTATTATTCATTTAGCACCGGTATCTCCTAGTAAAATTATTTTATTGGAAAAACTGCGATGTCTGGTCCAAGCAGAAAGTTTGTTTTGCTCATAAACCATGTCGCTTAATTCCACAGTACTGTGGATGTGCTCACATCCCTGAGCACACGCTCCAGCCGCGCCGCAACGGGCGTTACACAGTGCACGCACCTTGCTGCAGAACGCGGCTTCTTCTCCCCAGGGATGCCTGGCCTGCCTCCCTGCGCACTAATAACCTCCACGGAGTAGTCTGCAAACGCCCTTCAGACTCGTTTTAAAAAACAATATACACCGAGCTTGTTTTTTCCCCAAATCCTACGTTTGCTTGGAACTGTGGCTACCAACACGCAGATACAATATTTCTTGGCAAGCTGAACAGGGAACTTCTGACGAGTTCAGGTTCTAAGCGCTGACCCGTCTCCACAGTTCCAGTGAGAACTGCCAGCAGATGGTTCACCTCAGAAAACCCTGAACTCCGGATACCAGAGCTGGCCTTCCAGTCAGAACCCCTCAAACCAACAATTTACAGCTAGGGATGTTCTCCGAGAGACAAATCCATCTGCTCTTATGATGATTCAAGGAAAAAAAAAAAAAAAAAAGAGCCGCACCGTCACCGTGCACAAGCTGCCAACCGCCCGCCCGCACTTACCACCGCAAAAACCGGGGACACGCTGGCCAACGTGGCTTGGGAGGCCTCCGCGGGGGCATGTTGGTAAAATTTACCTGAAGAAAGACCAGACACTTCAACCCCCGCCCAGGGGGTCACTCACCCCCTCCCCGACCGCACGGTGAGGCCTGTGGGCGCGCACTGGGGTGGGGGGGGTACGGCCGCCGCGCAGGGCACGGCCCGGCCCCAGCCCCGCCACTTACCCGCCCAGCGCAGCCCCCGAGCGCCCGGCGGCACCGCCACCCCCGCGGGCCGGCCCTGTCCCGGCGGCAGCCCCAGGGCGGCCTTCAGGCGGGCCCCGCCGCCCGCCCACGCGGGGGGCGCGCAGCGGCAGCCCCGCACGGCCCCGCGGGGGCGGCGCAGGGCGCGGGGGAGCAGCCCAGCCCGCAGCATAGGCCCGCACGGCCCGCCACGGCCCGGCTCCCAGCGCGCAGCCGCGGCGAAGGAGGAGCCCGCGCGGCTGACGGGGTTCCCACAGCGCAGCCTGGGAGGAGCACGGCCTCGGCGGCTCCGCGGCGGGGGGGAGGTCACGGCGGGGCTTATCGGCGGCGCTGGGCGCGCACGGAGCCGGTAGGAGAGCGGCGGCGGCGGCTGCAGCCTGGTCCCCGCGGGCCCCGGGCAGCCCCCAGCCCTGCTCCGGCTCCAGAAGCGGTTCTGTAGCGCAAGGAAACCTCGCGGTGGCTGGGATTTGCCCCGCGGCGTTTGGCCACTCGATTAAATTGTAAAATGTGAGGTGTTTCCACGTGGGGAGTGGTACTGCCCCCGGTAAAGGTGTTAGATTTCCTCGCCCTGCTTGTGTATCTAGAACAGACAAGCAGGTTTGAAATCGTATTTAGTCACACCCCGGCCTCTGCTGTTCTGTGTGGTGTGAAGTGCTGCTTTCCTGTGCACAGGGAGAACGCAGGTGGCACGAGTGTCCCTTCTTCGGTTGGTCCTGTGGGACCGTGAAGGCGAAGCCCGAGCCCAAAGCCCTGCAGGAGGCGCGTTATAAAAATGTGCAGACAGCCGACAGCCCTCCCTGCTGCTGACTGGGGAATAAAGGAGGAAGGGATTGTGGTGTTCGTGACATGATTCACACAGCCTGGCTGCCCCACAGCGGAGCACAGATCTAAATACTGTCCTGAGCACAAGCCTGTGTTTTGGAGACAAGGCGCTGGGGCCAAACTCTGCTCTCGGCTGAGCTCTAAGTAAAGGAATTTTGAGGGAAGCCACCTGAGGGCAGACACTGTCCCCTCCTCTCTGACACCACATCTTCTGTGCATTTGTGTGTGTGTTTGGGTGTATATACATTAACACACATAGATGAGCATTTGTTCAAAGTGGATTCACGTGTACCTACAAAGATAAATGAGTTCACAAGGAGGTAATTAAATAAAATTTCCTTAGTAGATATATACAGCACGTATGTGTAGACTGAAGCCATCAGAGGTTTTCAGTTTCAGGGTAAGCATGCCTGAATGCAAATACCGGCCTTCTTTATGCTAGATGAAAAGCTGAAATCTACTTAATTGGAGTATTGTAGCTCTCATTTCGGTTAATCACAGCAGACGGCAGTATGTACAAGACTAATTTAATAATCTTGGCTTTCAGAGATACTTAAACAAAATTTAGACATGCCAGACAGCGCAGAAAATACCGCAGGAGAGGAGGAAACGAACGTGCACCATTGCTGGCAACTAACAGCAGCTTATGTTGACTCTAGGTTTTGAATGCAAAAGCTAGGGAAGCATCTGAAGAATATCTGCCCGAAATTTACATTTAATGAGTTAACATTGAGTCTCACACAGCTGACTTTTCACACTCTCCAGTAAAAAAGGAAAAAGATATTGGGTTGATCTGTTTGTTTTCCTTTGTCCATCTGTTATTCCGGCTGTTTACACAACCGAAGCATTGGACGTAAGATGACATAACTTCACACCAAATACATACTGACATGAATTTTGATACGTATGATATAATAGGCCAGTATACCAGTCAGTATTGATATTGTCTCTCATTATATCTGCGTTGTCAGTCATCATCATAATTGTCTGGAAGGATAGATGATGACCAAATTATCACCTCTGTCTTCAGAGGTGAAGGCAATGCGTTGGAGTGAACTGGCAGCCAGGGACAAGTTATGAAGCACAGACATAATGTCTAATTTTATACTACTGCTGACAAAAGCTAACTGGAGATCTAGAGCTGCCATCCATTTATTGCAGCTCTGAATATCAATGAGCTGCTTGTTGCTGCTGCTGTACACACGTGTCAGGTATCCTGTCCATCCTGCAATGCCACCTTTGGGAGCAGTTTGCTGTGTTTAATCAAAAAAATAATGGGTCAAGCTCATCTGCTGTTTGTTGAAGAAGCTCACTGACATAAACAGGCATCACAGCTCTTCTCCATTCAGCCAAAATGAAAGGATAGCTCCTGCATGGGTTTGCTTAGCTAGGAAATTGTCGTCCAAAACACAAACTATTTGGGAGGTTGAATTACGAGAGCAACTCCTTCCACTGCCAGCTGAATGTCAGTGCAGACATGAGAGACTGGTCCAACTGCAGCTGGGGTATGTGGAAGAGAAACAGCACAAACACCAGAGAAAAACACACAGAAGGAGAAGGAAATAATAAGTATCATCAGAGGAGTCCTTGTAAATCTCTACTGAAGAAAAGCTCAGAGAACTTTTTATGAAAAACTGTGGTAGAAAGGCATATAGATGTTTGCCTGCAGAGAAACTATCTCCCAGAGTATGATTTGTACAGTTAATCAAACCTATTTGATGTGCCTGAACCTATTACCTGTTTCTTCTCCTGAAACAAATGCTCACGGGAGCCCCATTTTAGTCACAGTGAGGAAAAAAACCACAAACAGAAAACCAAACAAAAACCCAGATAAACCAAAAAAACATAAATTTTCTTCCAGACAGTAGATGAGTGTGTAGTGGATGGTGAATGCACCTGAGTTAAGAATAGAGAGAAAAGGAAAGATTCTGTCGAAAACTTAAAATATAAAATATTCATATTTAGAATAATTTATCTTACATGAATGAATTAGGAATACTCAATTGATAATCTCAGATGCCTAGATCAAAGGTAGCTACAGTAACACCCTGAGAAATCTTTGCCTAGAAAGGATGACTTCACTTTCATTACTCTGTACAAGACCACACCAAGGATATTTTTCAACTTTTTCCCTTCTTGAGCTAACCACCTGGAATTTGTTTCTCTGTGGAAAAGCATCTCCTCATGTGCCTCTACGGATCTGCCAAAGCCTCTTACCTATGTAACCCTTTATCGTCTCAGCTGGCTCAAGAATACTGTTAGAAAAGACCTATGTCATCAAAAGCTCTAGCTTAGACTGATTGTCTAATGCTTTTTTTTAAAAGCAAAAATAATTGATGCTGGTACTCCAGTTAGTGTGTGCATGACAGAGTTGAACCACCCAGTATTTAAGTCCTTTAAGCTGTCGATGCAGACAGTGCGATTACCCCGGAATTACAACTGGGAATAAAGCGGCTGCTATTGCTTAGTCTGACTTCTAGATGAGCTGCACAAAGGTGTAGGTATTAAGTGTGATTCTCAGCACTGTGTGCAATGGAACAAGCTGAATTTTGTTCTCCATGTTTAGAAACGTTATCCTTGCCCTATCTGTACATTCTGTTGGTCTTGTCTTCAGCACTAGGACAGGTCCCTGTCTCCATGACCTTATGTTTTGCTGTCACTGAGCCCTGTTTGTCAGGGACCTGCAAAAAGCTGCAAAATCTTTCCTGGTCCTGGAATGGCAGAGACCTCAAGGCATTTTGCTGTAGGAAGAGGGACCATGTTTGATGCTGTGTCGCTATGCTGTGGCTCTGTTCTCATCACAGCCCTTAACGTGTGCTCCTTGCATGAGCTCAGGTCCATCTTGTGATCCTGACACGTGACCTGACTGACTTGGTCTCATGCATCAACCTCAAGTAAGATGCGAGGTCTGACATGACTACAGCATAAAGAGACTGTGTGTCTCTTTGCATTTACCTTTATTCTGTGGGTGGGTACAGCAGATTGGCGCATTACTGCTGAGAACATGACAGGAGATAGTTTAGAAACTGAACCAAGAGTGGGGAGAAGAGGTCAGGCCCTGGAGAGGCTGGAAGGATCAGATTCTCATGGATGAAGGTTCTGCTATCATGGGTTGAAGTGTTTGTGCTTTTATTAGCTTTCAGGCAGCCGTTGTACTAAGGCAAGATGGAAAACATGCTGACTTTATCTGGGTTGGAAACACTCTGGTTTTGTTTTGCTTTGTTCCTGTTACTGAAGAAAAGAAAATGTTTTGTTCTGAAAAGGCTGGTGTGAAATGGTGGGGCACAGTGGGCTGGACAGTCATAGTTGCTTTTCAGGGGCTGAATTTGAAGGTGTTGCCTTAAAAAGTATGAAAATGGTGAGATTCTACTGCAGCAGAAGTAAAGGGATAGAGGGCAAAAATGCAAGCAGCTGAATTTGAAAGATTAAGTCTTTAGAGGCACCGCTATTACCTATGGAAAGGTTAAACTACGAGCGAAATTCTGCATTGCAGTTCTTCAAAGCTTTTGTAATGTGCTCCCAGTTTTGGACAAAGATTTTGCCCACCAGTTCTAGGCTGCTTTAAGGTATAATTAGCAATGCTCCAGTATAATTTAAGGAGTATTTTATTGCAATCTACAAAAGTGCATGGCCGTAGGTAAAGACCAACAGTATTTTGAAGCAGCACAACTGTTGAATGGATGCTCAAGTAAAATATTCAATGGCTTATTCCTATGGCAAAGATGTTGTGTGATTGCAAATTAGGCCTAAGATCACCAAAAGTGGTAGAATCTGGCACAGAACAGCAGATAGCTGATGTATCACTACTTGACTGCAGAATGGTGTGAAGGTCGTAATTTTTTGTTTTTACACATATTTCTAATACAAATTTTCATTTCAGATTGCAATAGATCAATGTTAAACAGTATTAATTCAAGGATGGTAATATGCTTCATTCTCTGCTTTATTATTTAGAAGAAGACCAGCAGCAAGTAGAGAAATGTAACTGTTAACCAATAACAGTAGCATGTTTGACTTTCCTCGCCCTGAAATTGCTCTTTTTGTGATGGTTAACTGCCCTGTTGTAACTCTCAGCAGGGGGTAATTTCCCATCAGAGGAGGTAAGATAAAAGCAAAGAAAAATTATTTCCATCACTTGTGTTGAAATCCATTTGGAAGAACAATTATTACTGTACACTAAACAATTCCAGGTAGGAAGGTCTAGACTGGTTTTCCTCTTGCAACGATCAGTGGGGAAAAGTAGACTGTTAAAGGATTTCACTTTGAATTGAAAGTATTTTCTGTTGTGGGGTTTGGTTTTTTTTTCCCCTTGCAAGTTTTATGGCTTCTTGTACCCAAGGTGTTGAAAAAATGCAGTGGAATCAAAGTCTCTGTGTTTTATTATGCAGATTCCTGGAAAGAGCAAAGCGGACGGCATTAAACAGTAGAGCTGAAAGTCATGTCCCAAGCATACTCACAGTGTTTCCCAGTAAAGAAAACTTATGTGTAGTCAGAATTTGTTTGGACACATCAGAGATTCATCTGTTCATCAAATAAGCCCATAAGATGTATGCTTGCTTGATTTTTTTCCCAATTTTTAATAATCTGAGGAGATTATTAAAGGCTGCACTCAGAGAGTGGTGCTCAATGGCTCAATGTCCAAGTGGAGACCGGTGACAAGTGGTGTTCCACAGGGGTCGGTACTGGGACCAGTGTGTTTAACATCTTTGTTAGAGACATGGACAGTGGGATTGAGTGCACCCTCAGCAAGTTTGCCGATGACACCACGCTGTGTGGTGTGGTGACACGCTGGAGGGAAGGGATGCCATCCAGAGGGACCTGGACAGGCTGGAGAGGTGGGACCATGCCAACCTCATGAAATTTAACAAGGCCAAGTGCAAGGTCCTGCATGTGGGCCGAGGCAATCCCAAGCACAAATACAGGCTGGGCAGAGAATGGATAGAGAACAGCTCTGAGGAGAAGGACTTGGGGGTGTTGGTGGATGAGAAGCTGAACATGAGCCAGCAGTGTGCGCTTGCAGCCCAGAAAGCCAACTGTGTCCTGGGCTGCATCAAAAGAAGCATTAGCAGCAGGTCAAGGGAGGTGATTATCCCTCTCTACTCTGCTCTTGTGAGACCCCACCTGGAGTACTGTGTTCAGATGTGGGGCCCCCAACATAAAAAAGACCTGGAGCTGTTGAAGAGAGTCTAGAGGAGAGCCACAAAATTAATCAGAGGGCTGGAACACCTCCCCTATGAGGACAGGCTGAAAGAGTTGGGGTTGTTCAGCCTGGAGAAGAGAAGGCTCCGAGGAGACCTAATAGCAGCCTTCCAGTACCTGAAGGGGGCTACAGGAGAGATGGGGAGGGACTCTGTATCGGGGAGTGTAGTGAGAGGACAAGGGGTAATGGGTTTAAGCTGAAAGAGGGTAAATTTAGGTTAGACATTAGGAAGAAATTTTTCACTGTGAGGGTGGTGAGACACTGGAACAGGTTGCCCAGTGTGAAATACGTTCACATGATTCGTGTCAATGTGAAACAACGAGTCCATATAATGGGACGTTGCCCTCTTTGTGAGGGTGGCCCTTGAGTATTTTGATTGTCCTTGTATCATCGTGGATATTGCAATGCTATGTATATAGTTCATGTCCTGTTGCCAGTTTAATGTTAATTACACAGTGGTAAGTGTGAAGAGCTTGTGCGGAGGGTCTGGAAAGTTACTGGAAAGTTAATTACGCAGTGTTACTGGAACTTATTTGCATAGACCCACCTATTATTATGAATATGCAACACAGAGGGGCAGAATCGCCAAGGCACCCCCAGAAAGATCTAGAAGGTGAAGAGAGCATGTGCTGAAGGTCATTTGCATAGGCCCACCTCTTCATGAATATGTACGGACATAAGGGATAGAAACCAGAAACAGGAAATGTGGCGTGCTTGTGTCTTGGTAGAGCAGAGGCCCCACCGCATGTGCCCAGCGCTGGTTTTTTTATTTGCTTAAGAAATTGGAAATTTTATTTGAAATCCCGTTTGGGACTAAATCATTTATCACACAAGGGAAGCTGTGGATGCCCCATCCCTGGAGGGGTTCAAGGCCAGGCTGGATGAGGCTTTGAGCAACCTGGGCTAGTGGGAGGTGTCCCTTCCCATGGCAGGGGGTGGCACTGGATGATCTTTGAGGTCCTTTCCAGCCCAAGCCATTCTGTGATTCTATGATTTAAAAAAATTTACTATTCTGATAATGCAATATCCAAAGTTACTTCCCAAACACTGGACAGTCTGGAGACATCTGGCTGAGAATTTGCAAGGAAAGTGTAGCTTCAAGTAGATCATTTGGTTAGGAAGTTTTTAACATAGTTTAAGATTAAAATGCTATCAGGATGATTTCATGATCTATTTATCTGTGAAATCTAAGGGAGTCTTTTGATGACAGTAGAGGTTGGATCTGCTCCTTAATATGTATGTTAATGTATGTTTTATATATGCTATATCATATCTACTATGTAGAATTATAGAAATTGACTTAGGAAAGAGTGCAACATTAACCCAGTTTTGCTTTGCATTATGTTCTTTGAACCACAAACGGATTATTTTACATTTTTTGACTACTGTTTTTCTGGTTTATACTGGTGATGTATTTTTGTTAAAAATACATTGTGCCCAAGGATATTCTTCTGATTTATCAGGCTGCTGCTCATGGTGTATTTTGAATTTGGGCTTGGTTTAGTGCGATAAATCACCTCTGGGTCTGATTAACTGAAATTATCTAGAGAGAATTGCAGAAGTGATATTAGCTCTTGTGATAGATCCCAGATTCTTAAGAGAACAAATTATAACAGACTCACTCAACCAAAGCATAATAAGAGTACTGAAAAGTTTTTAAATATTTCAGGAATGCAAATAACTAAGTAAACTTATGCAAATACTCTGGAGTGCAGTTTAGTTTTGCGTTACTAGCTAATTGTGCCCGTTCAGGTGCTAGGTTGGGGGACAAGCACCCAGTGTCGGTAAGGGTTACAGATCACCTCAAAAAGACATTCAGAGGGCATCACGTTAGTAAGCACATTAAAAAAAACCAACAATTGCCTGTACATATACGCCGTTAACTTATGTAGTCTAAGAGCCTAATTAGAACTGATTATTTTTTTTTTCCCCTGCAAGATCACGGCCCAGCTTTATTTCTGAATTGCAGCAAAAGTGAAGAGCAAATGGCAACCAGCGACATGGAGCAAAGACTCAGTTTTCAGGTGGGATTTTTCACGAGGGGCAGGAAGGAAAGAAGGAAGGGAATAACTAACGGTAGGTATGATTTTTCAGTGGTTCCCTTGCTTCATACATGGGCCATCCTGTGAGCACAGGTGGTGTTAATAACGAACCAAAGGCAAAGTCAGGCACCAGATAACTACATCTCCAGTAGAGAAAGCGTCTCTCAGAACCAGCAAAGGCGCAGGGCAGAGCGCCTGGAGCAGCCGCCCCTGGGGTACCAACGGCCCTTTGGGGACAACCCAGCTGCCTGGGTCTGGGAGGTGTGGTAAAAGTCAGCTTCATTCCTGAGAGGAGAAGAGCTGACCCGCTTACTAAGACATCCCAATGAGAGCCGGCCAGGGCTGAAGGAAATCTGTCTTTTCCAGCGCCCTTCTCCTCAATGCGGCACGGCAGGGGCTGGGCCGCGACCGGCCACCGCCTCAGACTGCCGGCAGGGCCAGAGCCCGCCCGAGCGGCGGGTGGTGAATCCTGCACTGACACCCGTGTGAGGGGCAGCGGCGGGCTGCTCCCGGCAGGTAACGGCCGCCTGCCGCCGGCCCGCCTCACGCGGAGCCGCCGCCTCACCGCAGCTCCTCCCCGCCCCTGCCCGGCCCCGCCGCCGCCTTCTCCCCGCCCCGCGGGCCCGCTGTGGCACCGCCGCTCCCCCTCAGGGCCGCTCAGCTGCCCGCCCCTTCCCGCGGGGAGGAGGAGGCAGAGGAGGAACTTTCTTCCCTTGCTCAGGTGCGGAGCCCTCGGTCATGTTCCCTCTGTCCCCGGTGCCCCCGCGTCCTCCTCCCCGCCTCTGGGTCCGTCCTTCAGCCATCGAGGGGTGAAGAGTTCCGCTGTGCCTGGGGCTGGCCCTGTGCGGTCCTGCCGGGGCTGCGGGTGTGCCGGCCCCCGGCTGGGCAGCGCGGAGGGAGGGCGAGCACACGCGGGGTAGAGTTTCCTCAGGAAACCCGAGTGGGAGCGGCCGCGGCTCCCCCGCGGTCAGTCCATTTTTCTGCGGGGGGTCAGGTTTCCCTCCCTGCGATGTGCCTTTTCGCCTGGGTTGGTATAATCGGCGTCAACCTCCCCCCGCGCCGGGGAGGAGCCGGTTGCTGAGGAGGAGCCGCCGGGGACGGGCTGTGCCGCAGGCCCCGGCCAGGCTGTGATCCCTCCTCTGCTTCCCCGAGGTGGGTGTGGGCGCCCCACCGCTGCCAGGGCGGAGGGGGGAGGGCTGTCAACCCTCTCCCGGACACAGGTGCAGCAGCAGCAGCAGGTCGGGCCGGCTTGTGCTGCTCCAGGAGGTCCCAGCCATGAGCAATCCTGGCACAAACGGACCCTGCCTCTCCCAGCCCGGCTGTGCGGGTTTATCGCAATGGGGACCCTTTCTTCCCGGGGCGCCGGATTGTGATAAACGAGAAGAAAATGTCCAATGTCCAGATTTTTTTCGAAAGAGGTGCCGGGGAGTGTGAAGGCACCCTTCGGGGCTGTCCATAACATCTGTCTGCCCCAGGGTGGGCACTGTGTGTGGCAGCTGGAGGAGCTCCACAGTGAAGAGTATGTGGCTGGCAGCCGGGAAGCCTTCCAGAAACTCAAGTGAGAGGCTAAAGAAGTAACATAAGATTTATATAGAATTTGTGTATCAGCATTTGGGGTTTGGCACTGTGGCAGTACTTCAGAGGACCCCCCTGGTTTTATTAGGCATTGCACGAAGAAGACTTAAAGGCTGTGACCCAAGGCAGAAAGAAAGGTAACGACTTTTCTGTGGCTTGCCTTTAAAGCTCTTTCGCAGATAATACTGCAAGAGAGCTTTAGACGCAAGTCACAGAGAGGCTGCTGTTACCATCGGTTGCATAGTGCCATCTCCTTGACACAGCGGTAGAAAAGGAGAAACAGCCCTTTAACCTGAAGGACGTGCAGCAATGGCATGTTGTGATGTGTCTGCTTAACCGGGCGGCCAGCACGAGTATTCCTGCTCGGTTTTAACAGGGGGAAAGCTAGAGAAAGGTGGAGTGCCGACAGTCCTGCTGTGAAGTTGATGAGCCTGGGAATTTAATTCACAGTGCTTGCTTTCTTGCTAATTTTTTTTAAAGTCTGAAAAATTTTACCCAGCTGTCCACCTTTGCATCACTTCTGCTCATTTTGGGGAGGTATATAGCCTTTTTATGACCAGAATAGCTGAGGCCCTCCTGGAACTTAAAAGATAACTGTTTGCTTTCTTTTCCCTGCCTGGACACCAAGAATTAAGCTGACAGTTTCTCTGTTTTCTAGTGAGTGACTGGGAGAATGTTGTAGAGGAGATAGGGAGTTTTAGATGTGTTTCCTGAGTGGCTCTGCATATGATCGGTAATGGTTCTTCATACTGGTAGTGGATTTAATGGTTTATTTGTCTAATTATATGTTTTGTTCAGTCTTTGTGGGCATTTTTCCTACAGTTGAACGAAAAAAATCCCAAAATTGACAATTCCTTTCTGAAGGTGGTTGGGGAATTTATATGCTAAACTACCAGCTTTACAGGACCTCACTCATCTTGGTTGTGTAGAGCTGAGGACACTACATTTTTCAGGAAAGCTCGTTGTGTTTCAGGACAAAACTCTCAAGGTGTAACGAGCAGACCTCTATCAGCATTCGGACTGTTTTTGTCACTGCTTCTGGAGATTTACTGAAGCTTCTTGCGCTTCAGTGGCATAGAAGAGCTGTAGCAGGCTAAATACAAGGTGCTTTTCTTCTGTACTCTCTTCCATGTCAAATGCAGTGCTCAACAAGTTCTGCTATATTTTTTTGGTATTAAATCTGTGATTCTGTGAATGGCTTAGAGTTGTTAGTTGTCAGCACATCTTGTTTCACCTCCCTAAATGCGTTTGATGCTCAACAGACACGCTAAAAATAAGTTAAGTGTTTGGCATTAGCGTGCACTGTGTGATTTATTTTGGGTGGGAAAAAGTATTTCCTTTTTGTTATTTCATGTTTTATGGTCAGAGCTTCTCAGCCTTTTATGGTTGCAACGTGCAACAAGATACCCAAGTATTTAAGGTCAATGAAGAGAATAATTTAAGAAAAGCTAACCTCAAGGACTTGGTAAAAGCAGGCTGTTTTATACATACCTTGATGGCATGCCATAGTCCTGTGCCACAGGGAGGATAAAAGGGATGACTTGAGATCTCTTCCATTTCTGCATTCAGAGTTGGAGTTCTTCACTAGAAGTATTTGTTTATATAGTGCTGGAGATGTTCACAGTGCTTTTGCAAGCATTATTTAAGACTGGCTGAAGGGCTTAATGTAGATCTTGCGCTTAACTCTTAACTGAGTTGTAGACGGGAGACACCTTAGCCAGAAAGGTCAGAGGAGGGGTTAGTAGAGAGGGACAGCTTTCTGGAAGGAACTGAAGGAATTAAAGGAAAGAGTGTATGCTGGTGTACATGTTGGAGACAAAGATAAAGCAGTTGCAGCTGTGGGAGACCAAGCGTCTATCTTGAAGGATCCGAGTATGGTCTGATAAGCAGCATGAAGTTTGCACATTTTTTGCAATTTTTTTTTTTTTTGCAGTGATGCCTGTTGGATACGTTTGTGCTATGATAGACTATGCAGGGCTGAATTTCGGAATGGCTTGTGGCACCAGTGTGGGGGAGTGTAATGGAAAGGAAAAGGAGAGAATACCCAAGGAGAAGCAGAAGCTGAAAGTGTAATTGTTCCACTTCAAGTGGTGCAGTCATTTCTTCTCAGATGCCTAATACTGAGAACCGAATCTTTTTTTTTCCCGTCTGCAGTGAATTCTAGACTAAACCGCACTCACCTTTAGCACATGAACCTCTGTCATTCCAAGCTCTGAATCTTAACATCTTGAGACATATACCTCTGAGGGTGTATAGTCAATATAAATTACTGATACATTTAATTTTTTAAATAAATTTAAATAAAAATAAATTTAAATAAAAGTAATCAACACCTGATTTTAGAAAAATACATAGGAATTTTCTGTAAAGGAAGACTTACTAGCCAATGTTGGTAATTTTCATAAAATGTTTCTCAGCTTGTTTTGTCAGTTGCAGGTGTGCTAAGTGAATACAGGTATTTTTTTGTGTATATGCAGTAAGGTGTGTTGGTATATTACAGCTGTTGCAGTTGTGAGTGAGAATGCTCGTTCAGGTCTGCACGCCTGTAGGGTTCTTCCCTGCGTCTCAGCTTCCTGAAATAAAACCGTCTGTGCTGGAGCTGCTTTCAATTTTTAGCTTTTTTTTCAGTGTGCTACTCTACCCTCTCCCTTCCTTTGCCCGTTTACTTGTATCTGTGCTCATTAATTAATGGTAGATTGTCCTCTCTTCAGCAGTGTCTCTTTAAACAACACTGGCTTGGATAGTCATTGGGTGGAAGGATTTCTGCTTTCTTAGCAAGTGGGAATACTTCTGTAGAGTTTTTGGTCTGGGATTTTTTTGGGAACCCTTTGGCCCTATTTAGACCTTTCCGGATTTGTAGATCCCTGAAGTTTGACAACTGAATTGCATAGTGAATTTAAGCCTTTATGTATTTGCTTTTGTTTGTCACTTCTGTCAGTTCTCCTCAAAATAATTCACAGATGCCCAGGAAACAAGAACCACAGTCAGCAGCTGTTGTTATAGGTTGTTATCTATGCAAATTGACCAGAACATTATAGAGATCATTTTGCTGGTTTTGGACAGCCAATCTTGTCTCCCTGTTGCTTGGGTCTTTTTTACAAAGGAAAGAGAACATTTTTTAAAAATGGGAAAAATTAATTAAACACTGATGAGGCAGCAGGGTTACACTCTGTTGCTGATGTGTATGTAAAACTGAGCAACGTACCTTCATAGATGCACTATCCAAGGTTTCCCATGTCTTTTATTAATAAAATCAAATTTTGACTGCAGTGTTTTCTTATTCCAGTCCTGAGTATCTTTTGATCAAACTTTGTGAATCTTGCTGGAACTAGTTACTTGTGCTGTTGCAAGGTGCACAGGCAGAGAATCAAGTTAAGTAAGAGATTATAATTGGGGGGGGGGGTGTGATAAAATGTTTGTACAGTAGCAGTACTGCACTTATCTGAACCTTCAACAGGTAAAACACCGTTCTGAACCACAAAACTCACCTTTGGTGTATGACTGGTCTTTATTTTTTTTTATGAACACCTGAATGTGTGGATAGCACCATATTTTATGCTAAAACAGTGTCTGGGTGAAAATGAAAATGGTTCTTGCACATTCAGGACAAGAAAAAGAGAACTTCAGGAAATTGCTTCCAATTCTCTCTGAAAATACGGTGGTTTGCATTCGCTATGATGTGTGACTCCCATTAACAGAGTGCAGTGTGTCTGATTCCATATGTCCATTGCTGAGAAGGTCGTTGTCTTCACAGAAGACTCTTAACCACATCTCTGACACTGGCAGTTATCAGGACAACCACAGGCTTGCCACTTTAAGGCTAGTTTTAAGGCTGATGATTTTGCTGCAAATCCTCAGAAGATTCTCAGTATAAGAGAAATTCTGTGTAGTTGGAGAAGTAGTTGTAGAAGTTGTCGGGTTTTTTTTACCTTAAGTTGGATGTTTGGTAAGGGAGGTGTCTATTATTTCTTCTGGAATCAGTGCTCTTTGTATATTAACACTTTCAGCCTTCTCTCAGGGCTTTGAAATAAACCAGTAAAAATCATCCAGTATCTCACCTTGCTTTCTTATTTGACTCACTTTTGCAATCTCCATGGTCTCTGTGGAGAATTTAACTCCCCATGTTAGTTTAACTCTACATGATTGATTTATTTGGGCAGAGAAGTCATAAAAATTAGATTAAACCTAGTAAAACAGATTTTTATCTGGGCTTATGAAAAACACAATTGTTTTCGTGTCCAGATCATTTAGTCCTAGGAATGAACTTTCAAGCGGCTACTAACAAAAGTTTTAATGCCTAAATATATTTATGTTAAAACAATTTGAGGAAGCAAGTTCTGTTTTTACTTTTTTTTCCAAGCATTCACTTAGAAATCAAAAACCTAGATGTGTTTTAGGACCAGGAGGGGCAGCAGTATTGGTACGTTTTTATTCTCGTCCATTCTGCCAGATTTGCATCAGCAAACAAAAAAATCGTGTTTTTCCATGGAGCCTTGTAGCAGTCTTTGGTGCTAGCCCACAAAGATGTTTTGCTTTCATAAGGCATTATTTTAGATTGAATTTCATTAATAAAATCCTCCCTGTTTGTTTTGTTAGAAGAAAAAAATCAGTGTATGTGTAAATGACAACATTGCTAAAGAAAGAAATGTATGGCTCAGTCCTGCAAGCACAGTAATTTGCAAGTTCTCTGGATGACTTCAGTGGGAAGATTACCGTGGAGTTATGCATGTACAGATAAATCTGTGGGTCAGGTGTGTTTCTAGTGTTCTGGTGGGTTGGGGTGGGGGCAGGAGGAAAGAAATGAATAAAATTATTTGGTTTATTATTTGGTTCCCTGCAGCTTTGTGGGCTCCTCACAGATCAAGGACCAGCATGCTAGGTGTTAAATAAAAACCTCACTGATGGTCTCATAGGCAAGTCCAGGCTAACATCAGGATATCTTTTCAGACTGATCTTTGTAAGGGCAATTCCTGCTCTCTTGGTGTCAATGCTGAAGTATTAATCTGCTCTCTTTTTTTTCTTTCCTTCCTTCCTTCCTTGCTTCCCTTCTTCCTTCTCTTCCTTCTGTTCTTCTTCTCCCCAAACATCCAAATGTTTTTAGAACCCCATATAATTTCTCAGGGCTCCCACATTAACGCCCGGGACACCAGCCCACTCTCAAAAACTCAGCAGTGCTGCTGTTAGCTGGACCTGGAGACAGAAAAGACTGTTCTAAGTACGTTCCTGGGGATCGCTTCCCACCTTTCGCACCTGGCAGCTGGCCTTGCTCTGGCCATGGCCTTGAGAGTGAGCAGTCACAGCAATAAATACTGTGCCACAGTACTCCCCAGCACCGGTGCTGCGTTCAGAGTTGGTGCGGGATTTTTTTGTTACCAGGGGAGGAGATGGTCTTGGAGCTGTTAGTGCTGGCTTGCCGTAGATCAAGTTTTGAAAGCACATTGATGCTGGCCTGGTGATGATGGCAGTTTTTCTGTACCTGCATAGTGCCATATATCAAGGATCTGAAGGCCTTAAAAAGGTGGCACAGAAATTCATGTGAAAAATTCATGTTCAATCATTAAAGATGCTATCATCATGCTTAGGTACAAGAGTATCAATTCTGGTTAATTAACACAATTAATTTGGCATTTCCTACCTGATGAGTGTTTCTTGGTGCAGGTTTTTCTCTACTAAAACAATTACAAATAGCTATTTCTGATTCTGGTTAGTGAGGAGGGAGGCAAAAGGAAGAAAATCTTATGCAACAGCTGTACGTTGTGCATTTGTATGCAGCTGCAGGTTTTCTTTGGTGTTAGTTAAGCTGCCAAATGTTTTGACATCTGCTTTTGGGAATATGTTAATGTTCTTTGAAGGCAGCATCACAATTACTTTAGATTTTTCATATAACTAGAAAACGTGTGTCAAACTAGAATTAAACAAGAAAAAAATCATGTTTAAGATACAGTGAAAATATGGTGACATGCATTTACAAAGAGAAATAGATGGGAAGTATGAAGCATTAATTTCTTACTAACTCTCTTCTCCTTTTTGCTTGAGAAGTGACAAGACAGAATAAGTGGTCCATCAGAAACAGGTTTATCCTGGGCTAGTGGGAGGTGTCGCTGCCTGTGGCAGGTGGATGGAAGCTGATGATCTTCTAGGTCCCTGCCAACCCAAACCATTCTGTGCTTCTATGATTCTAGAAGTTCTTCGAACTTAGAAAGGAGGGCTTGGATGCTGAATATTAGGGTGTGGATTTTAAAAAGGAGGTTTTCAACCCTAGAATCAAAGCTTTGGACTCTGAAAATGAGGCTTTGAGCCCTAAAAGATGGATTTGGACCATAGAAACGTGGGTTTGGACACTCAGGATGTGGCTTGGACCCTAAAAACAAGTGGCTGGATGCTGAACATGAGGCTTTAGAGCCTAAAAGGAGGCTTTCTTCCCTAAGAGTTTACACCCTTAAAAATTAAAGTGTTGGTCCTAAAAATGGCTATGGGTAACATAAGACAGGTTTGGACTCTACATATAAGGCTTTGGGCTCTAAAACTAAGGCTTTGGACCTTCAAAATCAGAATTTGGGCCTCAAAAGTTATCCTCTGGCCCCCTAAAATGAGTCTTTGGACCTTAAAAGCAGGGATTGGATCTTATAAGTGAGGGTTTGGACCATAAAGGTAGGTCTTTGAAGTATCAAATGAAAGCTTTGGACTCTAAAAATGATGCTTTGAGATACAAAAGTGGGTTTGGACCCCCAAAATGAGGATTTCTACACTAGAGATGTGTCTTGGACACTAAAAATGACTGGCTGGATCCTGGCTGAGCTGTCCCCAGGGGCAAGTAACCACCAGGGGGTCAGGACATTGTGGGGGGAGATTCTCCTGTCCCCTTCCCCAGGGGAAGCAGCCCTTTGGCGGGAGAGCCAGGACAGGTGAATCTGCCCCTCCAATGTGCAATGGACAAAAGAACACATTTTAAGTGAAATTAAATTCTGCTTCTCCTTGATCTAAACAAAAGAGTTAGCTCCACTGGTACCTTCATCCACAAGAACATAAACACCTCCAACTTCCTAGACACCCATACGTTATTCTTGAAAACAGCAAATTACTAAACACTCTGTGAAACAGAATGCACCCAGTCAGCATCTTCCTGTTTGACCATAAACTAAAATCTCTAACACCAGATAAGCCTGAAGTAAAAATCAATCCAATCTGGACCCCAAATGGGGCATGGGGCATGACATGCACAGACCTGGACTCAACTCTTGAGAGCAATCATGCACTAAGGACAATTTTAGGTTGCTAGGCAGAGGTTGAACCAGAGTCTTGACAACTTCCTTTGGGACATGAAAGGTATTTGGACGACAGTACCATGGGTAGTAAAGAAAACTGGTCTCGCAGTTCGGTTCCAGCGCTGCATCCTCCAACAAAACAAGGCTGCTGCATCTGAGGAACAGGGATGGAAATCTCACCTTCCATCCCCAACCTACGCTGGGGCGTTTCTTCACATTTGATCACTTTCCTTGGGCTTGGTAAGTCTTTTGCAAACAGCTGCTTCCTCTTTGTAACAGTGGGTGTCTGGGTCTTCACAGGTTGGTTTGTTGTGGGGCACCACCTGTACCCCGCATTTCCCTTCACAAAAGCATCCTGGTACTAGAAA
Source organism: Pterocles orientalis (assembly GCA_011057875.1). Taxonomy (NCBI): domain Eukaryota; kingdom Metazoa; phylum Chordata; class Aves; order Pterocliformes; family Pteroclidae; genus Pterocles; species Pterocles orientalis. The sequence continues at coordinate 413,309 of WKFP01015185.1, read as the reverse complement.
AGAAAAGGAAAATTAAAGTCATGCCGGTCACTGTATTGTACTGTGCAAAGGGCAACAGAGTGCCCTGCTTGGAAGAGGATTTAACAGAGTAAATAACCCTGAAATATCTTAATTTTTAAACAGTTTAACCATGTGCTGAGTCTGACCAGCAGCACAATCTAACAAGAATAAATATGATGATAAACTGTATTTAGAAAAGTGGGGTTTCTTGTTCCTCTAAGGATTTATCACCCAGAGCAAAACCTGCCAAACCGCTGGCTGAGAGCTGGTGGGGAGAAGGGCAGCAGCCTGGACTCATTAGGCTGCTCCCTACAGGAAACAATCCCCACAGCCTGGATCTCACCCACGCAAGCCCGCACTTTAAAAAGGAAGGGGTTTCTAGCAAGGGAACAAGGCTTGAACAATAACAGTCAGGCTGGCGATTTTCCCAGGCCGATGAACATCCCTAGTCCCGCAGCAGGGCAGTTGTACTGAAAGCCCTCTAAGCGTTAACAGCAAAACACACGACTCCCATTGTTGTAGGAACTACAGCTGGGGAGGCTCAGGGGGGGCTCTGGGAGCCACGGTGCCTGGTGCCTGTGTCTGGGGGGGGGAAACCCCATCATACCAGGCGGTGTGGAGCTCCCACCACCACCCATGGGCAGCCCCAGCCCTCACCTCAGCCAAGCTGCAGCTGGAGCAGAGGCTTGAAGCAAAGCTGCTGAAAATTTTAAATTTGAGTAGGAAATGTTTAACCCAACTAGAATGGTTCAGGAACAGAACAATCAGGTAAGGAAGAATATCTGCAAGCATCAATCGAGAAATTAGCCAAGCTTGTAAGAGTACGAAGACAAGAAAATTAATTGAGAAAAAGGGACAGAACTGCGCAGAGTCAGAAGAAAGTTCAACTAACGGGCAAAGGAGGAAGAGTTCTTACTTCATCCTGAGGCCACCTGAAGACCAGCAGGGGGAACCTTTGAGCCTGTGCAAAGGGACATTTGCATCTATTAACAAGTTCCAATAAATCTTATGTTTATGTACATTCCAGGGAATTTACTGAATATGTATAAATTTGCAACACATATTCTCTGCAGTTTTTCTCATCCGTTGGAGCACTTAAGGCAGAGCTGTCCCCAGTGCTGCCCTGCACTGTAAATAAAGGAATACCTGCCGAACAGTTACAGACTCTGACTGTGGAGGTAATTTATTTGATTCAGGATGAACCTCCCGACACCAACATGGCTGCTGGGAACTGAAGGACGGAGAGACAGAGGGAGGGTGAGGGAGCAGGGACGGGGACAGAGAGAGGGATGAGGCAGCAGGGGAGCAGAGTGACAGAGAAATGGGACAGGGAGCAGGAGAGAGGGAGAGAGGAGAAAGGGTGAGAGGGAAAGGGAGAGGCAGGGAGAGGCAGGACAGAGCAGCGATGGCCTCCAGGATGGAGATGGAGGAAGAGCAAAAGGGGATGGGGAGCAGCACAGAGGCCCAGGGAAAAGGGAGGAGACCCTGTCAGGGAGGACAGGCTGCAGAAGAGAGAGAAAATAAGGCCAGGAAACAGGATATGGTGATAGAGAAGGACAGGGAGCATGAGGAGAGATGTAGAGAACAAAAAATAAACAGCAACAGGCTACATGCAGAGGGTCAGACAGAGAAAGAAAGAAAGAAAGAAAGAAAAAGAAAGAAAGAAAGAAAGAAAGAAAGAAAGAAAGAAAGAAAGAAAGAAAGAAAGAAAATAATGATGGGTTAGAGAGGAAGGAATTAAAAAATGGGGGCATGGAGCCGGATAAAGTGCGATGGAGACAGACCAAAACCAGCAATTATGGGCAACTGCCCCCATTTCTCCAGCACTCCCCAGGAATTGGGAGCCTCAGGGAACGTGGTGCCTGCAAAAGCACTGCCTGGGCACAGTCCTGAACCCTGATATTGCTGATGATCATCACCCTGCAGAGTGGCCAGGACTGGGGGAAAAAAGCCCAGCTAGGAGGAAAAAAAAACCAAAAAAAATCACCCAGCTGTTTTTTGTTTGTTTTGCTTTTAAAAAAAATGTTAAGTATTAAACTCTAAATACCAGCTGCAAGGAAGAAGGAAGCAGGTGTACCAGGTGAAAGCCTGAACCCATTCAATAGCTGCACAAAGCATCACTGGCTCCTGCTGATGGCTCAGGACTTCGCCAGGGCCAGCGGCGCTGCTTTCTGTATCTTCCACGGGCACGCACACACTTTAATGATAACGAAGACTACATGATATCAACTACAGCATTTTTTAAAAATTACACTGCATCTGTCCTTTTTTTTTTTTTAATAGAAATGCCAGCAGTTTAGATACAGGACATATTTATAGAATTGCAAACATATAAAACCAGCACCTGTATTGGCCATAATTAAGCAACTACTGAACCTCTTCACTGACAATAAACACCGCAACAGTCACCCCAGCACCCTATGAGGAAAGGGGAGGAGGAGCCCAGCAAGGCAACTACACAGGCAGAGGCAGTGGCCTCACCCACGAGGATGCAGTCCCGCATATCCTAGGAAGGCTGGCACGACAGACCCCGTGAGACCTTCAGCTTAAAAGCCAAATTCAGTTCAAGGCAGGGGGAGTCCCCACTGAGCTTCTCAGCGGTACCTCCTCCAACAGCTCTCTTCAAAGCTGAACGCCTCCACCACACCTAAGGTGACCCTGAACCAGGCAGCCAAACCCCCAGGGAGAGGGGGATGCACTGGAGCCCTGCCACTGTGCCTCTGGGTGACATGAGGCAGGTCCCGGCCCTTCTCTCTTTCTCCGTTTCCCCATCCGGGCAGCAGCGTGGACGCACCCCTGTGTTCTGACCAGACAGCGCAGATGTGCACTTGTGAGCACTGTGAGCAATTGCTCTTTGAGACGACGATTCCTCCTGGTGCCTGCCGGCTGCCAGCTGGAACCAGCACCCCCTTGGAGCAGGGGACTCTCTGGAAGATCAGAGATGTGCAGGTTTGTTCCCTGGGAAAGTGCTCAGACACTAACCTGCCTCTCCAATAGCGCAGGACAATTAAAATACAGTCGCTCATTACTAAGGACAGGCTAACTTCTGGCCCATAACGATTCTAACAACAGCCAACAAACCCCTCAACTAGTTTTGTTCAGACTGTATTGATGACAGCTATTTTGCTCTACATTTTGGGGGGAAGCAGATTATGCAGCTTGCCTCTTTGATGTGGAGGGACGGGTTTCAAAAGAATATTACAAACCCAAAAAAACAACAGCACAGTACAGCTTATCCAGAAAGGAAATATCACATCACAAGCCATGCTGTATGCTTCTGTCAGAGAAGGGCATGGAAAATTGGCCTTTTGCTCAAAAACAAAAAAAATCCTAATTAAATAAAGGCCATATACTAAAACAGTCACACGACATCCTTTTTGATTTGTCTCCAAATCCACATGTAAATTCCATTCCTTCACAGCCATCTGACACCGTACTACTTGAGGCATTTTTCATGTAAAACCAGGAAAGCTCAACTCAGAAGGCAAAGACCCGTCTCAATGGATCTGAGCATCTGTGATTACAAGACTCCTTCCCTCTCATTTCAGCACAACAGCGGAGTAAAACAGTCATTAAATTCCAAGCTGAGAGATTCAAAGTTTGAAAACTACACAATGCTGCTGTAAAATTTTGTGTGCTGTTCATAGCAGTCAGATTCTAATCTAGGTCAGGCTAACATTTGTAGATCTCAGTTAAGAAAAACTAGGTTAGTAGTAACTAAAAGAACAAAGGGGCCCAGCATTATTTTAAGGAACAACCTGACATAAGGACTTTAGGGGCCAAAGGGGCAAAGAAAGTTAGGGCTGAACTATCCTCAGATGAACTATCTCGTTATACACTAATATACAGAGCAAAAAACACCTCCAAACAAAAGGGTACCTGCCTCCAGAACCAGACAACTACTCACGGAATATGCGCAGTAGAGAGATTGCATGATGCAACCACGTGTAACTTTATTAAAATAAGATGTAAATCACTATCCAATCACTTCTTAAAGGTATACAATCAACTTGTAATTTTTGCAATAAATGGAGCACAGAGATTCTGGTCAGTGTGCGTGATTTGTGGAAAGCCACTGAGCACCCAGCCTTGCGCGACTCTGAAATAAAATCAATGTCTCAACTTGGCGAGTGAGATTGGCTAATTGCATTCCAGGTGACAAATTTGACTTTTCAGACAACAAAGCCACTGCCTCACAAAGAGTCAGTATCCTGTCCCCTGTCCCTCCCTGCCCCCATCGCTGTTCCCAGTGTCCCTAGTTGGTCCCTATCTGGAAGGTCCCCTGCCCGCCCTACCCTCACTTCATCTGGTGCAGCCTCAACTACTCACTGGTGCTGACACAGGACAGGACCCTGCTGAGCTGCGGCTGCAGGGCTGGTGGCCACCTGCCAGCGTGGTCCCGGGGCAGCGTCAACTTCATCCACCTCCATGTCATGGTGAGACTGGGGGACACTGGAGATCCCCACCAGAGACCCCACAGGGAACCCACCGGCATCAGACAGGACTTCTTGGGCACGCCCTCAACACTCTATCCCGCCTTCCCCAGGTTCCCTGCTGGGTCAATGGCCTCAGCACCTCTCACCATTGCCTCTTCCTCTGCTGTGGCCACGACATCGAGGAGCTGTGGCTCTACCGGCCCGCACGGCGGGGGTGGGAGCAGTGGCGATGGCGCCGGCGCTGGTGGATGCGCCGGCCGTTGATGAAGTAAAGGTGGGGCCGCTCCACTGGGCCGTGAGGCAGTGCTAGAGGGGTCAGTACGGGCACGGAGCTACCGCCCCACCTCCACACCCCCAAAACCTTGCCCAGAACCAGGGGAACCAACCTGCCTCCCCAATAAACATTGTCAAATGATCGGGCTCCGCTCCGGTCACACTGTCCCTGCTGCCGCTTTCAAGGCCTCTGCTGGAGGCCACAGCCCTGTTCATCCCCCGTCCCTCACACCCCCCTGCTCTGCACTCTCTGAACGTTTTCCCATTGTGTAAAGACTTTGACAAATCCAGTCCAGCTTACAGCAACAGTTTGATAGCAATCACCATTGCAAAAGGAGATGGCCTCACAGCGCACTCTCTAGGGAGGAAGATCTGCGTCACTGTAGCTGCCACAGAGCAAACTCACATCACTGTTCAGCACCTCAGCAGCAACCTGAAAAATATTCTTGTGAAAGGCATGCACTTCCCTCTGTGTCAGCTTATTCAGGTTTTCAGGACTCTTCCCAGGAATATGAAAAAGAACATCTAAGAAATGGCAAAAGAAAATATACCCACACAAAAGGAAGCAGAGGTCAAACAGAAAAGCAATGCCTAAAGATAGGTGACCAAAGAATGAAAAAATATATAATGGTCAGGTAAGAAAAGAAGTCCAAAGATTAACATCGAGAGATGGATTGCAATCAAGCAAGGATTCCGGCATAAGCAGCAATTTTTCTTCATTATTTTCTGTGTGTTTCTCATGTCTGTCTGTTTTTCACTGTTTCTAAGTTATTTCTGGAGAATAATCTTTCTGGGGATCATGTTGTTAGGTTGGTCAAGTGACGATAGGAAAGATACCATTTAATTGTGTCAGAACACTAGATCTGGACCACGCAGTTAGAATCACATCTGCATTCTGTTCTTGATTAGGTTACAACTGCTTTTGTTTTAAATTCCACAGACTCCACAACTAGCCACTGTTAAGTATTTGTGTGCAAACCAGGACCTGTTGTCCTTCCATCTACTGACTTACGTTTGCTGCAACTAAAGTAAGTTAGATGTGCAGAAATTACCAAAAAATAGCCGGCATGCTGCAAGTCATCACCTGTGGCAGAATAAATAACGTTTCATATATGCATCAAGTGCCACTTCTGCTTTTCTACTTTTAACTTATGTTTCCTTCAGACTTTATGATTTGGATTTCTCTGTGTTCTGCTTTGACAATGACAATTGCAAACATAAGAAAAAAAAGAAACAGGAAACTGAAAGGCTTCTTGTTTAGATCCTTATTTACAGAAGAAAACAGGAGAGAAGAAGGAAAAATTCTGTCCTCCAGGTGGCCATATATGTGAGCAATGCACATAAAACCCCCTCCAAACCTCCCCCAGAACTGGGGGAACTGACATGTCCCCCCCAGTAAATGTCAAACAACTGTGGCTCCGCTCCCGTAACACCATCCCCCCCGACACTTTAAAGCCCTCTACTGGAGGCCAGTCCCCTTCTCACCCCACATCACTCACACCCCCCTGCTCTGCACCTTTATTTGCACACAGGGCAGGGGGTATAATTTGAGGGGAGGGTCCAGAGAGGGTCTCAGGGAGAGATCGTGTCCCAGCCCAACTGGGGCACCCCAGCTAGGATGCTGGCATTATCTCAGCTGACCCAGGGTAGGCTTTACCCTTCATGGACATCTACAAAGTTAACATACTTTCATATTCTAAAGGCTAGTTAATTAACTACTTAGGGAAAGGAATTTTCACAACGTGTCCTACGGGTCCCACCAGCTAGGGCCCCAAAATGCCAGTGACAGGGTGATGGAGAGCCAGCAAAAATGCCATCCAGGGAGGACTGGTCTCCTTTAGTGATGAGATTTGCTGCTCAAATCAGAACTCTCCCTGCAGCACTCAGGGCACTTCAGTGTCCCCGGCAGAGCTGTCCCACAGCACTTCATCTCCCTCGATCCTTGCTGTTCCCAAGACTGACACAGCTGACCAGCAGCCTCGTGCTCAGAACCACAGCTCCCCGCACGCCCTGGGAACCAGCACGGCCGCCTGGCAGCCCCGTGCCCCAGGACTGCAACTCCCTCATGCCATGGGGTGCTGCTGCCCTGCTGTCTGACCCTGCGGGGACACCATTCCCCCGTCTGGGGTCCCCCCGCATGCCCCACGGCCATCTCCCTGGGGCTGCCCAGGTCCTTGAATCTTGGCGGAGCAGGAAGGAGGAAAGAGGGACAGAGTGACAGAGAGAGGGGTGGGGCATTGTGGTGGGGTAGAAGGAGGGGTGTGGAGCCAGGATGGAGGAATGGCAGCAGGACAGAGGGATGGCAGGAACAAGGGGGAGCTGGGCTTAGAGTGAGGAAAGGAAACCCCTGGTGGGGAGCGGGCACAGAGACAGGGAGAAGCGGATGGAGGGGAAGCAGACAGTGGGTGGCCAGGAACATGGTGATAAGCAGCGGGACAGAGGGACAGAAAGGGCAGAGGAGGGCAGGAGGAAGGACAGAGGGAGGGACGGACACAGACAGGGCAAGGGAGTGGGACAGAAGGAAGAGGATGAGAGGAAAAAGGAAGGAGAGAGGGAAAGGGAGAGGCAGGGACAGAGAGCAGGAACCATGGAAGAGAAGCAGAAAATCTGCAAAACAGACTACTACAAACTAGCAGCTAAATGCCTCTTCTCTCAAAAGATGTGGAAACAGCAGTTGATGACAACATAAGCAGCATCACAAGTCAGGGGCCTGCTCCTGCCCTAGCCCCTACTCAGCAATCAGTGACATCAGAAGTGTCACAAGCAAGATGACTTCTCATGCCCCATGAGCTATTCACAAACATTACATCACAGGAACCTGCACAAGCCTGCAGCCTGCTCCGACGCCAACAGCTCCTCAGACCAGTGACCTCACAAGCACCTGCACAGCAGAAGCGTCCTCGCTTTCCCAACACCCTGGATTTCTCACCTCCATCTCCATCACTCTCTCCCATCCCCTGGTGCTCTCCCCTCTCCCAGGAACCTTTCTCACCCACTCCGTGACCTCCCACTGCCTCTCTGTGTTTGTGTGGCAGATGTTACCTCAGAAGCATTGTCCCAGACAGGTCACCTGCCTCTCCTTCTCTTCTTCCTCTGCTGTCATCATGACTATGCCAGCTGTTTGATGCCCTTTTTGGCCTCAAAGGCCCTTTCATTCTGCCTGTGTTCTGCTGTTAAATCCTGTTGCTGCAAGAGAAGTGACAAACAGTCAGTGTCCCCTCTGTGGCATCTTACCTGCACCTTCCTGATCTGGACAGCTGCCGGGAACTGTCATCAGCTTCGGTGGTGCCTGAAGCCTTCTCCTGGCACAGGCGCAGCTCTGGCTGTGCTTGGTGTGTGCTGTGCTTCCCGAAGGAGAACAGCAACGCTGCAAGTTACTCCCAGGCAGCGTCCAGCTGGGAAGAGCTGATTTGAAGGCAAGTTTGATGCATGTCCTGAGGCTGCTCCAAGGGTGCTCCCTGTCCCCCAGCTCGGCCACAGGTCCCACATCTGGCTCCTTCCAGCAGGATTCTGCAAAATCCATTCCCAGCTCTGAGCACTGATGAATTTTAGAATAAGTTAGAAATATTAAGTGGTTTCTAATTTAAGCTGTTGCCTCAGTTGTTGTGGTACTTTGGCTGGGGGGACAGCTTGGCATTGCATCGGGCAGCAACAGCAGAGGAGTGAAATCGGCGGGAACTGGTGCTACGTAAACATGACTGCTGGGCACGCATGAACAGGAGCTCAAGCAAAGGGTAAAGGAAAGAAGAGGAAGATATAGGAGGAAAAAGCCTCCGACCACTACCAAAGACCACCCAAAAGCCCAAAGGCACATGCGTGATGACTCAGCAGCTATGATAAGTCATGAATACGCATGGACTAGGTCTATATGAGGGAGCACGAAGCCCTCGGCACACACCCAACTCTCTAGGTGTTGCCTGACATCAAATAAAGAATGCCGACTTTCTAAAACCTCAAAACAGGTCTTAGTTTTCTTAAACCAACTTTTGTGGTATCAGCACCAGGAAAAGGGCTGGGGGCAGAAACAGCCCCCACCCCTGAGGGCCCCAGCCACCAACTGGCCTCTTCCCCCAAACTCCTGAAACGTCCAAACAGGCTCTCCCTGGAATTAACGATCTTCCGTTTCAAGAAGCTGTATGCTCGCAGATTCACTAGTCTAACTAAGACTGTCAGAGGGCAATTTGGGTTTCAATTCTAGAATGAAATAATTTCCATTACAGTATCTCAGCCACCACCTCCATGACTGTCATCAGTGACCCACAAAAGCTGCATTGCAAAAACTCTTACGGCTAATTAAAATTATCCTCTGCTCCCCAAATCTTTGCTCTTCTCATATCCTCAGACTACCATGGTAATCATCATAATTATTCTGTAGTCACCACTGATCTGAAACCCCTCCAAAGCATCACTCTTGACGTGACCGACAGCACTGCTGGTAAGAGAGAACCATCAGCAGCCATGCACCCACCCATGAGTCACTTTGCCTCTGTGACCAAGCCCGTCTCCATGGCTATCTCTGCCTGAGAGGAGATGGCCAGCCTGGAAAAAACATCTGACACTGTCTTGGCTCTAGAGTAAGCAAGGCATTTAAGATAGTGATACAAACAAGTTTAAGAGAAAGCAGGGTAGTGGAAGAAGCAGAAAATGTGATCTGTTTCACTCACCTCTAACTTCAGAAGGGGGTTTCAGGAGGGACAGCGCTGTCTTCTCCCACGCCCATCTCCACACTCGGTAGGAGCCTTTCACACAGTCCTGGCAGCTGGCTGAGCTGACTTGAAATCCTTGCTGTGCTGCTCAAGGCCATGAAAACTGTCAGGCTATGGCTTAGCCACATCACTGTTCCTCATTCTCAGTGACACTGCCCATTTCTGTGTATTCCCACCTGCCGACAGCCATCTCTTGTTTTCAAGCTCGTAAGCATTTTGGAAAAGCAGAATTTTTATTTTTTTTTTAATATCTGCTTTGACCTTGCTACAGTACAGGTTCAGAGTCCATGACTACAGCTGATAAAGTCTGTAGTAATATGTAATTGTGTAGAGACAAAAAAATACTCAGTAGTTCAGCTCACTTCGATTGCTGAAGACAAAGCTTTTTGCTAGAACATGGTCAAGAAAACTGAAACCAAGAACTAACCTACACTCCCTCCTTGACTGGCACCTTTTTCTTCATCAGTTCTTTGCATTGCTTTAGTTCCTGGGGAGTACACATCAAGATTTTCCTGTTTAAAAGAAACAAGAAAGATCAGTCACAAATATGCAGGAAACCTGTCATTCACATTCATGATGCCCACACAGTAGCATTATCAAGGTCCTGCACATACACAAAAGATTAAATTCATGCACTGGGGAGGAGAGAGCAGGAACAGCCCTCCGGCACCCATGACTAGTAACAACAATTACTGCTTTCAACTAGGGCTTAGCCAATGTGCAAGTGCAGTACTGATCCAGACAGGAAACTGAGCTAAACTCTGCAGTTCCCTTGCTGACGTTTCCTTGGAAAAAAAAAAATAAATAAACCCCCCCCACCTAGTTATTGTAAGAACCAGGAAGAAAAAAATCCCTGATGAGCTGACTGGAAAACTTCCCATCTGTGGTAAAACCACCTGCCCTCTGTACCCCCATTTCCCAAAAGCCGGCAGCACAGCTTGGGTGGGGGAACAGCACGTGTCAGACCTTGGGGCCGAGAGAGGGGCACAAGCATCTGCCAAGAGAGCTGCACCCAACGAGGAGCACTCCTCACTCGCTTCTCTGACAACAAAGCCCCAGTGCATGCTCCCACCAGGAGGGAGAAACAACTTCCATGTCTGGAAATCCCCATTTATGAACAGCTACCAACAGAGATGGGCTTGTCCACAATCACAAGAGCCACGTGAAGGCCTGGGCACAGCAAAGGCTGCTGCTCTGTCCCCACCAGACATACCTGCTCCAAAGCCTGGAGCTACCTGCTGGAGAGGAGGCCACGCCACCTGCCCCTGGCCTGTGGACACGAAACATTGACCTCCAGCTGCCAGGGCTCAGGTGGCAGCCACAGGAACCGCTCGGAGCCCGGCTGTGGGGCTGTCCCCGGGGCTGAGCACTGGGCCCAGGGCTGGGGAACTGGCCATGGCTGGGCCCGTGGGGGAGGAGGTCTCCAGGTCCCTCCCCACAGGCCCATCCGCACTGGGACATACCTGCTCCTGCGCCTGCAGCTGCCCTGGGCCTGGGCCCGGGCCTGAGCCTGCTCCTGCCCCAGGCCCGGTCCCCCCTCGCACCGGATGCCCCCCCTCTCTCAGCCATTTCTCCTCAGGCCCCTCGGCCTCTGCCCCTCCGGCCCCGCCCCAGCCCGGCTGTGACTGACAGGCCGCCTCCGGCTCCGCTGATTGGCTCAGCTGTGGCCAATGGCGGGCAGGGGCAGCCCGGGCCTCTCCTCACACAGCCCCGGAGCCTGCGGACCCCACAGGGGCTCTTCAGCCCCAAGGGACACGGGGCCTGCGGAGAGAGCCTTCGAGAAGGGCCCTGGCGCCTGGCGCTGTTTGCTCAGCAGCGCAGGGGGTGTGCGCAGCCCTGCCCTCCCTCGGTACTGCCGTGGGGTCGGGGCCTGCTCAGGGAGAGAGGGGAGAGAAGGAGAGGTGTGGGGAGAGGGAGAGGGAGAGG
>WKFP01015185.1:391416-401948 GCA_011057875.1 Pterocles orientalis | reverse complement strand
AATTTTGTGGCTACACTTTTCCTTTCTTTGCAGCAATTTCTTTCTCTTCATTTAAACCCCAAGTTCTATCCTCTTTCAATGGTAACTATGGTTTGACTTAGTCTACAGATCATCGAGGAGGTAGACACAAGAGATCTAAGTATAGGCTACTCTTGCCTCCAGAGCTGTAGGCTGAACTATTCTACCTTTAAAGGCTAGATAGGTATGGGCTACAGGTAGAGTTACTGTTTGTCAGTTATCATTTCTTTTGGTGTCTTTTAACAGTGATGGTAAAGTCATCAACCTGCAGCTCTGCAGCGGTTTGAACTACCACTGAAAGAGTTTTGATGGTGGATGCTAATCTCTGTGTTTCATTTCCAATAATCATCTCACTAATCTAGAATTATTTCTATGTGATTAAGTGATGGGGATCTTGCACTGGTCTTTTGTTTCTGCAGCGTGTCCAGACAGCCTGTGTCATCCAGAGCTCTCCTGTCTGTTCCTGAGAGGAGTGATGGCCACTATATGGAATTACAAAATTCACACTAACTGCAAGGTATCACAAATCAATATATGTGTATATATGTATAAACACAAAAAAGACAAACACAGACAAAAATATTTAAATTCAGTGAAATCACCCACAGGTAGAGAGGTGGATAGAGGTGACTAGCCTATAGTTAAATGCTCCCTCTTCTTTCTTGAGTTTAGATTAAATACTCGCAATGCATCAGCATTCCTCAATGGGTGATAATTGAGCCGTGAGAAATTGAACTTCACCCTGGCCTTTCATCGACTTTGAGGGCAGTTAGTCCTGAAACCTCTTTGGTCTAAGGAGGCTGTGGCTGAGAGGCATCCCAGCCCATGGGAGACGCTGGTGCCACCCACTGTGACCCAGGAGAGCTCAATGGGTCTCGTTTAGGGTCACTATTTATAGGGGCTGAGATAACTGACTTCTGTTGGGTACTTTTCTGTTTTGGCCCAACTCAGGTGGTTGTGATGTTTTCCACTTGCCTGGCTTTGGGTTCCAACCCAGGTGTAGAGGTACTGGGTTATCAGGAGGTGACTGTTGTTACCATTTCCAGGAACGGGGAAAGCAGGAGCTGGGTATGTTAAGGGGGTGCTTTAGTGCTCTAGTTCACCGCCTTCACAATACATTGGATTAGTACAATATATAAAATTTAATGGCATTAAATATAAAATAAAGTATATAAAGCAGGTAATGCAGTAAATACATTACCACACTATGCAATACATACAATACAAACTACATTACAATACCAAATAGATTATAATCCATACAATACAGTAAATAGCACATGATACAATACATAAAACACAGTCCATCAAACACAATACAAATGCAAACACAAAATACTATACAGAGAATGCAATGCAAACAATGCAATAGAAAATGCAGTACATAAAACAATGGGATACAAAATGCAGTGCAAAATCCAAAATGCAATCCAAAATACAGTACAACATAAACAATACAAACAATACAATATATACAAAACTGTACAAACAAGAGAGTACGATGCATACAACATGACACATGACATGATAAATAACGTACCATACCACGCATAGAATATACAATACAAAACAAACAACATACAGTGCTGTACCATACCTACCATGCCATACATACCATACATAACATACCATACAATGCACATCATAGAATAAACAATGCAACACAAAATACAATGCATGAGAGAATATAATACAAAAAGAAATACCGTATGATACAACACAATATGTACAATGCATACAGTACAATGTATATGTACAATGCAATATGTACAATATGATGCATACAACACAATAAATAATATACCATACAATTTTTATGGTATTGTACCATACATAAAATACGATGTTTATACTATGATATGATACATATGCTACAATACATACAGTACAATACCGTACAATAAGATACACAGAATACACCATACACAAAACACAATCCACAATGCAAGAGAAACTATAGTACAATACAATAAAAATACAATGCATACAATACCATAAATACAACGCAACACAGCCAGTAGAACACAGACAATGCACACCAAACACTACCATACAGTACCATGTAATACCGTACCCTACCATACCTACAGAACAATACATACTATACGATACATGCAGTACAGCACAAAATAGAATACAAAACAAAATGCAACATGTACCATACAACACATGCTATACAACGCAATATAAAACACAGCACCTATAAGGCAACACATAAAACACAGTACAGTGCATAAAATACAATAACTACCCTACCCTATACTACATACATTAACACAAAACTATACATACAATACATACAACACAGTGCATATGATACAGTACGACACAAGGCAAAACTTACAATATGCTCGTACGTATAATACCATACATGCAATACAGTACAGAACATACCTTACTGTACATACCTTACTGTACATACCTTACTGTACCATTCATACCATACATAAAATACAGTACATAAAATATAATACAGTATATAAAATATAACAACCCATACAACAATACATACAATACTGTGCAAACCATACAACACAAACCATAAAACACAATACAAAATACAATACCAAATACATCACAAACCATGCAATACCAAAGAGAATACATAAAATCAGATACAAAAAATCCAGTACAAATATTATACAAAATACTGTACAATACAAAATAAAATTTGAAAACACAAAATACAATACAAAATACAAAATATGGATAGTACAAAAAATATAATACATACCATACGACACATCTGATATATATGATAAATGTCATATATTACATTCCATACAGTAAAAAATGCAGTACAATACAAAATACTAAATACATACAATACAATAAATACCATCCCATGAAAAAACCACAACACGTACAAAACCCACAAGACAATGAAAGACATAATACAATAAAAATGCAATGCATACATTAAAATACAAATACATTACAATATAAAATGCATCAGAATACATACATGACAACACGATATAACACAATATACTATAAATACCATACGAAAAATGCACCACTTTAAATACAATACAAACAAATAGCATACAAAATACAATCCATACCATGCTATACAGACAACGCAATACAAAATATAGTGCGTAAAATACAGTACAAAATACAGGACATACAGTACAAAATACAATACGGCACAAAATACAATATGATACAAAATACAATCCAGATTCCAAAATACAATGTGATGCATAGAGTACAATACATATGGTACATATACAAGAAATACCATCCCACAAATGACAATCCATAGGAGAAATCCCATGTCATGCCATACATACAATATACAATGTCATACAACATACAAGACACAATGCAAAATACAAGACTTACAACACAATACAAAATACAATGCCTACAGTACAATAGATACCATACAGTGCATACCATAGAATACATACTGTACAACGCACTATGTACTCTACATACAATACACTGCACGCAATAGAGTAAAAAACCAAAATACTGTACAAAACAAGACATATTACAAAACAAAACACAATAGAATATGTACAATACAATAAATACCATACAACAGAACAAAACACATACTATACATACAAGACAATACTAAATAAATTCTTATACCTACAGTACAATATATACAATGTGAAATATGGTACATACGATACGAAACAAAATACATACCACACCGTACCTACTGCACAGTACAATATGTAAAACGCAATACCAAATAAATTACCATACAAAGTACATTGCAATAGAAAGTACATCACAATACGTACAACACTGTACCATACAATACAAAATAGAAACAGTACAGTAAAAACAATACAACAGAATATGAGCAATACAATAAAAACCATACAATAAAACACAACACATGCAATAAAAAATATACATAACAATGCAATACAAACAATACAAAGTACATTACATACAATACAAAATGCAATACATACAGTACAATGCATACCATGCAGTACAATACATACTGTACTGTACTATATAATACCGTACCAGACATTACACACCATACCATATGTAGCACGCAATACGTAGCATATCATAAATGCATCACGTAGTGTACAATTCATACAATGCATGCAATGCTATACCACACTATACCATAGAATTTCATACAGTCCCACAATTTCTGTACATAAAACAGAACACATACAATACATACAGTACAATTCAAACAATACATTACAATAACATAAATATGAAATATACAATAAGATACACACAGTAGAATAAATACCATACCATGTCATACATTGCATATAGTAGACAATACGATACACGCTGCAGAAAATGCAAGACATACAACGCGATGTGTTCAGTACGAAGCAGAAACAATACGAATCAATACCATACCGTACAATGCAACAGAAAATACAACACATACAGTACACAACAATGCATGCAATACAATGTGAACTATAATGCATGTACAATAAAGTACAGTGCCATACCATACCCTCAATACCATACAGTAATATAGCATATATATACACACACAATACAATAAAAATACACCATCCCATACAAAACAAACCACCATACACATACAATAAAAACAATATAATGCAACACATGCAACACAATACCATACCATACCCAATGACCATACCTTACCAGTGCTATACCATACCCAATGCCATACCATACACACAATACAAAATACTGTACCATACATACCATACCATACCTGTAAACCATGCCATCCTACAAACCATAGCATATATACAATGCATACAACACAAACTGTACCATACACACCATAAAATCATAACAAACTGTACAATGCAAAATAAAATACAAAATACAACACACCATATGTACAATACAATAAATACCATACCACAGAAGCTATACAAAATACTGTACCAAATCCAACACATACACTGCAATACAAACACTGCAATACAAAAAATGCAATACAACAAAAAATACAAAACATATGACACAGCCTTTAGCCCTCCATCCCAGAACTCCAGCTGTGGGACTCATTCCACCAGGTCTCGCTAGTACCGGTGGATACCCAGGGAAATACAGCACATATTGTATAGAACCTTGTACAAAATAGCGTACGATAGTATAGCACCATACAAAAAAGACTGAAGTACAATACAAGGTGTACAATACAAGACGCACCACACGTAAAATACAACACAAAATACAATACAAAATACATTACAATAGAAAAATAGATTACAATACTAAATGTATTACCATATACAAGACATGCAATACAATAAATATATACCATACAATACATAGATAAAAACCAAAATACACACAACGTAATAAAACTAATACAAAATGCAAAATATGGTACAAAATACAAAATAGCGTACAATACAATACACTACAGTAAATATGATATATACAATACAAAATAAAACGAGACAGAATTCAATACAAAATACATCACATACATTACAAAAAATACCATACAATCAAAAATACACAATACATACCATACAAAACCATACCGTGCAATACGATACCATACAATACAAAACCATAAACTAGATACCATACAATACAAAATACAATATAAAAAATACAACAAAAGCCATACCATGCAATACAGTACAGACAAGAAAATAAATGCCATACCATAGAGTAGGATGCAAAACATGCAATACAGACAATGCAATGCCATTAAAAATGGAATAAAATACAACACAACACACACAACAGACGAAACTCAATACAACACGTACAGTACAGTACATACTGTACAAGACATCTCATGCAGCTCATACCACACCATACCATACATACCATACAACATATACAATGCAATGCATACCACACAATACGTCAGTGACAATACAATCCTGTAACAAAGCATACCATTCAATACATACCATACCAAACATGCCAAACAATACCATACCCCCAATACATACCGCCAACACTATACCATACACCGGATACTGTACTATACATGCAGTGCAGTACAAAATGCACCATACCATACAAAATACACCATAACATGCAAAACACCATACGTACCATACCATACGTACAACAAATGCAACACAAAATGTAATGCCACACAAAACGTAGCAAAACACGTACAACACAATACCATACCATACCCTACCCCATGCTATACCCAATGCCATACCATACTCACAAAACACCATACTGTACATGCCATACACACAATACAAAATAGAATACACTATTTACAGCACAAACCGTGCCATAGTGACAATACAAAACACCATGCCATACTGTACCATACTCTAAGTGCCATACCATACAAGAAGTACACAATATGCAGCTCTTGAGGCAAGGGCTCGGTCGATCTGACCTGGGTGCACAGCTGCCAGGCTTACCTGCTGCCATCCCCACCTCCAGGAACAGCCCCACGCACACCCCACAGCCAGACGCCGGGCCAGGCAGTTGCCTGCTAGGACAGGTGCTCTGACAGTGTGGCTGCAGGGGCTCCGCCGGGCACTGGCAGCTCCGTGGCTTTCTGCACACTGCTGCTCACCTGTGCACTCTGCATCTGTTGGCATCAACCGTGTGGATTGTTTTGGCCTGCTTCAGCCTCCTGTGCAGTGGGGCGCAGGCTCCATCCATTGCTGGCTCTGTCCATTGCTGGCTCTCTCCGTTGCTGGCTCCGCCCATTGCTGGCTCGTCCAATCAGCAGTCTGGGCCCTGTGGCTCAGGAACCGCCCCCTGTTGTGTCGTCGCTGCTTCCCACGCTGCTGCCGGTGCACCTCGTGCAGTCTCCAGTGTGTGGTGCAAAGTGTCGAGCCTGCTTAGTGTTGCCCATGTAAGTCAAAACCCAAGCCTGAGATACCCGGTAATCCTTAGAGAGCCCCCGTGCTCTATTCCTCTGCCCCCTTTCTTAATTTACATACCAGTGCTGTGCAGTATGGTCTGACTCCTGCTATGGAACAATGCCTGGCAAAACTGGATTCAGAATTTCATTCTAGATCATGCAATTCTGTTTGGTTAGAGGGCAACCGGCCAGCTCAAATTAGTGTTGAGGAAAATTTAATGTTTAGTTTTGTTTTTTTTTTAAAAAAAGGACTTGTGCCTCATGCTCAAGGACACATCATGCTAAACAGGTGCAGAGCAACCTTCCTCCTTTATTCTCCTCCATTCCAGAACTGCTCTCTCTATTCTTACTGTACCACAGGATGTCTTTTGGTGTCTGTTACCCTTTAATAGCAGAAATTGACTAGCAGGAGGGTAAAGAAGGAGCAGGCTAATATAGTCTAGAGGCTAAGGTGTTTTCTTGAAGGAAAGCAAGACATTGATTTCATTGCCAAAGAATATTTAACACGTTTTCCAGTGAAAAGCCTGTGCAGTCAAACAGAGAAAAATAGCTCAGGAGCAGTCCTGAGATCAGGAACCAGGTCTCAGCCGTTTTCAGACAAGGGCTCTAATGATAAGATTGTGATCAGCTCCTCCTGTTTTCACATCTTCTCTCAGTGCGAATTTGAACTTGCAGCTCGGGTTGGGCACAAGGCTGCTATTTCCCATGCGAGTGTTGCAGCCATTCTAGTGTAACGAGAAAGGGGTGAAAGCATCACCATTTTTGCCAGATTTTAAAGAGTGGCAACTCCTTTATGAAAGGAGAAACAAAACAACAAGGGAAAAAAAGAACAGAAAGCAGATCTATCCCCATGACTGACTTTTCTGGAATTTCTGAGCACACAAGTGGAGTAGGTTACTAGACACCACACATTGCTTGCCTAGACACGAATTGCTTGTCTTTCACCCTTTGGACTTGCATATGCATGCAATTTTTTCCCTCTGTAAACAACAAAAAGTGTCCTATAAAACTGCGGGGAGACCAGTTTTGACCAAATTTGAAAATGAAGTCCTCCCAGGTGGTTTTGTTGCTGTGTGGGTTTCAGCTGTATGTGGGCTGAAGATAGCAAATTAGTTTCTCCACTGACTTTAATCAATACAAATGGTAAGAGAGGTTGCCTCCTATCAGCCCAGTAACTAAGGCAGTACTTAGTCTGTCATTCAGTTTCTGAGGCAGTCACTAGAATTTTTCTGCGTTGTTGACACAAACTATTCAATTACAATCCTTTCGTCCAGTCTTGCACCAGACCAGCAGAACTCCAGGGAAGTTGACACTGACGGGAAGCTGGCCAGCGTTATTCCAATTTACAAGGAGGGCATGAGGGAAGACCCAGGAAACTGCAGACCTGTTAGTCTAACCTCAGCACCTGGAAAAATGATGGAGAAGATCCTACTGGGTGCTACTAAAAGGCATTTCAAGGACAATGCCATCGTCAGGCACAGTCAATGTGATACTATACTTACCATACCGCACCATACAACACCATACCGTACCATACCACACCACACCATACCACACCATACCATACCACACCACACCACACCACACCATCCCATCCCATCCCATCCCATCCCATCCCATCCCATCCCATCCCATACCGTTACTACCATACCTTACAACACGTGCGATACAGTACAATAGATACATACAATAAATACCATACCATAAACTATATACAGTACATACAATGCAATACAAAATACAATACATAAATACGTACAATACATACAATACAAAAAAATGTGTATGCAAGCAAAACTATATTGGACAGGAAACAATAACAGTTAGATGACATTTGTATTGTATGGGGCTGGAAGGAATTGTTTGTATTTTCTCATTTTCTGTAAGAACTGTGAGATTACTTTTAAAAATAAGATGTTTAGCTTCTTTTATCGGATAATGTTGATGGCAGTGAAAAATACAAAAATTGGAGAAAGGCAAACAGTGCTGATTTGATGTTATTGAAAGGTAGAAGAACAGAATAGTTCCAGTTGGAAGGGACCTACAGCAATCATCTAGTCCCAACTGCCTGACCACTTCAGGGCTGACCAAGAGTTAATGCCTGTTACTAAGGGCATTGTGCAAATGCCTATTTTTAAGACGCTGACAGGCACAGGGCATCGTCCACTTCTCTAGGAAGCTGTTGCAGAGTCTGGCCACTCTGTAAGGAAAGGTTTCCTATTATCAAGTCTGAATCTACCTTGATGCAGCTTTGAACCATTCCCAGGTGTCCTGTCTCTGGATCCCAGGGAGAAGAGATCAGCACCTCCTTCTCCACGTCCCCTCCTCAGGAAGCTGTAGAGAGTGATGAGGTTGCTCCTCAGCCTCCTTCTCTCCAAACCCTGTGCCCTCAGCCGCTTAGAATCCATCTGCCAAACATCTGCAAAAGATGGGTCCTTTCCAAGCAGAGGAGAAGAAATGCCAGCTGGATCTGGAATAGTGGGAAAAAGCCTGTGCTGGAGGACAGCAGCATGGTCACCTTTCCTGGCTGCTTTCCAGCTGGGCAGCCCGTCGCACGTGCTCGTGCCTGGCGTTGTTCCTCCCCAGGTGCAGGACTTTGCGCATCCCCTTGTTGAGCTTCTTGGGGCTCCTGCCTTGTCAGGGGCTGACCCTAGGTTGATGCAGAAGTCGTGATGCACCAAGTCGTGATGCAGAAGTCGTGATGCAGAAGTCGTGATGCACCAAGTCGTGACTCTGTGCAGGAGGGATTTAGGTGCCGCCGTAGCGAGGCTGCACCCAGCAGTGCAGGCTGGTAGGAGAGCAGAGCCCTGGGATGTGGGGGTAGAGGGAGTGGTGAGGAGGAGGACACACCTGGGGTGATGTGTGATGGGGCATGGGCTGGCCCTGGAGACCTCCCAGCTGGAAACATCTGCCCCAGGACCAGCTGCAGAGATGCAGGCCTGGGGCAGGGCAGCACTTGCCTTTGGGGGAAAGAATGAAACAGTAACTGACGTGTAGAAGGACCTCTCAGCTTTAACACCCCACTCCTCCCAGGAAAAAGGGTGAGGATAGCAACACCACCTGTACTGTTAACCACTCGGCTGGTTAACACCAAAGGACCTGCTGTCTTGGTCCTGCCCAAAGAAAACCCTTACATACTGTGGCAGGAGATAAGGTCCCCACAGTGCGCACAGGGAAGTGGCTGGGGAAGGCCGTGTGGATTGCCCCTCCCAAGGGAGAAGGCTAACCCATTAGTGGGATTGTCTTTGCTCAGGAAACTGGGTGTGCTGGTGGGTAATGTGGAAGGATGGGGAGACCCAGTGTGTGACTCAAGGAGATTTAATCTTGGGGGAAAAATAGTCTGTGATGTGAGCTGCGTTGTAGGAAGAAATGTAGCAGGAGTTACCTGGACCGATGAAGAGCGAGTTTTGGATGGAATCAGATGAGTGCAGCAATGACCCAAACCAAGCCAGTCCCGGTGCCCAACATTCGAACTCACTGCTTCTCCTGTCCTGGGCACCCATCTTGACAGATGGGGCCCACATCATAGCCTGTTCTTATGAACATCTGGAGGAGCGGAGGAATGTCTATCTGGAGAGTAATACCTATCTGTTAAAGGACAGGGGATAGTAGTCAGTGAGAATGTTTACTCTGTATGTTGGGTATAGAGATGGCTGAAGTATGTAAGATGTTTAAGTTGTAAGTGTTGGTAAGAAGGGATTTCAGTAATGAGAATGAAATACAATGG
>WKFP01015185.1:370708-382066 GCA_011057875.1 Pterocles orientalis | reverse complement strand
CTGCCCTCTGTACCCCCATTTCCCAAAAGCCGGCAGCACAGCTTGGGTGGGGGAACAGCACGTGTCAGACCTTGGGGCCGAGAGAGGGGCACAAGCATCTGCCAAGAGAGCTGCACCCAACGAGGAGCACTCCTCACTCGCTTCTCTGACAACAAAGCCCCAGTGCATGCTCCCACCAGGAGGGAGAAACAACTTCCATGTCTGGAAATCCCCATTTATGAACAGCTACCAACAGAGATGGGCTTGTCCACAATCACAAGAGCCACGTGAAGGCCTGGGCACAGCAAAGGCAGCTGCTCTGTCCCCACCAGACACGCCTGCTCCAAAGCCTGGAGCAGCCTGCTGGAGAGGAGGCCACGCCACCTGCCCCTGGCCTGCGGACACGAAACATTGACCTCCAGCTGCCAGGGCTCGGGTGGCAGCCGCAGGAACAGCTCGGACCCCGGCTGTGGGGCTGTCCCCGGGGCTGAGCACCGGGCCCAGGGCTGGGGAACTGGCCATGGCTGGGCCCGTGGGGGAGGAGGTCTCCAGGTCCCTCCCCACAGGCCCATCCGCACTGGGACATACCTGCCCCTGCACCGATAGCTGCCCTGGTCCTGGTCCTGGTCCTGGTCCTGGTCCTGGTCCTGGTCCAGGCCCAGGCCCAGGCCCAGGCCCAGGCCCAGGCCCAGGCCCAGGCCCAGGCCCGGTCCCCCCTCGCCCCGGATGCCCCCCCTCTCTCAGCCATTTCTCCTCAGGCCCCTCGGCCTCTGCCCCTCCGGCCCCACCCCAGCCCGGCTGTGACTGACAGGCCTCCTCCGGCTCCGCTGATTGGCTCAGCCGTGACCAATGGCGGGCAGGGGCAGCCTCGGCCTCTTCTCACACAGCCCCGGAGCCGCAGGGGACACGGGCTTTGGCGCCTGGAGCTGTTCCCTCAGCAGCGCAGGGGGTGTGCACAGCCCTGCCCTCCCTCGGTACTGCCGTGGGGTCGGGGCCTGCTCAGGGAGAGAGGGGAGAGGAGAGGGGGGGAGCTGCCCTGGGTTTGCTCTGGACGGGCAAGTCCTTCCCCAGATGCGGGTCTAGCCGTGCTCCAGCCACTGCCTGGGCAGGAGGAGCTGCGTGACTGGAGCCGCTGGCGTCGGCCAGGCCGGCACCTGGCAGCAGCCAGGGCTCTGCCCCGCACACAGCACCCGTGTTGAGCCCAGCACCCGGGGCCTGCCTCAGGCCTCGCCTTCCCCAGGCCATGAGGAGGAGACACCCTGTCCTGGCATCTTCCTTTGGCCAGAAGGAAGGACGGAGCCCCCACCGCTCTCCCCCCAGGGGCTGTCCACTGTCCTTCGCTTTTGTCCGTGGGGCTGCCTGCTGCTGGCAGGCTCCATAGAGCTTCAGGGCCAAGCAAGTGCTGGGGTGCCAGGGGCTCCTGGGGCTCAGCACAGCTTCAGGCATCTCTAAAGCTGAGGTGCAGCTGCCCCAGTGCTTCTGCAGGTGCAGTTATTTGCAGCCCCCTTAGTGGTCAGAACTGTTTCTCTTCATGGCACATGGACTGGACAGAAGCCACCCACCTGTTAATCTGGGAGGACTTGAGGGAAACGGGGCAGTCCCAGCATGCACACAGGTATGAGAGGAAAGTGAAAAGGAGCCTTGTTGAGGCTTTTCTGCTGTTTCAGATCTGAACTCAGACATTTTTGTGCATCCCAGAACCAAAGTAAATTTTTTTTCTGCAGTTTTTCACCAGCAAAAGAGCAAAAGTAGGTGGGGCTGAGCTGGCCTTCAGGATAACTCATCTTTTTTTTTTTTTTTAATTTTGTGGCTACACCTTTCCCTTCTTTCCAGCAATTTCTTTCTCTCCATTTGCCCCCCCCCCAAGTTCCATCCTCTTTCAAAGGTAACTATGGTTTGACTTTCTCTACAGATCATTGAGGAGGTAGACACAAGAGATCTAAGTATAGGCTACTCTTGCCTCCAGAGCTGTAGGCTGAACTATTCTACCTTTAAAGGCTAGATAGGTATGGGCTACAGGTAGAGTTACTGTTTGTCAGTTATCATTTCTT
This sequence comes from Pterocles orientalis, assembly GCA_011057875.1. Lineage (NCBI taxonomy): Eukaryota > Metazoa > Chordata > Aves > Pterocliformes > Pteroclidae > Pterocles > Pterocles orientalis. The sequence goes on along the minus strand of WKFP01015185.1, from coordinate 380,036 downwards.
TTGGTGTCTTGTAACAGTGATGGTAAAGTCATCAACCTGCAGCTCTGCAGCAGTTTCAACTACCACTGAAAGAGTTTTGATGGTGGATGCTAATCTCTGTGTTTCATTTCCAATAATCATCTCACTGATTTAGAATTATTTCTATGTGATTAAGTGATGGGGATCTTGCACTGGTCTTTTGTTTCTGCAGCACATCTGGATAGCCTTTGTCATCCAGAGCAATCCTGTCTGTTCCTGAGAGGAGTGATGGCCATGATATGGAATTACAAGATTCACACTAACTGCAAGGTATCCTAAGTCAATATATGTGTATATATGTATAAACACAAAAAAAGAGAAACACAGACAAAAATATTTAAATTCAGTAAAATCACCCACAGGCAGAGAGGTGGATAGAGGTGACTAGCCTACAGTTAAATGCTCCCCCTTCTTTCTTGAGTTTAGTTTAAATACTCGCAATGCATCAGCATTCCTCAACGGGTGATAATTGAGCCTCGAGAAATTGAACTTCACTCTGGCCTTTCGTCGACTTTGAGGGCAGCTGGTCCTGAAACCTCTTTGGTCTAAGGAGGCTGTGGCTGGGAGGCATCCCAGCCCATGGGAGACACTGGTGCCACCCACTGTGATCCAGGAGAGCTCAATGGGTCTCCTTTAGGGTCACTATTTATAGGGGCTGAGATAATTGACTTCTGTCGGGTACTTTTCTGTTTTGGCCCAACTCAGGTGGTTGTGATGTTTTCCACTTGCCTGGCTTTGGGTTCTAACCCAGGTGCAGAGGTACTGGGTTATCAGGAGGTGACTGACTGTTATTACCATTTCCAGGAACGGGGAAAGCAGGAGCTGGGTATGTTAAGGGGGTGCTTTAATGCTCTAGTTCACCGCCTTCACAATACATTGGATTAGTACAATATATAAAATTTAATGGCGTTAAACATAAAATAAAGTATATAAAGCAGGTAATGCAGTAAATACATTACCACACTATGCAATACATACAAGACAAACTACATTACAATACATAATACATTACAATCCATACAATACAGTAAATAGCGTATTATACAATACATAAAACACAATCCATCAAACACAATACAAATGCAAACACAAAATACAATACATAGAATGCAATGCAAACAATGCAATAGAAAATGCAGTACATAAAACAAGAGGATACAAAGTGCAGTGCAAAATCCAAAATGCAATCCAAAATACAGTACAACATAAACAATACCAACAATACAATATATACAAAACTATACAAACTATTGACACATGTGACATGATAAATAATGTACCATACCATGCATAGAATATATAATACAAAACAAACAACAGTACAGTGCTGTACCATACCTACCCTGTCATACATACCATACATAACATACCATACCATACAATGCACATCATAGAATAAACAATGCAACACAAAATACATGAGAGAATATAAAACAAAAATAAATACTGTATGATACAATATGTACAATGCATACAGTAGAATGTATATGTACAATGCAATATGTACAATACAATGTGATGCATACAACATGATACATACAACACAATAAATAATATACCATACAATTTTTGTGGTATTGTACTATACATAAAATACCATACTTATACTATGATATGATACATATGCTACAATACATACAGTACAATACCGTATAATAAGATACACAGAAAATACACAAAACACAATCCACAATACAAGATAAACTATAGTACAATACAATAAAAAAATACAATGCATACAATACCATACAATACAATGCAACACAGACAGTAAAACACAGATAATACACACCAAACACTACCATATAGTACCATGTAATACGATACCCTACCATACCTACAATACAATACATACCATACGATACATGCAATACAGCACAAAATAGAATACAAAACAAAATGCAACACGTACCATACAACACATACTATACAATGCAATATAAAACACAGCACCTATAAGGCAACACATAAAACACAGTACAGTACATAAAATACAATAACTACCCTACCCTATACTACATACATTAACACAAAACTATACATACAATACATACAACACAGTGCATATGATACAGTACGACACAAGGCAAAACTTACAATATGCTCGTACATATAATACCATACATGCACTACAGTACAAAACATACCTTACTGTACATACCTTACTGTACCATTCATACCATACATAAAATACAGTACATAGAATACAGTATATAAAATATAATAACCCATACAACACAATACATACAATACTATGCAAACCATACAACACAAACCATAAAACACAGTACAAAATACAATACCAAATACATTACAAACCATGCAATACCAAAGAGGATACATAAAATCCGATACAAAAAATCCAATACAAATATTATACAAAATACCATACAATACAAAATAAAATTTAAAAACACACAATACAGTACAAAATATGGAACAATACAAAAAATATAATACATACCATACGACACATCTAATATGATATATGATAAATGTCATATATTACATTCCATACAGTAAAAATGCAGTACAATACAAAATACTAAATACATACAATACAATAAATACCATCCCATGAAAAAACCACAACACATACAAAACCCACAAGAAAATGCAAGACATAATACAATAAAAATGCAATACATACATTAAAATACAAAATACATTACAATATAAAATGCATCAGAATACATACATGACAACACAATACACGCAATACTATAAATACCGTATGAAAAATGCACCACTTTAAGTACAATACAAAAAAATAGCATACAAAATACAATCCATACCATGCTATACAAACAACGCAATACAAAATATAGTGCGTAAAATACAGTACAAAATACAGTACATACAATACAAAATACAATATGGCACAAAGTACAATATGATACAAAATACAGTCCAGATTCCAAAATACAATGTGATGCATATGCTACATATACAAGAAATACCATACCATGAATGACAATCCATAGGAGAAATCCCATGCCATGCCATACATACAATATACAGTGTAATACAGCATACAAGACACAATGCAAAACACAAGACTTACAATACAATACAAAATACAATGCCTACAGTACAATAGATACCATACAGTGCATACCATAGAATGCACTATGTACAATGCACTATGTACTCTACATACAATACACTGCACGCAATAAAAACCCAAAATACCGTACAAAATAAGACATATTACTAAACAAAACACAGTAGAATACGTACGATACAATAAATACCATACAACAGAACAGAACACATACTATACATACAAGACAATGCAAAATAAATGCTTATACCTACAGTACAATACATACAATGTGAAATACAGTACATACAATACAAAACAAAATACATACCACACCATACCTACTGCACAGTACAATACGTAAAACGCAATACCAAATAAATTACCATACAAAGTACATTGCAATAGAAAATACATCACAATACGCACAACACTGTACCTTACAATACAAAATAGAAACAATACAGTAAAAACAATACAACAGAATATGGGCAATACAATAAAAACCACACAATAAAACACAACATATGCAATACAAAATATACATAACAATGCAGTACAAACAATACAAAGTACATTACATACAATACAAAATGCAATACATACAGTACAATGCATACCATACAGTACAATGCATACTATACTGTACTATATAATACCGTACCAGACATTACACACCATACCATACGTAGCACGCAACACGTAGTGTACAATTCATACAATACATGCAATGCCATACCACACTATACCATAGAATTTCATACCATACAGTCCCACAATTTCTGTACATAAAACAGAATACATACAATACGTACAGTACAATTCAAATGACAATACATATACATATGTATAGTACAATAACATACATAAATATGAAATATACAATAAGATACACACAGTAGAATAAATACCATACCATGTCATACATTGCATATAGTAGACAATACGATACACGCTGCAGAAAATGCAAGACATACAACGCGATGTGTTCAGTACGATGCAGAAACAATACAAATCAATACCATACCATACAATGCAACAGAAAATACAATACATACAATACACTACAATACATGCAATACAATGTGAACTATAATACATGTACAATAAAGTACAGTGCCGTACCATACCTACCATACCCTACCCGAAATACCATCCAGTAACATAGCATATGTATACACACACAATACAATAAAAATACACCATCCCATACAAAACAAACCACCATACACATACAATAAAAACAATACAATGCAAAATATAATGCAACACATACAACACAATACCATACCATACCCAATGCCCATACCTTACCAGTGCTTTACCATACACAATGCCATGCCATACCATACACACAATACAAAATACTGTACCGTACATACCATACCATACCTGCAAACCATGCCTACCTACAAACCATACCATGTATACAATGCATACAACACAAACTGTACCATACATACCATAAAATCATAACAAACCGTACAATGCAAAATAAAATACAAAATACAACACACCATACATACAATAAATACCATACCACAGAAGCCATACAAAATACTGTACCAAATCCAACACATACAATGCAATACAAACACTGCAATACAAAAAATGCAATACAACAAAAAATACAAGACATACAATACAGCCTTTAGCCCTCCAGCCCAGAACTCCAGCTGTGGGACTCATTCCACCAGGTCTTGCTAATACCAGTGAATACCCAGGGAAATACAGCACATATTGTATAGGCTCTTGTACAAAATAGTGTACGATAGTATAGCACCATATAAAAAAGACTGAAGTACAATACAAGGTGTACAATACAAGACGCACCACACATAAAATACAACACAAAATACAATACAAAATACATTACAATAGAAAAATAGATTACAATACAAAATACATTACCATATACAAGACATACAATAAATACCATACAATACATAAATAAAAATCAAAATACAACGTAATAAAACCAATACAAAATGCAAACTATGATACAAAATACAAAATAGCATACAATACACTACAGTAAATATGATATATACAATACAAAATAAAACAAAACAATACAGAATTCAATACAAAATACAGCACATACATTACAAAAATACCATATCCTGCAATGCATACCATACAATCAAAAATACACCACAATACATACCATACAAAACAATAATGTGCAATACGATACCATACAATACAAAACCATAAGCTAGATACCATACAATACAAAATACAATATAAAAAATGCAATAAAAGCCATACCATACAATACAGTACAGACAAGGAAATAAATGCCATACCATAGAGTAGGATGCAAAACATGCAATACAGACAATGCAATGAAATTAAAAATAGAATAAAATACAACACAACGCACACAACCGATGAAACTCAATACAACATGTACAGTACAGTACATACTGTACAAGACATCTCATGCAGCTCGTACCACACCATACCATACATGCCATACAACATATACAATGCAATGCATACCACACAATACGACAGTGACAGTACAATACTGTAACAAAGCATACCATTCAATACATACCATACCAAGCATGCCAAACAATACCATACCTCCAATACATACCGCCAACACTATACCATACACCGAATACTGTACTATACGTACAATGCAGTACAAAATGCACCATACCATACAAAATACACAACATGCAAAACATCATAAGTACCATACCATACATACAACAAATGCAACACAAAATGTAATGCCACACAAAATGTAGCAAAACACATACAACACAATACCATACCCTACCCCATGCCATACCCAATGCCATACCATACTCACAAAACAAAACACCATACTGTACATGCCATACACATGATACAAAATAGAATACAGTTTTTACAACACAAACCGTGCCATAGTGACAATACAAAACACCATGCCATACAAAATAAAAAAACGTACCACACACAATACAATACATACCGTACAACTCTACCATACCATACAATACCTACCGTCCTATACCATCCTCTACCATACAAAACACCATACCATACCATACAATACTGTACCGTACTCTAAATGCCATACCATACAAGAAGTACACAATACGCAGCTCTTGAGGCAAGGGCTCGGTCGATCTGACCTGGGTGCACAGCTGCCAGGCTTACCTGCTGCCACCCCCACCTCCAGGAACAGCCCCACGCACACCCCACAGCCAGACGCCAGGCTGGGCAGTTGCCTGCTGGGACAGGTGCTCTGACAGTGTGGCTGCAGGGGCTCCGCCAGGCAGTGGCAGCTCCGTGGCTTTCTGCACACTGCTGCTCACCTGTGCACTCTGCATCTGTTGGCATCAACCATGTCGATTGTTTTGGCCTGCTTCAGTCTCCTGTGCAGTGGGGCGCAGGCTCCGTCCATTCCTGGCTCTGTCCATTGCTGGCTCCGTCTGTTCCTGGCTCCGTCTGTTCCTGGCTCTGTCCATTGCTGGCTCCATCCGCTGCTGGCTCTCTCCGTTGCTGGCTCTGTCCGTTGCTGGCTCATCCAATCAGCAGTCTGGGCCCTGTGGCTCAGGGACCGCCCCCTGTTGTGTCCTCGCTGCTTCCCACGCTACTGCCAGTGCACCTCGTGCTGTCTCCAGCGTGCGTTGCAAAGTGTCGAGCCTGCTTAGTGTTGCCCAGGTAAGTCAAAAACCAAGCCTGAGATACCTGGTAATCCTTAGAGAGCCCCCGTGCTCTATTCCTCTGCCTCCTTTCTTTATTTACATACCAGTGCTGTGCAGTATGGTCTGACTCCTGCTATGGAACAATGCCTGGCAAAACTGGATGCAAAATTTAGTTCTAGATCATGCAACTCTGTTTGATTAGAGGGCAGCCGGCCAGCTCAAATTAGCGTTGAGGAAAATTTAATGGTTTTTTTTTTTTTTTTTAAAAAAAGGACTTGTGCCTCATGCTCAAGGACACATCATGCTAAACAGGTGCAGAGCAACCTTCCTCCTTTATCCTCCTGCATTCCAGAATTGCTCTGTACCAGAGGATGTCTTTTGGTGTCTGTTACCCTTTAATAGCAGAAATTGACTAGCAGGAGGGTACAGAAGGAACAGGCTAATACAGTCTAGAGGCTGAGGTGTTTTCTTGAAGGAAAGCAAGACATTGATTTCATTGGCAAAGAATATTTAACACATTTTCCAGTGAAAAGCCTGTGCAGTCAAACAGAGAAAAATAGCTCAGGAGCAGTTCTGAGATCAGGAACCAGGTCTCAGCCGTTTTCAGACAAGGGCTCTAATAATAATATTATGATCAGCTCCTCCTGTTTTCACATCTTCTCTCAGTGCAAATTTGAACTTGCAGCTCGGGTTGGGCATAAGGTTGCTATTTCCCATGTGAGTGTTCTAGCCGTTCTAGTGTAATGAGAAAGGGGTGAAAGCATCACCATTTTTGCCAGATTTTAAAGAGTGGCAACTCCTTTATGAAAGGAGAAACAAAACAACACAAAACAAAAAAACACAAGGGAAAAAAAGAACAGAAAGCAGATCTATCTCCATGACTGACTTTTCTGGAATTTCTGAGCACACAAGTGGGGTAGGTTACTAGACACCACACAGAACAAACTGCTTGCCTTTCACCCTTTGGACTTGCATATGCGTGTAATTTTTTCCCTCTGTAAACAACAAAAAGTGTCCTGTAAAATTGCGGGGAGACCAGTTTTGACCAAATTTGAAAATGAAGTCCTCCCAGATGGTTTTGTTGCTGTGTGGGTTTCAGTATGTGGGCTGAAGATAGCAAATTAGTTTCTCCACTGACTTTAATCAATGCAAATGGTAAGAGAGGCTGCCTCCTATCAGCCCAGTAACTAAGGCAGTACTTAATCTGTCATTCAGTTTCTGAGGCAGTCACTAGAATTTTTCTGTGCTGTTAACACAAACTATTCAATTACAATCCTTTCGTCCAGTCTTGCACCAGACCAGCAGAACTCCAGGGAAGTTGACACTGACGGGAAGCTGGCCAACATTATTCCAGTTTACAAGGAGGGCATGAGGGAAGACCCAGGAAACTGCAGACCTGGTAGTCTAACCTCAGCACCTGGAAAAATGATGGAGAAGATCCTACTGGGTGCTACTAAGAGGCATTTCAAGGACAACGCCATCATCAGGCACAGTCAATGTGATACTATACATACCATACCATACCATACCATACCATACCATACCATACCACACCATACCATACCATTACTACCATACCTTACAACACGTGCGATACAGTACAATAAATACATACAATAAATACCATACCATACACTACATACAGTACATACAATGCAATACAAAATACAATACATAAATACATACGATATATACAATACAAAAAAATATGTATGCAAGCGAAACTATATTGGACAGGAAACAATAGCAGTTAGATGACATACACAGCCTAAAAGTATTGTATGGGGCTGGAAGAAATTGTTTGTATTTTCTCATTTTCTGTAAGAACTGTGAAGATTACTTTTAAAAATAAGTTGTATAGCTTCTTTTATCAGATAATGTTTATGGCAGTGAAAAATACATAAAATTGGAGAAAGGCAAACAGTGCTGATTTGATGTTATTGAAAGGTAGTAGAACAGAATAGTTCCAGTTGGAAGGGACCTACAGCAATCAGCTAGTCCCAACTGCCTGACCACTTCAGGGCTGACCAAGAGTTAATGCCTGTTACTAAGGGCATTGTGCAAATGCCTCTTTTTAAGGCGCTGGCAGGCGTAGGGCATCGCCCACTTCTCTAGGAAGCTGTTGCAGAGTCTGGCCACTCTGTAAGGAAAGGTTTCCTATTATCAAGTCTGAACCTACCTTGCTGCAGCTTTGAACCATTCCCAGGTGTCCTGTCTCTGGATCCCAGGGAGAAGAGATCAGCACCTCCTTCTCCACGTCCCCTCCTCAGGAAGCTGTAGAGAGCGATGAGGTCGCTCCTCAGCCTCCTTCTCTCCAAACAAGACAAATCCCGTGTCCTCAGCTGCTTGGCATCCATCTGCCGAGCATCTGCAAAAGATGAGTCCTTTCCAAGCAGAGGAGAAGAAATGCCAGCTGGATCTGGAATAGTGGGAAAAAGCCTGTGCTGGAGGACAGCAGCATGGTCACCTTTCCCTGGCTGCTTTCCAGCTGGGCAGCCCGTCGCACGTGCTCGTGCCTGGCGTTGTTCCTCCCCAGGTGCAGGACTTTGCGCATCCCCTTGTTGAGCTTCTTGGGGCTCCTGCCTTGTCAGGGGCTGACCCTAGGTTGATGCAGAAG
>WKFP01015185.1:255907-267290 GCA_011057875.1 Pterocles orientalis | reverse complement strand
CCCGCCTCTCCCTTCCTGCCCCCTCCACCCCCTCCTGGCACTGCCCTGGCTCAGAGAGCTCCACTGAGCTCCTCCAGAGGACAAGGAGCCCAGCTCATCTCTGAGGCACACGGACAGGGGAACTAGAGCAGCCCCCAGGCACATCCCGAGCCTCCTGGAAAGAGGAACACGAGTGCAGCTGCCCCCCAGCATCTCCCTTCCCACCAGAAGCGTGCAGGAAGCCTTACACAATGTGCTGGAGAGGCCTCTCGTAGGGGCACTGAGGTGCTGCTCTGCGGTTAGCAGCGTTGTGGCATTGCTGGGCAGCTCCTGGCGTCGCTGCTGGAGCTGTCTCCTCTGGTGAGCCGTGCCCAGGCGCTCCTGCCCCGTCCCCGGGAGAAAGGGAGAGAGAGAAGCCGTTAGCAGAGGTGCAGACCCTTGGCATGGCAGCCCCAGGCCAGGAAGCGAAGGTGAGGCGGTATTGGCCTGGTGCAGATGCTGTTCCTGCTGCTTCTGCTGCTCCAGGGGCTGCTGCATGACCTGCAGCTGCTCTGCTGCTCGGGCACATCTCTGCGTGCCTCCCGCAGGGCTCGCTCCCCTTCCTCGTCCTGCTGGGACCAGAGCTGCAAGGCAGAGTGGCTGGAACAGCTTGGGACAGGGACCCTCGCTGCCCTGGGGCAAGGCTCCTCTGTGCATCCCCTTCTTCCCCTCCCAGGACAGGATGAGGATTCACAATTTCCGGAGGGCTGTGACACTCCGGCTTTGCTGGATGGGAGAGATGTGCCCCCGTAGAGCTGCTCGTATGCGCCCATGCAGAGCAACAGCGCCAGGGCTCCAGCAGTGCCCCTGCCCCCCGCCCCTGGGGACCAGGGCTGGCCGAGCGGGGATGTACAGACACACGCACACACACACCCTCCTTCCCCAGAAAGGACCGAGCCCCTCGCCACCTTGCACACCCTGGAACACACTCCAGGGGCGGCAGTTTGTCAGCAGTGGCAGTATCCAGCCCGAAGGGTTCTTTTCCGCCCTGGCAGTCCTGCTGCGCTGCCTGTGCCACACATCCCCTCTGGACGGCCCCCGGGGGAGCAGAACTGGCTCTGGACGCGGCCCCATGGCACGGGGAGGTTTTGCCCAACCCACCACGGGGGTTTCCTCGCAGCAGACCTACAACGGAGGCGCCTGCCCCTGGTCTGGCTGCCCAGAGTCCTCCCAGGGAAAGGGCAGAGAGAGAGGTGACTGATGCTCCAGCCTACATCTCCAACAGGCTGGTGGCAGCTGCTCCTGGAACAACCTGATGCTCTCCACCCCCAGTGACAGTGACGGCTCTGTCTCAAACAACTGAAGGCGGCTCTGGATGTCTCCCCAGGGGGCAGGACCCCCCGTGAGCCTGCCAGGCAGTGCTGGAAGCCACGGGAAGGGGCTCCACTGCGGTACCTTGGCCAGGCTCAGGATGGTGCCCTCTCTCTGGGAGTCCATCGGCAGGGTTCGGTCCATGTCGCCCTCCATCCGCTCCTTCCTCAGCTGCTGCTGGGTGTGAAGTTCAGCCCACTCAGCCATCAGTTTGCATCGCTCCTCAGAGCACTTCTGCATCACTGAGTGCTGCTCCTCCAGCAAAGCGCTCTGGAGAGCATCTCAAAAGAGGGAGAGAGAAAGCACTCAGTCCTATTCGCTGTGGGGTTTTTCTCCTCTAACCCATCACTGCCACTAAACCCCACGCCACATCTAGAGGCCGGTTCGAGCCCATGGCGCCTGGCGGGAACCCCGCATAGAGAACTCTGGCCCCACACTCCTCGAGAACCAGCATGCATCATGCACGCACGCAGCAGCCTCATGCATCTGCCTGCCAGAGGGTTGGTCTGACTGCGATTCACCGTGCGACCAGCTGTGGGATTGAGGAGGCAGAGGGCTGAGGAAGGATGATGCAGCCCAGCACCCAGCTCCTTCCTCCACCACACACTGCAGCGCAGCCCCGCTCAGACTCACGGGATGAGCAAAAAGCCCCTGGAGATGTCCGCCCCACCTCACCTTCGCCCTCTCCAGCTCTGCCCGCTGCACGGAGAGCTGCTGGGTCAGCATTTGCCGCTCCTCCTCCAGCGAGCGCTGCAGTGATTCCGCTTTGGATCTCTCCACTGTCGCCTTCCATCGCTCCTGGGTCCAGACCCAGAGGAGAGACAGACGCCATTCACGGGCTCCAGACCAGGGACCTCCAGCTGGCAAGACACACACCCCACACTCTGACAGGAGAGTTGGGCTGGGCAGAGGGCACAGCATGGGCTCATCTGCTTCAGCAGCCAAGTCTGCTTGTCCAGCCTGGCCTCCATTGTGGCCATCACCTCCTGGAATCGGCTCCGCTCCTCCTCCATATCCCTCTGCTGCTGCGACAGCCTGTCCTGGAGCACTGGGGAGAGGCAGCAGCAGGACCGTGAGCAGCAGGAGGGGGGAAGCCCTGCTCTGGCCACACCATATTCACGGAAAAACGGCACGTGTTTGTGCTCATCACCTTCTGCACATCCTCAGGACACTTTTGGGAAGGGGAGACCCTGAGACGTCCAGTGTCCCAGGTCCCAGCCTCTGCCCAACTCAGAGCAGCTTCTCCCTGCTTTCTGGGTGTGCCCAGTCCCGGCGAGGACCACGCAGCCGTTTGGGCGCGGAGGAATGGCAGACGTACTCTGGAGCTGCTGGTCCCGCTGCCGTGCCCCCGTGGCCAGCTCCTCAGCAGTGGTGCGGTGCACGGCCTCCACCTTGTGTGAGAGCTCACGCAGGTCACCGCAGAACTTCTCCACCTGCCCAGCGACGCCGCTCAGAGACCTGCAGAGAGGAGCAAGCAGAGGGGCACCCCTGGGGGACACGCAGCATCTCACCGCCATGGCCAGGGGGATGTGTGGTGGCCAAAAGCCAGGCAGCCCTGCCCTGAACCTCTCTGGTTCACAGCAGAGCAGCAGAAAGATGGAGCTGCTGCTTAGGGGAGCACTGACAGATGGGAAACAGCTCAGCATCCCTGGAGGCAGCACGGGGGAAAGGAGAAGGCCCCCGCTCCTGGGGTCTGACGCTGGTTCTCCGTAGGACAGGGACCAACGCGGGGATCCGACGCCGGCCATCGGTACCTGATGGGTGAAAAGGCGCTGGTCACCGCATCGACCTCCCAGTCTTTCAGCTGCTTCAGCCGCTGGAGCTGATCCTCATGGTCTTTGTGCATCTCCTGGACAGACACCCTGCGAGACACAGGGGAAGGAGCCCACCGCGGGCTGCTGCAAACTGGTGCTTCTCTGACGGGCACCACAAAGAGGCCTGGCTGTGGGGCTGAGAACCAGGTCCCAAGAGCTGAGCTGGCACGGGGGTCTGCCACGGGGCATCCCCATTGAGGATGGGCCACAAGGGATTTGGCAGAGTTCAAACCTTGGGGCCACTTGTGCCGCTCTCACCAGTGCAGCTCCCGCAGCCGCTCCAGCTCCAGCACGTTCTGCTGCTCCAGCGTGGCCAGGTGTTGCTGGTGCTGCACCAGCAGCTCTGCCCGCGCCTGCTCCTCGTCCCGGCTCTGCAACAGCAGCCGAGCCACCAGCCGCTCCTTGTCCTGCCGCAGCCACTCTTCCCTCTGTCTGTAGGTCTCCTCCACCAGCTTCACCCGGCTCCTGCCCAGGGAGGTCCCAGCAAGGAAGAAGTGTTGCTTTCATGGCAGCACCTGGCACTCTTCCCCCAAAGCACATTCGGGGCTTTAGGAGCAGAGGGGTGTCGCTGTGTGCACGGGGAAACACGCAGACTCTGCGCAGTCTGTGCCCCAAACCCTCCTGCTGCTGCTGCCCGGTGAGGTGCCCTGGCTGGGGACGTGCTGGCAATGGCACCGGCCCCTCCTCCCTGTCACCGACGGCACAGTGGTGGCAAGAGCGGACCCCCGCACTGGCTCACCCATGGGGCTGTGCTCTGTCCCCATCAGCTCCGCATCGCCATGGCTTCGTGCCTGCCCTCCCCAGGGATGGATTTGGGAAGCACTCCAGCACTCCCAGCCCAGGGGAGATGGACAAGGCTGCAGGCAAGGCCCGAGGAGGGCAGCACAGGCGAGAGCCTGGTACCTGGCAGAGCTCTCCAGGAGATCCAGGTCATTCTGGTGCTGCTTCTGGAGACTCTCCAGCAACAGTTTGTGCTGCGTCCACTCCAGCTCCAGCGTCCGGACCTGCCGGGCACCCGGGGAGAATGTCCTTGTGCCGCCCTGGGGACAGAACTCCCCCAGCAGTACTTGGTGGCCTCAGGCATCTCTGGACAGGGAGCTTTCTTCTCTCTGCCCTGCCACCCTGATGCTCTTGGGAGTGGACGTGGCCCCTTCTCCTCCCCAGCTCAGCCGTGGTTCCCCATCCCGCAGGCGCCAGGGCTCACCTGGCTCTCCAGCTCTGCCACACATGCCTGGGCGCTGAGCAGCAGTGCCCGACAGCCTGACGCATCCTCACCGAGCGGGGCTGTGGCAGCCCCCAGCCTCCTCTCCTGCAGCAAGCCCAGGGCTGGGGACTCTGCCTGTGAGGATGGAGAGAGAGAGGAGATTCAGGACCAGTGGCTCTGTGCTGTAGCCATCAGCCCCCAAAGGACCATGCCTCCCCTGCAGCTGTGGGGCAGCCTGGAGAGGGACCCTGTCAGCCCCCAAAGGAGGGCACATGCCTCCCCTGCAGCTGTGGGGCAGCCTGGAGAGGGACCCTGGGTGCGGTGACCTGCCCAGGGAGACACAAGGAGGCTCTCAGGGACGGATGGCCCTGGGGAGAACATCTCCTGCTCTCCTGGGAATGGCAATCCAGCCCCAGCCCACTGCAGTCCCTCCTCTACCCTTCTCCAGCCCAGCCCCACCGCTGGCCTGGGTCCCTCCTCCCCAGGGGACACCCAGCAGCCCCTACCCCAGACACAAGGATTTTGGGCTCTTCTTTTGCTGGGGACAGACCCAAGGGTAAGCCCATGAGTCCTCTGGGAGACAGCACGTGTCCTGCCACGAGGACAGGGCGAGGAGGACCAGATGGAGGAGAAACGGAGCCTTCCCAGACCAGCCAAGCACTGCCCTCTCTGTCAAAGGCTCTAATTCCCCTTCGGTTGTCTACAAACAACCTCGGAGCATCTTCACCACTCTACCAGGGAAAACCAGCTGAAGAAAAAATCCTTTAGCAACTGGAGCCTTTTTTGTCTAATTAAGAGGATATATAGCTATGCCTGGGGAGCCACGGAAATGCTGCTCAGGCAATGCAGGGCTGCAAACACGCACGATTTACAAAGCATCCCGTGCACTCGCGCTTTGGCCTGATAAACACAGCACCTGGCATCTCGGGGCTCTCCACACACTTTGCCTCCGTGAACACGGGCTCCCAGAGATCAAAGCGGTGAAACCCTTCCTCCAGCCAAGGGGGCACAGACAGAGCTGGACACTGGCGAGTCAGCAGGGGAGGGCTCAGGATCACGGCCCTGGACCCGGCACCTCTCGAGGACACAGGACCAGCAGACCTACCTGAGCGAGCGGGGCAGGGCCCTGCATCTGCTGCTCTCTGGGGAACAAGGCTGTGGGCGCTGAAAATTGAACTAACCCGGGATTCAGACCTGGCAACGGGAACTGTTCCCTCCCAGAAGGATGGGGGCCTGAGTGTCCTGGGGAGAGCAAGAAGGGTCCTGCTCCACTCCGGCGGACGGTGACGGTCTTGGAGGGTCAGATGGGCTCGTCCGTACCCGCACCCCTACCCCACCCCATGCACAAGGGTGGGACTCTGCTCTGCAGAGTGAGTCTGGGGGCAAAGCACAGCTCCTCCTCCATCTCCATCACCTAGCGAGGAGGCTGGGTCCCCTAAACTGCTTTCAGTGGCCCCTGAGCTGGTGCACAGCCTCAGCCCAGGGCAGGAGGGGGTCTTCCAGCACGCAGCACTAGTGGGACAAGTGCGGGGGCAGCAGGAGGGAGCAGGCAGAGAGAAGGGACAGCGGGGACTGACGCCCACCCGTTGCTCAGAGACAACAAGTCCCTGCGGCCCTCTGAAACCCCAAAGGCAGCACAGCAGAGCTCGTTGAGCCCCAGCATCATGTCCCCACCGTGCCACGAAATGGGGATGGGGGGATCCTGCAGCTCGGCAGCCTGCTCCGACAGCAGCCAGTCAAAGCCTGGGCAGCACCCATGCGGCCAAGGGCGATGCGGTGGCTCCTGCCTTTCTTGGGGCAGGGCAGGGCAAGGCAGGGGGACCCTCTCTGCACACTGTTGCCCAAATTGTCCCACCGCCCAAAACGCACCCAGGGCGCTGGCGTCTCTGGAGGGATTCCCCTTCACAGCCTCTGATGGGCGAGCTGAGGCTGGTTTCGGGGTGCTGAGCCAGGGGACCGGCCGCCTGCAGGGACACAGAGACATGAGTGATGTACAACAGCGTCACAGCTCAGCGAGAGGCGCACAGACGTTCTCCTGCTTGGATTTTCTTGAAGTGCAAAGCTTGCCTGTCCCAGTGGGATCAAACAGGCATGAGCCCGCTGATCATCAGAGCTGCCTTCCCTCCCAGCTACAGAGGTCCCAGAACAAAGGGATCACTGCTGGCTACCAGCCCTCCCCATTCCCCAGTCTCACCACGGAGCTGCTTTCTGCGGGAAATCTCCCCCGTGGAGGATGACGCCTTACCTGCAGCCATCTGTGCTCGCTGCCGTGTCCTGCAGGGCAGCTGCCTGCTGCGGTGCTCCTGCGGAGGCGGCTGGCTGGCTGCAAGCAAAAAGCATCTGATGTGGGAGACCCAACACCAGCTCCTGCCTCGCAGGGGAAAGCCTCTGTCCCTCTCAGCTGCGGCAGCATTTAGCCTTTTGGCTGCACAGGGAGCAAAGACACCTCAAAACCTCCATCGCTGCTGTTCCTCCCTGCTGGATCCACCCCCGTCCCCTGGGCTGTAGCAGCCCCAGCTCACACACCCCTGCCCACCGCACACGGCTGTTTGTCTGCAGTTCCCTTCCCAGCCCCATCCCAACGGCACCAGGCTGAAGCGTGTCAGCTCAGCTGGAGGAGGTGGTTGGCCTGGAACTGAGAGGAAGGAAGGGGAATGAAGGCAGGAACGAGGAACGTGGGGGGACTCGTGGAGGTGTGCTGACCCAGGACAGCTCAGCAGGACACAGGGCAGCGTGTGCCATCTCAGCCACAGCTGGGAGGAGAGCCCAGAGGAGTGACGGGACTGCAGGCCGGAGCAGCAGGAGAAAGCCCCATGTTGTTACACCAACCTGAGACAAGACAGCACTTCACATTTATTTCTTCAACCTGAGCCAAGGGTTTCTGAGAGGTCCTGCTGGAGCAGCTACAAGTGGAGCAGACGGAATCGGTGCGGCCATCAACCGTGCCCTTACCTGGCAGGAGAGCAGGGATCCAGCCCTTCACCTGGGGCCTCTGGGGGCTCGGCATTGCTCTCCCGAGCCTTCCCTTGGGCTTTCTTGCAGGACAGCAGAGCACTCAGCCAGCCCTCCTCCTCCTGCACGTTGGGTTTAGCCGCTGCCTCCTCTGGAGCTGGGAGCCGGCTGGCAGGGCCGGGCTGCCTGGCTGCGGCAGGGCTTGGGGAGCTGACTGTGGGACTGGCCTTCGCTGGAGACGGCGGCTCCACATCTATCACACCCTCGTCCTTCCAGCTCAGCCAGTCGCCTCCAGCCCTGCTGCCCTGCAAAGGGCTTCTGCTCACTGCAGGAGGAGGTTTGGAGCAGGGCTGCAGGTGCCGGTCACTGCTGTTCTCAGCCAAAAACCTGCTGCAAGGAGGAGCAGTCGCACACCTGCCTGCGAGAGGACCCTGCGGACCCTGCCAGCGAAGGGACCGCAGGGACCCTGCCTCCTCTGCCACAGGGGCAGCACGGCTGGAGCAACAGACACACACAGAGCACCAGACCTCGCTGTGACAACCTTCTCAGCATCTGGCCTGCGGGCATGGAGGCCACCCTAGGCTGGGATGCTCCAAAGACAAAATCCTCCTTGTCCTAGCCCTCTTCCTTCCCTGTTCAGACAAGCAGCCTTGGGTCAGCGCCCAGAGGAGCAGGCGGCAGCAAAGACGCCAGCTTTCCTCCTCCACTGCAGTTCCCACTGGGGTTGCTGCCTCTGGGAAAACACAGCTGGAAACTTCTTCCCTGGAAACCTGCGAGCAACGTGCCTCCCTAGTGTGGCTGGGCAAAGTGTTTTTCTTGGGAATCCGCCCGTGTCCAAAGGCAACTGAGTTACAGCCACTGTGCAAAGACTGCCAGGCTGCCTCCAGGGCAGAGGACACCACTTTTGCATTAGCTGCCTTCCCTCCTGCCTGACCGAGAGCCCAGCAGCAACCCTGCTCCCCGCTACAGAAAGGGTATTTCCCCTGCAAGGGCATTAGAAAGCAATCGTGCTCCCCCAAGCCAACGCCATCACCTCTGCAGACCTTCCCAGCACCCCTGGCTGTGCTCACCTGGCTGCTTTGGGTGTTTCTTATCCAGCTTGAACTCCCTGCGCCCTCCTGTGCCTGGCTGTGCCAGGATTTTGGCCACAGAGCCTCATCCCTGCAACTTATCCAGCTCGGAGCGGGCCGGCCGGAGCTCCTCTCTGTTGGGGACACAGGGGGAGATGAGTTTCTCCAAGAGGCAGGGCTGTTCCTCAACACACAGCCTTGCCAGGGTGCTCTGGCTCTTCTCTCTGAGACGAGGCTGCTCTTGCCCCTTTCTGGGACCCGTAGGCAGAAGCTAGGAAGTCCTCCAGCATTTTCCACCCAGCTACCCCCCAGCGTGGTGACACCATCTCACGCACAAGATAGCCCCTGCTTTACTCCCACTGCTTTTCATGGCCCAGGAATGCCTTACTCTTCTGCCCTCTTTCGCCGCTTCTCATCTCCTTTCAGGCCATTGCCAAATCCCAGCGCATCCATCCAGTCATCACCACCATCTTCAAACATGAGCTCCTCCTTCCTCCAGACCAGGGCCACGGTGTGCAGCCGCGGCTGCGATGGGGGTGGCTCTGTGGATGGGATCACACATAGCAGGAGGTTTGATTGGGGCTTTCAGTTTTTTCAAACAACAAGAGAGCAAAGCAGCCCTGCCTGCTCTTTTTTTCTCTGGACCATTTACAAGGTCACTTGGAAACAGCTCTTTTCAGGGACCAAATCTCCCAGCAAGTGACAAAGTGGCAGCGCACTACTGCCTGCTGTGTGGCCAGGCATCCGCTAACACTGACCCTGGGGTTCCAGCTCTGCCTGACACCAGGCGCTTTTTCAGCTTTGCAAGTTTCCAGTCAGGTAATTCCTGCCCTCCTTTCCCCCATGTCCCTGCTCCACCACTACGCCTTAGTCCTTCAGCTGCTACTTGTGTGCAGAATGGATTTCTCAGGGATTTCAGGTGACTGTCAGACCCAAGAGCATCCCTGCTGCAGGAACAAGAGGGATGAGTGGCTGCAAGAGAGCCACGGTGCAGCTGGAGCCCACCCAGAGGTGCCCCAGCTGTGGTTTGGCGTGGATCGGTGATGCTCTCAGCCACCCAAATCCTGACCAAGGAAACTTGTCACAATTGACCCCTTTACCAAGCTGCTCTATAAATCTTTCTACTGGTTCATAAGAGATGGGAATAGGTGGCTTTCCATTTCGTGTCTGGACATCATACAAACTCATCCAGGCTGCTGCCTCACTGAATACAAAGAGGACGCATCGAGCAACCTCGCTTACCTTTCTCTTTGCTCCATTCTGGAGTTTTCTCAGGGCTGCTTTTAGCACCTGTTGGAGCTGGCACCTCAGGAGCACCCTGCTCCTCACTGGCCAAAAGCCCTGCTAAAGGATCCTCGAAATCTGGAAATTTCCCTGGAGGGGCAGAAGAGGAGAATAATAATAATAAAAAGAAACAAAACAACAAACCCAACGTTATTTAGAAGAACAGCTCTGTGCTAAGCCGAGCACTGCTCCCACTGCGTGCACATGGGGACAGGAGATCACATCTGCCCGAAGCCATGAACGCAGATTCTGCAGGGACCTGGGGTACCCTTGAGTCTCCCCAAACTTCAGACACTCAGTGGCTACATTTCTGTTTGGGTTTTCCATCTTTTCTTTCTCTAGAAGAAAATAACTCAAAATTGGGGCGCTTGGCCACTCTTTAGGCAATGGAAAAGTGGAGAAGAAAGCCCATCGGCATCCCCTAAAGCCAATTTGTGATGTTATCAGATGCTGGCACCTATTCAATAGCCTCTGACTCTCTGAAACCCTGCTCTCTGCTCTGCTCCCTGCTTCATTCCCCGCACAACTGCAGCTCCTTGGAGACCAACGGCCCTCGCACCTGCACCACCTGCTCCCAGGAAGGGAGGAAGAGTGTAAAGACGAGAGCTGCAAAGAAGGTTCATTTGACCATCACATCTGGCCGCAAGCAGCACCTCATCTGTGAACTCCCACCCTGCAGAATCTCAGAGACCCTGGGCAACCCCAAAAGCACTGCTTTAGGATCAGGGGCTGCCATGGGCCTCTCAAAGAGCAGTCAGGGAGTAGGCGAGGGAAAGAACTGAAATCAGTGCGTATGTTCTCCCCTAGATTTGGGAAAGCCCCCCAGAAAGGAACAGAGGACCCCAATAAGCCACTTGATGCGAGAGGCAGGTGAACATCTCCAGCTCAGGAATGACACCAGGGGTTCAACAGCAGCTTTCAGGCAAGGATCACGAACGTCTCAGTAGCCAGGACTGCACCCGACCCCAGTGTCCCCTCTCCTCTGCCCCACACAGTCCCAGCAGATCAAAGCACCTATGGACAGTGAAAGGAAAGCACGTGAATGTACATAAACACCTCTTAAACTTCTCCTGGGTGTTGAAGCCTACGGAGAAAGACAAATTCCCTCATTAGAAAACAAAGCAAGGCTGACCTGGACCTTCCCAAAACACTCAAGCCAGAGGAAGGTTTCTCCAGAGCATCCCACAAGCAACAGCGAAGCCCTCCTCCCGCTCACGCCATTTGGGAAAAGGCACATGAACCCAGGGATGTCCCCGAGACACTGACAACTTCAGAGACACCAGTGAGCACAGCCCCTCCTGGCTGTCAGCTGGGCAGAAGCCTCCAGCCCTCGGGACCATTTCTGCCTCCCAACAGAGGTGCCAGAGTATCCCATCGGGATGTCACAGCCCTGGCTTAGGACCGTGTCACAGTCACCATGGCAGGATCCCAGCCCTCCCTTGCTCCAGCAAGGCTGATCTCCACCTCCGCGTTGCGAGGGGATCGAACGCTGTTGGTCACACCAACGCCAACCTCCCGCCTGCAGGGAGAGGAAGATTTCCCCATCTGCTGCTCAGCAAACTGCCCTCTCCTGCTTGGGGCCACTCTGCAGCCTGCCACGCCGGCTCCTGCGCGGCTCGGACCTCTCCAAGTCCTTCACAACCAGGCTCAACCCCAGTCTCACCAACAACCCCCCGCTCCCCAAAACAGCCTTGCACTCCCGCAGCAGTTTGCACGGGGAACGTCCCGCC
>WKFP01015185.1:147396-158847 GCA_011057875.1 Pterocles orientalis | reverse complement strand
GAAGAACAGGCAATAGTCAAGTTTCTTTAGCATTTCCTCTCTAAGAGAGGCGTTAAGTATGACCCAGAGATTTTAAAGAAATTGCTTTTATGGGCAAAAGAAACAGGCGTAGTAACGGAAGCCCAGGATATATATTACCCTGAAGTATGGGAAAGGGTTGGACATAATATATGGGAAGAAATCTCCTCCGGAAAAAAACAAAAAAAAAGGATGTGTTGCCTTTTGCGACACTTTGGAAACTTTTGAAAGAAACGAAGTCAGCCATGAGAGCTGAACGAACTATGACGAATCAAGCCTGTGCCGCTTTTCCTAAGCTTTCCGGGTCTGAACGAGAAATAGTTCGACCTAAGTCTCAGGCACCGCAGAAATTGCTTTGGCGGAAGGTGAGCACGTTTGACGATCCTATTTCAGAGTTAGCACCTATTCCCGCGGTGCTGTGGCCCCCACCCCTCCTCCCTGCGACCGATGGCGCCTGCCTCTGCGCCCCTCCTCACAGTGATGGGACTCGGTTCCCCCCCCCCGCCCCGCCAACCTGTGTCCGTCTGTCTAAAGAACGAAAGCTGTATATGTAAGTTTTAAAGAAGCTGCGGAACACTGCCCAGTGCTTGGTGGCAGACGATTGAGTGCTGAGGTTGTTTCGCTGTATCCTGAAGTGTAGTTGCATCTTTGTGTAGATTGTATCGTATATAGCTTATATTATTATGTAGATTAATTGTGTGCATTGTAATAGATGGTTCCCGGTAGAAGGAAGTTTTGATTCAGCATTATGGTGGAAGGTCAGACCGGAGTTTAGAACTAAAAAGCAGCTGGGGCTTGCAGTTCCTACCTGTGTTTTGTTTCTGTGGTGTTGATTTATATGGCTTTACAACCTCTGGTGGGAGAAATAACAGAACTCTTTGGTGTCCTGTTCGACAAGAGAAAGAAGTGACACCCAGTGCCCCCCCCAGGAGAAACAAGCTGAACCCTCCCCCCCCTCCCCCCCAAGGTATTCCTGGTAGAAGTTTAGGGAGAACGGTCTAGTTTATAGGTACGTTTTAGGGACATACTAAATAATGAGAACCCTGTAATGGTTCTGTTGATTCCCCCCCTTTTTTTTCCTGGTGCAATGCAGCCAGTGCCGGGGCCCACAGCAGCCTGCCTGTGCTGTCAACCTTTGCCTCCCCGTTAAAAATTATGAGCCTGACTCAAGCATTTCAAAAGCTAACTCCCCCATCAGGAGCTTGGACAGAGATATAACCCTTTCCTTTCCCACAAGCAATCACAAGATGCAAAAACTAGTGAGGCCTGGACAGCACTTAGGTCTGCTAGTCCGGTGGGTGGATGCCTATATATGCTTAAATGAAAATGATCCTTTTATTTTAATTCTACTCAGTTCTTGACAACAGTGAACAAAATTCCTAATTAGTACGTGTACTCCGTGCTGCTGCAGTTTTTCCTGAGTAAAAATAAATAAATAAATAAATAAAAATTACAAACGTCCCACAGTACACAATTTTTACTGCGTCACAACCTCGAATTTGATTTGGAAAAATGGCGGATCATTTCCAGGACCACGGGAAATTATGTTTAACAATTGGTTATCATTGTTTACATACCAACATGGCTCTGCTAGCAGCTACAGTTCCCAATATTGCAGCTTTAACAGCCACACTGCAAGCAGCTGCCCACCCGTGGATGGCATCACTAGGCATTAACTAAATCTCGTGATACACTTGCCTGGGAAGTTACTGAGAGCAGTAGCACAAAACACAGAATCAGTGCACGGTGGACTTTTCTTTCTTTCTAAGGGGTAACCCGTTCGGCCTTCCCTGCCGAGACAGTTTTCCTTTTTCTTTTCTTTTAACAGGGAAAAATTGACTCCACCAATGACATAGCGGAAACAGAAGATAAACCCAACCCCATGAAGCACATCATGACAGCCATCTGCATCTTTATCACCTTATGCTGCTGCTTCTCCTTGCTGCATTGATCTGCTGGGACATACAGCAACAGTGATGATGGCTATGTAACCCTTCTCCATTCCTTCTTCCCCTACTTACTGGTGTAAGTATACTCACAACTGCCCAAACACAAGACCCTTGGAAACATGCATTGCAAAATTACACTGGGATTAAATGGATTGCACTGATCACACAGTGAGTTCGCATAGGGAGCTCTGATTGCCCAGGAATTTTAGAAGTAATTACGAATTGTTGTGAAGGTAAAGATTTTGGAATGTCCTGGGTTAAGCTGAGATCAAAGTTAACTTTCTTCAGAGTGGCTAGCAAGAGGCTGTGTTTTGGGTTTATGCTTAGAAGAAACCTGGTAAAAGTGATGTTTACCCGGCTGCCGAGGTCTTTCAGCTTCTTTCTGGCTGTCCTCAAACAGCAGAAGCTGGGAGGGAGCACAGCCCCAGTTACTAGCCCAGGATTTGATCTTAGGTTTAGCACTGAGATTCGAAGTCACCAATAACAAAAATTAGATTGCTGGTATAATTTCACCTTCATAAAACCTGAAATTGGATTCTGCCTGTGTGGTTACAAGGAGGTAGCATTACTACTTGATTTTGCAATTGCCTCACATAACGTGGGACATATGCAAAACCAAGTGGCCATGGATACATGCTCATATAGACAACAACGGACACGCACGTAACATTCACTTTACCACATCTCTAAATTTGTCTGTAGTAGTGTTATGGGAAAAAAGAAAAAAAAAATTTTTTTGTCCTACCCAAACGTAAATGGATTATAAAAGATAAAAGTAACTCGTATAACCCTATAGGACAAACAACAGTTAAATGTGCACGTTACATTGAAAACCTTGATTTTAAAACAAAGAAAGGGGAATTCTCTGGACATCACATAATCAGCTAGCGATGGCTTTAGATACTTTTTAATATTTTAAACAGAAATCGTTTTGCCTTGATAGCAGTGGAACACCATTTTAGCACTACAACAGAATTATAGCTAAACCGCAGGTTTTGTATAAGGATGCTGAAGGAGACTCAGCCTGGAAAGGCCCAGTAGATCTGCTGGTGTTTGGGCAAGGGTGTGTTTGTGTTTTATTGCCCACAGGTCCTTGCTGCATACCAGCAGGAAAGGTTCAGCCATATCATGAGCTGGAAGGATCAACATTTCAATCCGATACCCCAGATCTTCAAACTGAAAATGTGGAAAGCAACACTCAGGCAACAACTTCCTAGGAACTTGGTGACTACAGCTATCATTTGGGGAAGTCTGAAACAACTACAACAGAAAGCAGGGAATACGATGGCATGGGTAGGAGCAATGCCAACACCAGATAAGGAACCAATAATCTGGGAACTGAAAAGACTGACTGGAAACGTACAAAGACTTTTGATATTGTAATCATAATTGCTCATGTATAAAACATAGCACCCTAGATGGGGCCCTAGGGCACAAAAGGAAGGAATACCACCTTATCCTCTGGACAAACCTGTGACCAACACTCATTGCCGGCATGGGGTGAGTTCACCTTTGAGACTTGGACATGGGTTATCCCAGATGATACTGGGGAAGAGAAAAATAGGATCCGGATCCGTACTTGGCATCAAAAGGGGGACGCCCCTTTGCTGAGGTATTAGAAAAAACAAATGACCTTTTAAACCATATCCTATGACCTCATTATCTTGGATGGCCTGCATGGCTTCCTGATGCTGTAGCAGAGGTTTAACCACCAGAGATAACAGAAGTCAGAGTCAATGCTTCCTTCACAAATTTTACTCTTAGTGTAATATAACATTTTGCTATAATAAGTTATTACCTATGTTATCACCTGTAGAACAGATATGTTTAGTCTGATAATGTTTAACTTATTCTTTTGGTTTTCGTTTGCTTTTTGACATGATTAATGTCCTAGAGAAAGAGACGGAATTAAGACACAAATGAGGTTAAATGCCAAGCAATTAAGCCTAGTTTTATTATTAAAAAATTGATAGAGTAGCAATAGAGCAGAATGAGAAGGAAAGATGGAAATTAGACAACTGTTCAACATAAGGTTGCAAGAACAGTCACCACTAAGGAAGGCCGGATGTTCCAGGCATTGGTCAATACCCTGTGACTCAAGAGATTTGCTCCAGGTATTGCTGCTCTCCTCGGCGGTGATGGAAAACATTAGGAAAAGTAGGAAAAGAACACCTTAAACGGTCTATATAAACTTATAATTACTTAACAAGGTTGGAATCATTCTAGACTTAGCTAGCCAAAGTATTGATTAATAGTATGCGTATTATTGGTTTTGTCAGAAATGCAAACCTGCAAGAAGAAATGTTAGAGCATGCAAATTTACAGTAGCTAGAAAAATGCATTTAGACAAACACACAAAAAAAGATCCTAACACCTGTGCATGAGGTCTGCATTGAGAACCAGGTGAAAGGACCTGGCCAAGACCCTCCTTCCATAGTCAAGGGCAAGACTGGGTTGGCCTCTGTGTTTGCCACCAAGAAAAACTTTTAGCTCCGCTGTTGGCTGCAACCCAATAGGCATTGAGTGGTGGAGACACACGCCATACCAGACCTTGATGTGAGCGGTGGCCTCCTCTGCTACGAAAGGGCCATCCAGGAAGGAAGGGCAGGCCAAGCAGACGTGCACGCATTTAAGCAGGATAGTGAAGACAATCTTGATTTTTGGAAAGCAGGCAAAACCCTTGTAGTGTTGTTCTTTGTGCTTATTGCTTATCTTCTGGCCAGACATTGCTTTTGGACTGATTTGTCAATGGCAAAAGAAAAAGGGGGAGAGGAGGGACTTAAGGAAATCAAGGTTTTGGAGTGGTTATTTGGTCCTCTGCAACCTCGAAATTCTATTCAGCCAAAAAATTGAGGCCTTGGAGTTACTGATCAGAAAAGGATGAGCTCAGATCGTTCAAATCACTGGCTGTGAACCACACAGAGTGTTTGTACCCATCAAACAAGCAGACATAGATTGGTTTCTGCAGAACTCTCCGGAGCTACAAAAAAGTTTATTAAACGGTGCTGGGACTGACATCTGCTTAACACCATTACAATCGCGCATGGCCTGGAATTCCTGCAGGAGCCTGGGGAGGACCTTGCTATCTGGGACGTTTAACTGTCTTTGCTCCTAGTAAAGAAATGCTAGCAGACTTTCATAGTCGTAGCAAACGTAGTCTGAAAGAATTTGATAGCACCTGTGATGATTCTGTTACCCTCCCGAATAAGGGAAAAAACTTTGTGCTATCCCTTTTCGTCCCTTGGGCATCTGTAGCACAGGCTAATGCTCAGTTAAGAAAATTGGCGTGCTGGGCATTGAAACAATTTAATCTGACTTCTGACATTCTTTCTTCATTGCTTCTAGATGTTACTGATGTTCGCCATGCAGTACTTCAGAACAGGGCGGCAGTAGATTTTTTGTTATTAGCACAAGGGCATGGTTGTGAGGACTTTGATGGCATGTGCTGTATGAACTTGTCTGATCATTCTCTATTGATTCATAAACAACTGGCACAGTTAAATGATAATATGAAAAAGATCAAGGTTTCAAATGATCCATTTACTAGCTGGCTTGCCTCTCTCGGATGGACACAATGATTTCAACAGCTGCTATTTGAAGGTTGTAGGTGGTTAGTGATACTCTTGTTAATATTACTAGTAATTCGTATTGCTTATTCTTGTATTATGAAACAGGTTACTCGCAATATTGCTCAGGCATTTGTTGTGCAAAAAGAAAAAGGGGGAATTGTTGGGGAATGGCTGCGACACAGGTCCTTGGATCAGTTGCTTGAACAGTCTTGCGTCTAACAAAGCTATCTGTGTGTTCTGCTATGCTCTGCAAGACAAAGTAGTAAGTAAGAAGCAAGGACAGCTAGCCCAAGGTCGGTTTAGATAAGGAACTGCATGCTTGAGGAAACAGAAGCTTGTCTATAGTTGCTGCCTGCAGATGGTCTTTGTTTATCTTAAACATGGTCACTATGGCAATGACTGATTGTAGAAACTATATAATGTTAGAAGCTGGCTGCAATAGACAAAGTACTTTTATCAACCATATTGGCTGTCAGTGTCTTCACCGTCATCAGTGAAGAAAAAGAAATTGTACCCCAAGGGTAGCGCTGTGGTGCTGGTACCTGAAATAAAGGACTGATGACACCAAGGATGGTTCAGAGAGGAGATATTGCTTTATTCAGCACTGGGTGCCAGGTGGATAACTTCCACCAATCTAGCACACCACTAGCACACCACCAAGGAATATTTACACAAACAGATTACAAAGTTCCACCTACCTCGTACAATTACCCTCCTCTCTAATGCATATTCATTGGGTTACTAAAACAGAATTCTCACGCATGCACATTCAGAAATGCTGTGCCAGAAAAGGTCCTGTGTGCCTGTGCCAGGTTTTCGGTAGTCGTTTGGGGGTGGATACCCAGCCTCACATTATGCTTTCAAGGCACTGAGTCAGCTTAGCACAGAAAGTGTTTACTCTAATTTTGCCAAATTTTTAATTTTAACAATCAAAAGACTTTTCTATCTGACAATTAAGTACTTATTTTAGAATATAAAAAGTCCTTCAGCATGATTAATTTCTTTTACTGTTCCGTCCTCCTCATTATTTCTAACATCTCCTTACAGATAATTGTCAGTTTTATCAAAACGTCAGTATAGTGCATTCTTAAAATAAGCAATGGTGTAAGTAATGATAAAGAATACCACGTATCTACTCCAGAGTACATATGCTGGTTAAAATACAAGGTAACAGTGCAAGAGGACACCCAGAGGGAGTCTGGATCAGCCCATGGCTTTGTGTTTCAAAGAAAAGCCAGTGATGGGTAGAGAGACATGAGTGAAGGCCTAGAAATGCTGGGTGAGAGCTGATGTGAAAGCAAGAAGGGTGTCTGCAGCCTGATGGGAAAGAGGAGCAGGCATGGGACAGTGTAGGACAGCCTGCGGTAGAGATAGCCAGGGGCTCTGGCAAGGCAGAAAGGCCCATCAAAACCAAGCTCTTTGTCCCCTTGGCCATGGCGGCTGCCTCTACCACTGGTGTCTTCAAGCATGAATTTTATTTTGAGGTTCTGGGCTTTGTTTTATCTTCATTCATTCTCTGAGTTGCCAGGAGGTGTCAGAGAGTTTCCCTGCCCTTGGCATCACTCACCCTCACACCCCACTGCCCCCAGGACGACCCTGAGCCACACGTGAGGGACAGGATCTGCCTTTCCAGGGCCTGGGGGTCAGGGCTTGGCCTTTCTGCTTCCTGAACAAACCCAAGGGTTTTCTCAGCATTACAGCCACATGCACAGGGCCTTTGCCTCCCTGCAATCATCGCCTCCAATTATCTGCTCTAACGAGTCCTTGGGGAGCCTGTGTCAGGGATGGTCCTCAGTGGGGCCTATTCATACTTCAAGGTCCTTTGAGTTTTGCTTCTGACTTGGGCTCCTTGAGAGGTTTGTTCCTCTTGTCACTGGAGGTTCGAGGACTCAGCCCCAAATACACCATGGGGCTCATTAAAATACTGAAAGCTCTAGCTAAGATATTTATCTTCTCGTAATTTTCTTCAGGTTGTCAAGACTTGTGCAGCTAATTGGATGGGCTTTACTGTGTAGTTAAAGTGGAAGATTTCAAAGTGCCCCCAATAAAATGATGTGTGATTTTAAAGGGTATATTTTATGACTTTTCAGTTCAGAGAAGGGGTGATAGCAACATTCTCCAATTGATATTGATGCAGTGTGTGATCTCAGGCAGCCTGGACTGGTTGGAAAAGCAGTCCCTTGGGGTCTGACACTGCATGGACAACATTCCTCTACACCTCCCCAACCCCATCATTTCTCACATCAGCCCCCTGGAACTTGCATCATATTTCCTCACATCAGACTTCTCCACTGATCTCTGCAGCTGAACTTTACAACTTCTTTGCACCATCTCCTACCTGCAGCCCTTAGAGAGCTGCCTGCCACAGGCCACATCAGAATTTCTCTTCTTTGCAAGGAAAGAGAAGAAAAGCATGATCAGTGTCCTTAACCAGTAAAACACACTCCTCCACCACATGCTCAGTACCAGCTGTCTCTAATGAGGTTGTCTGTCTACAAGGGATAATCTTATGAGAAATGTTTGAAGGTAGATACAAAACAGTTAGATGTAAGCATAAATAATGAATTTCTTAAAGGAGACAATTAGACTGCTGAAAGACAGGCAAGCTTTTATCTCCTTGAATCTCAAAGCAGCAATGGGGTAGGTGAGAGTTATCTGAATGAACAAAGAATAAGGGAAAGAGAAAAGCAGAGAGTAATGGAAAGGGCCTTTGTCTGGAGAGTCTGCACCTGCAAAGATGACCTTAGAAATGGTCATTGTATCAGGAGAGGTGAAATTATATGAAAGATTAGAGAAATTAAATTCACCGTACAACAGGGAGAATAGTGGTAATGATGTCACAGGGCAAGATCAGTATTTCTTTGGGATATCCCTTTGAAAGGTCATGGGATTGGTAGAGGTTTCTTGTGAGTGAGGACAAGGAAATTTTGCATCCATCTTTGAAAGAGGCCAAAAGTGCCACCCGAAAGGAGCATCGGCATGGACTTCCCCTGGGTAAATCGTGCCTCACCATCCAGGTTACCTTCATGATGAAGTAGCTGCGTTTGTGCATTAGGGGACAACAGCTGATGTAATTTTCCTCCACAGCAGCCAGACTTTCGGCATGGTCTCCCTCAATATTATTGTACCCCAGTTAGGCCGGTACAGTCTGCACAGATGGATGAACAGTTGAGCTAAACACCGGTTGGATGATGAGGCTGAGAAAGCAGAGTGAAGGGGAACAGAAGGAAAAAAAAACCCAGCAGTGTGACCTGGTGGCAAAGAAGACCAGCACCTAGACCACCATTCCAGAAACAGAGACGAGGCATTTGCCCAGCTCCCTGAACACAGCTGTCAGTGCCCCCTGCTTCCTGAGATTCCTGGGAACATCACCTTCTTGTCCAGAGGAGTGCAACCCTTCTGCATGTTTTCTGGCATACCTGCAGACCATGGGGTGCTTTAGGCTTGAACCAGAATGGAAAGAAAGCCTCTGACTTGGGTCCTGTCAACTTCATTGCCAAAACAGAGGGAGATGGAGGGATCTCAGAGCTCCCAGGTTCCTGCTGAAGATTGAAGGCCTCCAAGAAAGGAGTAGAAGAGAAAGGTTTTGAACTAGCCTATCATTTAGATCGTTTCACCTGTGAGGGCTCTGCTCCCCCATTCCGGTCATTGGCACCCAGAAACCTCACCTGCTCTTCCTTCCTCTCCGCCCAAAGCCTGACCCAGTGATGGGAAGAAAGGCAGCAGAAGGGCCCCAGGGCTCTGTGCATCAGCTGGGCTCTGGCACTTGGAGGGCAATGATGTCATTTCATTGTACATCCCACAAAGAATGAAGCTGTGGGGTGACTTTGCCAAGTCTGAATCAACAGGGTCCATGAACAGGCCAGGTTGTTTCTACAGCTGTGACTGGTGGCCCATACAGCTACAGCACAGATCAAGCTGAGGCTGAAACTCAGGCCTGGGCTTCAATGGTCTCCTGGGCCCATGGACAGAGATGCAGGTGGAGGCCCCGGGTGATGCTGGTCAGGGCCATAAAGGCCTATGGATGCTCTCAGGACCCTGACAGTGTCCCCATGGGATCCCACCCACCAGTGCCCTCAACAGGCCAGGTTCTCATTCTCTGATGTCCAGGGTCTGTGCTCTGCTACTCTCCTTCCCCATGTCCCTGGGGATCTGGGAGACCACAACTTCATGGTCACTGTGGTCAGGGCTGACGCAGGTCTTCACATCCCTGACCAGCTCTTCCTTCTTTGGGATCTCTTCCTGTCTGTGCCCCAGGCAGTGGCTGTGGTGCCCATTGGGGCTGCAGGCCCCTCAGCTGGGGCACCAGGGCCAAGGGCAGACTTGTCCCATGGAAACCTGGCACCCAGAGATGGGACCCTGCTGGGGAAAGGCTTTGCATCCCAGCAGAGGCACCTGGAGTGGGTGGCAGGTGGGGACATCGTGATGGATGAGGGTCCCACAGCGAGAGCCAAAGCTGCAGCCCCCAAGGCCAGGGAGAACCAGGCCTGGGCTGTGCAGCCCTGGCAGGAGAGGGCTTTGCTGTCCCAGGTGACTCTGCAGAAGCGTGGGGCCTGTGCCAGAGCTGGAGCTGGTCTCCAGGAAGGACAAGGTACTGCTGCTGCTGAGAAAGTCCCTGGGGTTGGACAGTCTATGATCCAGCCCCTCTCTGGACATCATGCTGGGGGCCAGCTGGCCAGAGAGCAGCTGTGCAGAGAAGGACCTTGGGGTCCCAGAGGACAAGCAGCTGAGCAGGAGCCATCAACGCACCCTCATGGCAAAGGCCAACAGCCTCCTGGGCTGCATCAGGAAAAGCATTGCTGGCTGATGGAGGGAAGTGACTCTTCCCCTCTGCTCAGCACTGGTGAGGCCACATCTGCAGTGCTGTGTCCAGTGCTGGGCTGCCCAGTGCAAGAAAGTTGTTGACCTGCTAAAGCAAGTCTAGTAAAGGGCCACAAAGCTGGTTTAAGGGAGTGGAGAATCATTCCAGGAGGAAGGGATGAGAGATGTGGGACTGTTCAGTCTGCAGAAGATAAGGGTTGGAGGGATCTTACCAAAGTACATTAAATTCCACCTGAACCCAAGAAAACACTTTTTGACTCTGAGGGTGCTCAGTCGCTGGAATAGGTTACCTAGAGATGGTGTGGAGTCTCCATCCATGGAGATATTCCAAACACACCTGGATATGATGCTGAGCAACCTGCTGTAGCTGTCCCTGCCTCAGCTTGGGGGTTGAACTTGATGATCTCTAGAGCTCTCTTCCAATCTCTACATTTCCATGTCTCTGTGAGTATAAAGGAGAAAAGTAAGACAGAATGAAATGAACAACACCTAACCTCGACTGCAAATGAGGTGGGATCTCAAGGAGAGGACCCAAGCTGGAGCAGGGAAGAAGTGAGAGGAGGAAAGAGCAGCAGAGATGTTCTCTACTGACCGTTATCACCTCTTCACCATCCCCCTGCTCCTCTTGGGGTTGTGCTGGGCAGATGAATTGAGAACAATGGAGTAATTTGACTGGGTCAAAGTGTGACGAGAAGGGCTTTTAATATTTTTGTAATTGCTTCTCACAATCCAAACTAATTTTAACTAGCAATAAATTAAACTGATCTTTAGCAAGTCAACATGTCTTTGTCCATGACAGTAATTGGTAACTGATCTTCTTATCTCAATTTTGAGCCATGAGATGTCTGCTTATTTTCTCCCTTTGTCCTGTTGAGTCAGGGAAGTGAGAAAGTGATGTGGTGGGTTGGCCCTTGGCTGGGGGCCAAACCACACACCCGCTCACACAGTCCCTGCCCCCACCCAATGATAGGGGAGAGAATTAAAGAGGTAAATGGCAAAGAGGACTCGTGGGTTGAGATAAGGACAATTTAATAACTAAACTACAATAATCTTGGAAATAATAATATATACAAATATGCAATGTGAAACACAGT
>WKFP01015185.1:136167-147376 GCA_011057875.1 Pterocles orientalis | reverse complement strand
TTTTCACTATGAGGGTGGTGAGACACTGGAACAGGTTGCCCAGGGAGGTTGTGGATGCCCCATCCCTGGAGGTGTTCAAGGCCAGGCTGGATGAGGCTTTGAGCAACCTGGTCTAGTGGAGGGTGGGTTGGAACTTTATGATCTTTAAGGTCCCTTCCAACCCAAACCATTCTATGATTCTGTGATTCTATATCACCCATTAATTTCTGTACATCAGCAAGTGTTTTTATTTTGTTTTCTAGACAGATTTTTTGAGGACTAACTGCGGTTCCTGTTATTATCCAGCGATTATATTTCCATGGCGATTGTCTTTGTATTTTTTTCTGGGGCGACAACAAGCCCTGCTTTGGCTAATTCTTGCTGGGCAATAGGTATAACAATGTCGGAATTTAATTTCTCTCCAGCAATTAGAATGTCATCCATGTAACAGTAAATGATAAAAGTGTTAAAAATATTCCGTAATGGCTGTAATGCCCAAGAGACATATAGTTGACAAATGGTGGGAGAGTTTTTCTTACCTTGAGGCAAAACTACCCATTCATATCTTTCTGCAGGTTTTTCCTTATTAACAGAAGGTACTGAAAATGCACATTTTTCACAATCATCTGGGTGTAATGGTATAGTAAAGAAACAGTCCTTTAAGTCAATGATCAATATTTCCCAGTCTCTAGGAAACATAACTGGACTTGGTAGTCCTGGTTGTAAGGCACCCGTATTTTTCATAATTGCACTAATTGCTCTGGGGTCCTGTAATAATCTCTGTTTTCCTGATTTCATTAGAATAGTTAATATTGGTGTATTCCAGGGGCTAGTGGATAGCCGATTATAACCAGCCACTTTTTGTTCTGCAACTAAAGCCTGTATGTGAGACAGCTTTTCCTTGATTAGCAGCCATTGATCGACCCATAACCATTGTAGCTTACAGGTCGGCTGTGCCTCAATGGCCGCTATTAAAAAGATTCATTGGTCAGTTCTAATCCTAATTGCCTTAAGGCATCTTCACAGAATCACAGAATGTTAGGGATTGGAAGGGACCTCGAAAGATCATCTAGTTCAATCCCCCTGCCGGAGCAGGAACACCTAGATCGGATCACACAGGAACGCATCCAGGCGGGCTTTGAATGTCTCCAGAGAAGGAGACACCACCAGCAGGTGTCGTAAGCGGCCAATTTTTCGGCCATTTCCCGTTATGTATTGTAGTGACGTCTGCTCCTGTGTCAATAAGCACATATAGAGATGTGATTTCTCCTCCAGGCTCCTTTAGGGTCGCTTGCACCTCTGGTTTATTCTTTAGACTATCCAATGCAAAATAAATTTGTGGCATACCTGTAGATCCCCACCCTTGATCTCCCCGGACTTTGGAATGTGTTTGAGGCACTTTTGCCTCAAACTGTATTAATTGAGCTATTTTTGATCCTTTTGGTATGTGAGTAGGTGGAGACCATGTTTGCACCATGATTCCAATTGTACCCGTAAAATCAGCGTCAATTACACCAGGTAGCACAAAAACCCCTTTTCGAGATGTAGATGAACATCCTAGCACTAAGGCACAGAGATTGTGACCCAAAGGACCCTGGAGTTTAGAGGGAATGCAATGCACCAAAGTGTCAATGATCGTGTAGTCTACTGCTGTTTCCACATCCACTCTGGCACTCCCTCGGGAGGCTGCGGAGAGGAGGTCCAGGCACCCTGATTTGTTGTCGTAGCGCGGGGTGTCTTCGTGCTCCGACTGAAGTTTCCCAGAGGGGTCCCGTCTTTTTTAAGGCGAGAATAGCATACCGGACTTTGATGACCAAATTTACCACATTTTGTACATTTTGCTTGATGGTCCAGATTGTTATTTAGATTCATTCTTTGACCCCTTTGAGAATTGTGATTAGCCTCTTTACATTGCTTTTGCTCGTGACCCATTTTCCCACAATTAAAACAACGTAACCCCGAGGGGGTACCTTGATCTCCCCGACCCGGACGAATCAAAGGTTTTACTGCCGCTGCGAAAGCATTAGCCATATACCCTGCATGTTCTTCTGCTGATCCCACTTTAGAACAAACATCCAACACTTCCTGTAGCCCCGCGGATTTTGGTAACGCCTGCAAAATACGCTTACACGATGGATTAGCATTTTCTATAGCTAACGACACTAAAACTGATTCCCATGCATCAGGTGCTCCATGAATATTCCTTTCCACTGCTTCCCTAAGGCGATCGATAAAATTCCTGTATGGCTCACTTTGTTGCTGTCTCACAGCGGCATAGGAAGGAGTCGGTTTGCCTGCTTCCGGAACTGATTTCAACGCCGCTAAAGCAAGCTGCTGTGCTTGGGTCAAAATATCAGTAGCAAGGTGCACTTGTGCTTGATCTGACACAAAACGACTGTGACCCACTAACACTTCAACAGTCACTCCATGTAACACGTCTGTTGGCCCGCGCTGTAGATGACCATCTGCAGCTCTATCCGCCAAGCACTCAAAAGCACCTTTGAAATGCAGCATTTGTGAAAGAGTGAGCAGTATTCCAGCTACCCGGTAGCAATCGCAAGGTGTAAAGATCGCACTCGCGAACAAGGCACTGATCATTTGCTGAGTATAGCTGGAAGTAAGACCACACTGTGCAATTGCAGCCTTTAACTCTTTCATTGCTTTCCAGTCTATAGGTTGCCATGCTTTCTGACCCTGCAGTCCGGTTACTACAGGAAAAGCTTGAAGGACGTCTATCGGCAAGAATACCTCATCTAATAAAGCATCCTTAATCAGCCCTTTAAATCTTATTCTTGCCTGATTCTCTGCTGATATACCCGCACTGGTGTTCAAGCTCGGCGGGGAATTATTGGGTGGTAATGGGATTTTAGTAACATCCACCACATCAGCGCCCTTTTCCTGGGATGCTGCTAACTTTGCTGAACAATCTTGTAAGTCCGATAACGCTGATCAAGTCTTTCATTCCAAATCCTCCATTGTTCTTCCTCCATTTCCTCACTGGGGGGTGTAGGTGGCATATTTGCAATTGGTGGAGTTACTGGAGTATGTGACTCTAATTCATCAGCCGAATCAGTCTGTGCTGGAGGAGCCGATGGTTGAGGGCTGGGCTCTGCGTTCTGGCGTAGCCATTTATTTAGTGACTCCTCTTTATTCTGAGGAGCTGCAGGGGAAGCGGCGTCCGGTGGGGGGGTGTGGGGGGGGACCACAGTGCCAAGGGCATAGGTGCCAACGCTGAGATAGGATCGTCAAACATGCGCAACTTCTGCCCAAGTGGTTTCTGTGGTGCCTGAGGCTTAGGTCGAACTACTTCTTGCTCAGGCTCGGAAAGCGCAGGAAAAGCAGCACAAGCTTGAGCTGTCACAGTTTGTTCAGCTCGCATGACTGTCATCGTTTCTTTTAAAAGTTTCCAAAGTGTCACAAAAGGAAACACATCCTTTCTTCTGGAGGAGATCTCTTCCCATATAATATGTCCAAGCCTTTCCCAAGCTTCATGAGGGTGGTGAAACACTGAAACAGGTTGCCCAGGGAAGTTGTGGATGCCCCATCTCTGGAGGTGTTCAAGGCTAGGCTGGATGAGGTTTTGAGCAACCTGGTCTAGTGGAGGGTGTCCCTGCCCATGGCAGGGGTGTTGGAACTCGATGATCTTTAAGGTCCTTTCCAACCCAAACCATTCTATGATTCTATGATTCTATGAAAAATGCAGCCGTCAAGGAGACCATGGGGAAATGTCAAGGTACCATGTGCAGGTCCAGAAAGGAAAATATCATCGTACTGCTTGGTGGGGAGGGATGGAGCAAAAGAAACACATCCTGGTTGTTGAGTGAGGGATTTTTTTCAAGATCCACTCATGAGGTTGCAAGTGAGCGGTGAGTATCAGTCTGATAATACCCACCTGCTGCTGTTGTTGCCTGTTGCACCGAGTCCCACATATTTCACATTAACAACCTGGAGACAGCGTCTTGCTGCTCTCCCATGCTCCTCACGGCAGACATGCTCCAACTCTTCCTTGTATTTGTTTTCTTTGCAGCAGCCCCTCCGTGTGTGGCTGAATTTCACATGTGGAGTTCTGTTGTTTGCCTCTCTCTCCTATAGTTTCTCTACATTCCCTCAACTCTCTGCATTTTTGCAAAAATCTGGAGTCAGACCAGTTTCTCTTTCTGCCTAACACATTTTTTCTCTTTCTCTTTCCTCTAGGCACACTGGAGGAGCTCAGTCTTCCTCTAACGAGCAAGTGAATCCAATATGTCGCCAATAAATCCAGCACAGTAAATAAAAAAATAGAGTTAAGCAAGCTGTGCCACCCCCAAAGATTAACCTAACCTCCTCTGCTGCCTCCCTCCCTCCTTCTCCCATACTGGTCCCAACATGAGGCAACGCCTGGAGGGGACCCAAAGGAGGGATTGGATGGATGGCAAGGGAGAGCAAAATCCCTGTGCCCCCCAAAACCTGCTGCAATGAGCCTGACTCTCTCGCTACCTCCAGCACAGGTGACACTGGACCTGAACACAGTCCACACAGAGCTTTACTTGTCAGAGGAGTGCAGGACTGTGAGGTGGGAAAGCCGTGAGCAGGACCTGTCCTGCAACCCGGCGAGGTTCAAAGACTGTCCCTGTGTGCTGGGCTCAGGGGGCTTCACATGGGGATGGCACAGCTGAGAGGTGGAGGTCAGCAGAGAAGAAATGTGGGCCATCAGGGTGGCCAGGGAGATGGTGTTGAGGGAGAGTTTTTTCTTCTGGAGCCCAAAGAGGGCACTGTGTCACATTGGAGAAGAGTACAAGGCTTTGACTTCTCCCTGTAACACCCGCTTGACCATACGCAACGTCCCCCAGTGGATACGAAACTACTTGGACTGTGAGGAAGGGAAGGTGGAGTTTCATGATGCTGTGAGCAAGGAACGGATCTTTGCTTTTCCACGGGCTTCTGTCAAAGGGGAGAAAGTCTACCCGTGGTTCATAGTGTTATGGGATGCTCACCTCAAACTTGTTTTCCAAGGCACAGGAAAAAAAAATATATACATGCCATCCACTCACCCAAGTGAAAAAAAACAGGGTCTGAGCTTTGTCCCAGTTCCACCATGAGCCTCTGCAGCTTCGGGTGTCAATGGGCAGTGGGGAATTGGTGGGACTAGAGGGACCATATGCTGGGGACAACATGGAAAAGGAACCAAGGGAAGGGGGAGTCCCCAGGCATATCCCAACCTCCATGGTTGTTTCCACGCTTAATGCAAAACACAGACATAGCTGCTGGAGCTGGCACCTGCCATGGCATCGAGGACAAGCTCTTCCCTCCAACACAAGACTGAAATGAAAAGGCCACAAAAGGGTAGCGGTGCTCATGTTCCTTTCCTTTAGTGCAAATGGGACCATTTCTGTGCCTTCAAATATATTTTCATCTTTGAATCACTGAATGTTCACTGACTGTTCCTGGGTGCCTGCAAACTCACCCCAATGGGGAATTAAATGCACAATTCTAAGTAATTTCTGCCTTGGGTGTTTTCTTTTTGATGTTTTGTTTTTGTTTTTTCCCCATGATTTTTCTTTGGAAGTTGTTTAAAATAACTGGAGGAAGGAAAAATAACCTTAATTCCTCTCTAAAACACACTGCACAGGGAGATGATAAACCTCAGTTTTCTGCTCTGTCAGACAGCAAGTCTGTGGGAAAGGAGATAGTGAAAAGCCAGCAGCCATCCAGGAGTTGGAGTCATTTGGAGCTTGGTCAGATCCTGACTCAGTGTGTAAAGGGGGAATCAGAATGGGGAATAAACCCATAGAAATGGGACTGCTGCTTTTGGTGTTGGCTCAACATGATCCCTGAATCACTGGGCTTTAGTCAAGCAAGAGATTAGACATATGTATACACATATACAAGATATATATATATATATATATACACAAGAGATATATACATCTTAATGTCCAAGTGGAGAACAGTGCCGGGACTGGTGTTGTTTAACATCTTTGTGGGAGACCTGGACAGTGGGACTGAGTGCTGTGTGGCACGGTTGACACACTGGAGGGAAAAGATGCCATCCAGAGGGACCTGGACAGGCTTGAGAGGTGGGTTCATGTAAAACTCACGAAGTTCAACAAGGCCAAATGCAGGGTCCTGCACGTGGGTCGGGGCAACCCCAAGCACAACTCCAGGCTGGGAGGGGAATGGACTGAGAGCAGCCCTGAGGCAAGGGATCTGAGGGTGTTGATTCTGTGACAAGATTTGATATCTGAGACTCTGACATGGGAAACCTCAGGCTCATCCTGAGGAGAAAAGAAGCACTCAAGAACGAGAACGGGTGTGTGAATGGAGTCGAAAGGGGCACACATCCCTGCAGACACCCACTGTGAAGGGACTCCAGACCCAACAGGAAAGATTTGGGGGTGTTTGTGTGACTCCTGGGATGATGTGTGTGTACTCGAATGACCTGTCCCATAACAGGCAGAATCCTGTGAGATAAGGTCCTGGAGGGAAGGGGGTTCCCAAAATGGCTTTTCTTGTCTTTGTCTTCTCTTTGAGTTCATGCACCATGCCCCGTCCCACTCGGTGGGTGAGGGCAAGGTTCACTTTTGGATCTCTGTGCAGTAACCCAGAAAAATGCTTTGAGAGGCTCGATTAAACAAGGATTTTATGAAGAGCCAATACAGTGGGATTACAAAACAGAAGTGACTTGGGAAAGAAAACTTAAACCACTGCCACCACCTACTGACAACACTAAAAATTACAGCGATATGGTAACTCCTGCCAATGCAATATCACAGTTACCAACAACACCAAAATAACAACGATGTTACAACTAACAACCACTATCCCAAAGATTTCAGAAAGATATCACCACCCTTGGATCCAGTGACGGTCTATGTCTTGGGGTCCTCCGATGGCAGGCACATGCCTTCCCATTGTTTTTGAGGGTCCCTCTCTGGAGGCACCCAGCTTGAGATGTTGATATTTTCCTTGCTGTACTATCTGAATAAAATATTTTTTACATGAGATTCGATATCTGAGACTATGCTCTGGGAAAACTTGGGCTGAACCTGAGGCTGAAAAGAAGCACTGGAGAGTGAGAATGTGTGTGTGAAAGGAGTCGAAAGGGGCACCCATCAGTGGAGACACCCACTGCAAAGGGACTCCAGTCCCAGCAGGAGAGACTCGGGGGGTGTGTGCTCAAGTGATCTGTCCTTTAACAGGCAGAATCCTGTAGGATAAAGTCCTGGAGTGAAGGGGGTTCCCAAAATGGCTTTGCTTGTGGTTTTCTTTTCTAGTTCACACGTGGTGTCCTGTCCCACTTGGTGGGGGAGGGCAAGGTTCACTTTTGGATCTCTCTGCGGTAACCCGGAACAATCAGAACAACAATTATATGTTCTGTTAAACAGCAATTGTATTAAAAAATGTAAAACCGACAGCGGGATTATGAGCAACAAATGATTTTGCAAAGAAAACTTGTGACAATACCACCACCTACTGACAACATTAAAACTTACAACCATATGACAACTAGGAGCGATGCAACGATACCACAATTATCAACAATACCACAACTACAATGACATAACAGCAATCAACCACTATCCAAAAACCCCCAATCGCTTACTAACACTAAAAACTTGCAATCACTGATACTAAAAACTCTTAATCACTTATTGATACAAAAACTTTTAATGATGTTACCCTTATGTGCCAGGAATATAGTTGAGAGACAGAGAGGAGATGCTTGAAGAGAAAAAGAAAGGTGAAAAAGAGAGAAAGGAAAGATTTCAGAAAGGTATCACCACCGTTGGATCCAGCGATTGTCTGTGTCTTCAGGGTCCTCCTATGGCAGGCACACACCTTCCCGTTGTTCATTCACCTTTAATAGACAAAAGTTCTCAGGTCTCTGCCTGACTTTCTTCAATGATCATAAGAAGCAGCAGATAAAAATGTTTTCTTAGTTATCTGAGTGTTGGGGCAGTGCTGTAAGTCCTTGAGTCCCAGACTTCAAGGGAGCCCAATTATCAGTATGTTTCACATTCCCAGGGAGTGGTACTTTCAGCGGCGCCTCTTATCAGCCAAGGAGCTGGATTAGGGGGTTCCTCGGCACACTGTTGGCATCTTGTACAACCGAGATTTTGGAGACAAACCATCTGTTTCTGTCACCTCTGGCAACGCTTAGGCAGACAATCGCCTTTCCTCCTTCACGAGGGCCTTTGGCAGGCACAGTTTTAAACAACAGATTTTCCCTTTTTCGGACTTCACTCTCGCATCTTTTTGCAACGCACACATTCGATCAACCACACTTTGCAGATTACACCAATTTCCCTGAGCCCAGTCCATCCCAGGCACTGAGGGTCGCGCCTTATGTTTTTCCAGAAACTCAAACAAGACTTCCCCCCCCCCCAGGAGCAGTCATCTTACACAGGGTGGGGAAACGGTCTTCTCGGGAAGGTGGCACGTAAATAAGGCAAAACACAAACGTTCCCCAGAGGTCTCACATGCAAAGCGGGGAAAGGGGTGGGGAGAGGAATCTCGGGAAGACAAACACGTGAATTTCAGGCCAAACAGAATCCTGCCCCCACACGTTCCTGAGAGGTCTCACTTACAACGGTGGGGAATACAGCACTCTCGTCTCAAGGGATCCTGCCAACTGCGTCAATTTAAAATGTCCCGATCCAAAGTGTGGGAGGTTTCGATGCGATCCAAACAGCGAGATTAAGACCAAATGAGGTCAGATGCCATACATCCGAACCAACTTTATTAACAATAAAACATAAAAGTGATAGGAAAGAGTGGAATAAAAGGTAGAAATTAAGCAAGAAGTTGAGATAGAGTGGCAAGAAACAGTTACCACTAATGTTCCAGCAAAGTTCCAATCCTTCACAGGCCTTGGTGGTGAACGCACACAGACTTGCACACATGCCCTCACTCACACCTCCACGCACACATACACCTCTCACACGTGCTTTCCTGTGGGCTCTTATAGCCAGTGCCGGGGAAAGTCCATTGGGCTGAGTGGTTCCATGGCAGCAGCACGTCCAATATGTTCGGCATGTCCCCCTCTCAAGCATGCCCCTGGGGTATATGCGCTTGCTGCATGGTCCCTCATGGTGCACTGCGCATGTCCCAGCAGGTGGTGGCAGTCATAGTGGTTTGTACGCACCCTCCCAGGGAGGCCTGACTGTTCGCATCACACCAAACTGGTTTCACCTTACACCATGCAACAGTATTGATGGATCTTCTTTGTGCACAATTCAGTTTCCAAGTAATCTTCGAGACAAATGTCCCATGGTTCAGCCTCTCACAGGTGCTAGTGGGGTGTGAAACTCCTGCTCTAGCTGCTGCTGTGTCACCAAATCCACAGGTCTCCACTGATTCAGACACAGGAGGCTGGAAAATCCCCATGCCTTCGGGACATGGGAAAAATGGGACAGGTGTGTCCAATTCTCTTCCTGCCCAGCTGTCTAACTGCTACTTCCCAGCACCAGCACAGCAATAAAAGCAATTAAATTGCCTCAAGGCCTTCTAGAGAGGGGTGGGATCTCGTTTTAACCAATGGCTTGGAATCAGGAAGAGAAATCTCTCTCCTTCCTAAGCATTCCAAAGTGAAACAAACTTGGTCACTCTCCATGGTATACAGGATGTCTGTGGAAATCCTCCAGAATGAAGTCTCTGGCTCCATTTGCCTGGAGCTTTTTTAGGACCCCGGGTTCATCCACTGCGGGCACAGCTTTTGCTGGGTGTGCATCACTCAGAACTGGGGAGGACGGACCACCAACTTCTCCTGCCCCTGATGCAGGGAGACGGTGACCCAGCAGAGCCTCTGCCCCAACTGGGACTTAGCCAAAATTATTGAAGCAGCCAAGAGCCCAAACATGCAACAGGTCAGAGATGTGGAAGGAGGGGAGAACTTGTGTGAGAAGCACCAGGAATCGCTGAAGCTCTTCTGCAAAGATGACGAAAAGCTTATCTGCATTGAGTAAGACAGGTCCAAGTTGCACCATGAACATTTTGTGGTTCCTGTGGACGAGGCTGCCCAGGAGTACAAGGTGAGTGGTTTATGGGTATGTTGACGCACAGAGGGCCAGAAGTTCCTGGTATTGCTGCTCTCGGTTGGTGCAGACACCTGTACAACATTTGGGCTGTGGGATAAACGACTTCTGGGCTGGACCACCCTTGTCTCCTGATACCAACTATTGAGGGGGGTTACCAGCCCCAAGGAAGTGGTAGACATAGGAGCACCATGCTCTTGGGGACCCAGGGGGCCTCTCCCCCAGGGTTCAGCCATGAGCAGAGGTTTAGGCAAGAACAAGAAGCAGCAGGTGCATATGATTTCTCACCACCCCAGGTAGTGAGAAATCTTACAATCCCCAGGTAACCTTTTAACCTCTCCATTTGCAATGCCAGGGGTTTGCTGAGCCTCCTGAGGGTTTGTTTATTCAGAAGCCATAAATGGCTCCTCCTCCGGGATGTGGGTCATGTATCTACATCAGCTATGGTGAAGATCAGTAGGAAGAAAGAGTAGTTCCTTCACCTGCCCACAGCTCCCAGAAGCCTTTTACTTGGGTTTAAAAAATCAAACCAAGACCCAGAATGAGTTTTGAGCCAGCTGTGGACCAGGAAGCACCACTGGTGTTGCAATAACAAAGAGCCTCCCTCTGATGTCAGCCAACGATGTCGTTAACCAAGGGACTTCTTTCTTTCTTTCCTCTCAGGAACAAATTCAGACCCAACCACAGCGTCGGAAATTTGAGCAAGAGAGGCTTCAGTCTTCCATGGAGCAGAGAGAAGACCGAGTCCAGGACTACACTGTAGGTGCCCATCAGTTTTCCTTGGCAGATGATGGGGGAAGAAAGGAGGAACATCTCCTCTTCCTCTCTGCCATGGGTGGGTGATGCTCCAGGGGTGTGGGAAGGGAGAATGGGTTTGTGTCTTCCCCAAATGCATCTTTTTGGTGGATCCAACTAATGCATGATCCACCATTGCCTCCTGATACTCCTGTCCCGCTCTCTGCTTTCCTGTACCGGTGTCGTGGGTTAAGCAGAGCAGAGTTAATTTTTTTTTTCCTTTTCCCTTCTCTTCATAAATAGGTAGCAAAGAAGCTATGTTTTGCATTCCTGCT
This sequence comes from Pterocles orientalis, assembly GCA_011057875.1. Lineage (NCBI taxonomy): Eukaryota > Metazoa > Chordata > Aves > Pterocliformes > Pteroclidae > Pterocles > Pterocles orientalis. The sequence goes on along the minus strand of WKFP01015185.1, from coordinate 136,314 downwards.
CAGGAGAGAATTGATAAGAGAAGAACGTTTATAGTTATTACTAGGATGTTGCTATTTGTTCTCAAGGACATACATTCAGTCTTTTGGGGGGGAAGAGACAGTCTGGCTTCTAGCCTGGGATTTGCTTTTAGGTAAAGATTGAGAAGC
>WKFP01015185.1:110688-128838 GCA_011057875.1 Pterocles orientalis | reverse complement strand
GCCTGGTGTGCAGAGGCAAGGGGCTGGAGCGGGAAAGGCTGCTCCATCCATTCTCAGGCAGCTGGGTGTGACCGAGGCTTTGATGTGTGCAGGTGAACGTGCTGGTGGAGTTTCTCGTTGAAAACCACAGCGACATCTTTGGGGAGGAGATGGCAGCGCCCATGGACAGATCCGCAGGTATCCGGAGGGTCTGTGGGCTGTCACAGACCGAGACTTGGGACAGCAGAAACCTCAATGTTGAGAAGACATCTGCAGTGGAGCTTTGGGTGGGTTTTGCTTTGGCTGTTGTCCACTTCCAAGAAGCCACTTTGCGGCACACGCTTTTGCTTTGCAGAGCTGCCTTTGGAAAAGCAAAGTGGCCCCGCAGGCAGAGCAGACCCGGAGCACCAGGCAGAGACAGACACGCTGGTGGCATCAGCAACGGCAGAGGTACAGCAGCTCCACAGACACTGGGAAAATGTGTCTCACGGCAGAGGGTAGTTCCTTCCCAGTCCATGGAGCTGCTGTGCCTCTGCCTGCCATTAGATCTCTTCTGGCTTTGTGGGATTTGTTGGTTTTTTTTCGTCTGGAATTATAGCATGTAATCAAAATTGGAACGGTTGCTTCTCAAATGTGGTAGGCATGTGCTTAATCAAAGGCAGTACCTACAATATACCTCCAGAAAGACAGATTTCAAAAGACAAGCCTGCCACTGCAAAAGGTCATATTGCAGCAAGGGCTACGGGCAGAGCTCTGTCTCGGGAGGACGGAAGAAACCTCGGCAGAATGAAGTGGGCAAGCCTTTTCTTGCCCAGAGGGGGACCGCTGGCTCCCTGCTGAATGACCCCCACAAATGAACTGAGTGTCACCCACCCACGTGAACACTGTGTTCCAAAGTGAGGAAGAAGGTGCTAATGCAAAGCAGCCAAAGGGATCTTCTCTGTAGAGCTAAGGTAGCCATTTCCCAAACAGCCCCTTGCCACCTGCTAATGCCCACGTTCCTGCTTTAGGCACCCGTTGCTTTGTCTCCAAACACCCCCGGGACCACAGGAGACTGCCTGGGATACGCCAAAGAACTAGAGAGCCTTTCCGAGGAAAAAAGGTAAAATGAGCCGGCTTTGGTTCAGATAAGAAATGGTTCCAGTTACCTTGCCTTTACCTATCTAACCACCCTGTGGGATGGAAAGGTTTGCAGGCTCTCCCCATCAAAATGAAAAACGAAGAAAAAGAAAGAGAAAAGTGCCCTGGGTGGAGGAGAGGGAATGGTCCCCAGAAAGAAAAAGGAGGAAGAGAGAAAAGATGGGAGCTGAAAAAAACTGCAGGAGGCTGCAGCGGTTGAAGAAGCCCAGGTGTGTACCAGGCTCTGCTGCCCATCTTGCCCAACTCTCAGCACTGCCCGCAGTCAATCCAGCTCCCTGGCAAGGGACGGCGAGGGGTGGTGCTGCCCAGGCCTTGGAAATCACTCCACGGCAGCTCCCCAGGGGCTCCCCATCCAGCCCTGCTGTGTGGCACCGGGGCACTGGGCATCTCTGCACACACACAGCTCTCTAAGGGCGATACCCATGGGGAAAGGCGCCAGAGCCAGCCCGCAGTCAGTGCCAGCAACAGCTCTCTCTTCTGGCCTGTAAAGCATTCCTCATAAAGGGTGTTCCCCAGGGAAAGGGAAACCAAGTCGTGCCTCTTGCTGCCTTTGTGGCTTTACCAGTGCTTTCTGACTCTGTTCTTGCAGGTGCCGATTTCCTCGTCCTGGCTGAACCCCTGTGGCTCCTGGGATACCCGCACGCCTCCCCCTCCTTCCACCCCCCCGCTACACTTGATGTTTACAATAAAATCGTCTTTTCTCTCTTCTGCTTCTGTCTGCCGTACCATATTCTGGACTGGAGAGATGTTTGGTGATGAATCCTGGGGAGGATCAGCCTTTGTCCCAGCAGCATCCTTGCAAGCGGGCAGCAGGGCTGACTTCAGGTGTGTTAGGAGTCAAACCACAGCACAGTCACACAGGAGGGTGGGGGCCTGAGGGCACCTCTGGAGGTGTGACTGTTCACTCAGCTCCTGCTCCCAGTTTGCCCAGCACACAGCTCGTGCTAAGGCCAGATGGATGCTGGGAGCAGCGCCATGAGCTCAGAGCCAGGGCAACACATAGGCAGACGTGGGGTGGTGGCCAGGGAGGGCTGAAGGTCCTCACGCACCCACCGCCACCTGCACCTTGATGTCCCCTGCAGCCACCAGCCTTGCCTTGTCGGGCACTTTCTTCAGAATCCCCTCCCTCGTGGCAATGGCACAAACCAAACTTCCCCAGGGGCCAGTATCAACACATCGCCTCACCCAAAATTCCTTTGACGTGGCTCCAAAAGCAGCCGGGCTGCTGAGGCTTTTGTGCGTCCTGCTGTGACACAGGGGGTGCCTGCACCCTGATGCAGGAGGAATGGTGAGCGCTCTCACCGTTCACTAGTGAACTGGTTTGCTCACAAGGTGTGGTTTCACCCTGTCCAGAGCACCACACAGCTGCTCACTCACTCCCCCCTGAGAGGGCTACAACTTATCGCCAAAACTACCATTCAGAAGATGGCCTTAGACTCTCTCCAAGTCAGAGCTGCTTATGTTCTCCAACGTGCTGGTGTGATGAAATTTAGTACATATGAATACTTTGTGGTTTGTTTGGGTTGTGCCTGATGGTGGGAAATGGTGGAAAAATTCCTTATTTCGCTTTGCTTACACGTGAAGCTTTTGCTGTACCTATTGATCTGTCTTTATCTCAAGCCAGGAGTTTTCTCACTTTTACCCTTCTAATTGCCTCCCCCCTTCCCACCGGGAAGCTTAGCTGCCCACCAGGGTTAAACCACAACACTGATGATGTCTGACCCAAGAGAAGACTTGGATTCTTTAAAAGACTCAAGAGAGATTGCAATGCTATTGCTTAAAGTGAGTGATGCCCTAACTCTCAAACTGTCATTTGAGCTACACTTGGCCAAACACTCCAGCTGAGCCGCCTTCTATTTCTTGAGGAGCAGGTGCTGAGAGAGAAAGCAAAATGTACTGCCTTCTTCAGAACAACAATATCATCCTTAGCAATGCCAAAGCTGGTGGACCTTTGTGAGTAAATTGATTCATGTGGGTAACTTCTGACTTGGCTGCAGAATGATGATTCAAGCACCTTCATGGGGCTAGTCCCAGAAATAAGTGCTCACTAGAGTAACAAAGGGCTTCGTGCTTCAGCTTGGTTTTTCTTTCTCTTTCATGTAAGGCACCTGTAACTTGTAACACAACACGATTGCAAGCAGGTATCAAGAAAAAAAAACCAAAAACCAAGTACAGGCTAACTTAACAGAGCATGCAGGGGGTAAAAGTTCTTATTCAGCATCATGCTGTCAAGTCTGCCATTCTGCAGGCCGAGCTGTCCTGAACTGTCCAAGGAACAACTGCAGTGTGCGTTATTGCTGTGCTAGCAGGATGTCTGCTGCATACAGTTAGTTTTTCCTGCTAGAAAATGCAAATTCTATGCTAAAACAAGCCCCACATTCCCCCCCCCACCCCCACCCGGTACCATCAGCACCATCCAGTCCCAGGCGGGGATGGTGACCACCAAGGGATGCCCAGGGGAAGAGACTGATGGAACTGGGCCCCTGCCAGCCTCTCTGCCACCTGCCCCGGGGAAAAGGAGGGGACACACCGGTCACGGAGGGGAACAGGACCCCCTCAGTGTCCCCCCCTCCCCTGTCCCGGTTTTCCTCCCCCATATATCGCTCCTCCTTCTCCCGCATCTCCCAGAACAGCAGGCGGCAGAGCTGCAGCCCCCCACCCAGGTGCGGGACTTGCTTGTGTTGGGCACTGCCCCTTTCCCTGCACGTTAGGACAGGGTGTGCAGATGGTCCCCAGCCCCCCTGCCGTTCCCTTTTCTCCGTAGGATGGTACCTTACGCACCTGCCTGGCCTGCTCCCCGCAGGCAGGCGAAGCTGGCACACAGGCTCCTCCAGATGCCCTGCACCAGGCAGGGGCTGAGGTGCAGCTCTGCGCTTGCCATGCACCCCAGGAAATCCTCTGCCTGCAGCTCCTTCATCATCTTCTGCCGGCCCCAGGCAGCACTGTCAGTGAGCACCGCTTGCAGTGGGCCAGCACCACAGCACCAAGGCCATGCTCGCCGTTGGCAGCATCAGGGACCAGAGCCCGCCGGTGCCAGCTCAGCGCTGCCAGTATGCGACCACGGGGCAGAGTGGCCGGGAACAGACCAACACGGAGCACGGTCCCTCAGGAGACATTGCGACAGAGGCAGAAAGGTACGCTGCAGCCCCGCGCCCCAGGATACCTGAGCCCACAGGGTGGGAAGAGGGTCTGGGGACAGTGGCTGGGGACAGGGGACCACTGGGCTGCAGCCCTCGCCAAGGTGACCCCACTGGTGCTGCCGTGCAGGGACCTGGTGGGACAGAGGGTGGCCCTGGGAAATTGCCCATGGGGCTGGTGCCGTCCAAGCACTGGGCACCCCAACGTGGCCTCAGCCCTGCGGCCGTCCCAGCAGCCCAGGGTCCCGAGACCCCAAAAGACAGGGGGACGACTGCAATGGGGCTGCCGATGGGCATCGAGGTCCCCCTGCCAGGGCCTGCTGGGGCAGTGCAGCAAAGGGATGTGGGCGATGAGGGTGTTGAAAAAGTGGAAAACACAAAGATGCTGCCAGCATGGGCCCAGTTTGGGTTCTTTCATCTCCAAACCCAGCCCTGCGGTTCCTCTGCCTTCCCTCCCTGCCCAGGGACACTTTCAGCCCCCACACAGGCAGCAGGTGACGCAGCTCCAGTCCCAGCAGGTGCCCAGGAGTTCCCAGGAGGATGATGATAGAAAGAGATAGATGTCAGAGTAAACTATGGAAGAAAGGAGTTCACTAAATGCAATAAAATGATTATTTTAAAAAATTATGTGCTTTAGGTTCCTATTAAAAAACCAAAATGCTACAGGGTTACATTTTGTTTCTAGTGAGACCATACATGCTATCTAACTTCTAGCAGAACTAGGTTCTGGCTAGGACTAAATGGCAAATCAGAATTTGATCCTGTAATTATCCTTTCTCAAAAATATCTCTGGTTGCAAAGTAAATTACTGACTGTAAATTGATGCTGATTCAGAGTCACCCTGATGGTCTCTCTGACTCCCCCAACAGAACTAGATGAGTCTCAAAGGAGAGAAAACACCAGAAAGCCCATAGAAATACAAGCAATGTATCAGAAACTGCATGAAGCAGCCCAACTAACATTTGAATAGCTAAGACAAAAATGAACTGTAAAACACAACAAAAAACTCCCCAGGAGATGTATCGATAACAATAGATGAAGGCTCTCACCAGCTCCAAAAAACTCAAGAGATCTGAGCCGACAATAGACATCTTTGGGGTACCAAATACAAACATGCAGTAAGACAGAAACAGACTGCTCTGCAGCACAAAGACGGCTTCGGAAAGGGTTCTGACACAAGAAGCATCATTGACACAGGGATTAGAGAGGTGCTGAAGGGGCCAGAGAGACCAAAGAAATCCCAGGGAGACAATGAGCTCAAAAGGGAATTGAGCGAAGTACGAATGTCCTTAGGGGACTGGGGACTGACTAGAGGCACTGAATGGATGACCAAGAAGGGTAACAGATTCAGGAAGGGTTCAGAGGGGGAAAGGCGGGGTGCAAAGCACCCTCCCGAGCTAAAATGGGGCTCTAGGGCATAGGGGATGTCTCGCAAGAGCTCAGCAGAGGGAGTGGAGGATTCCAGAGGGGGCCTGGGAGACCACAGAATCACAGAATTATCAAGGTTGGAAAAGACCTAGAAGATCATCTAGTCCAACCATTACCAATACTTCCCAGCTAAATCATATTCCTCAACACAACGTCCAAACGTTTCTTGAACACTCCCATGGTCAGTGACTCCACCACCTGCCTGGGCAGTGCATTCCAACGCCTGATTACCTTTTCCGAGAAGTAATACTTCCTAATGTTCAGCCTGAACCTTCCCTGTCTCAGCTTGAAACCATTCCCTCTAGTTCTATCACTGATTACACGAGAGAAGAGGCCGACCCCCAGCTCACCACAACCTCTCTTCAGGGAGTTATAGAGAGCTATAAGGTCTCCCCTGAGCCTCCTCTTCTCCAGGCTGACCAAAGCCTCAGAGATAACAATGAGGAACTCTGAAGGGGATTTCAAGAAAGTATAGATGTTGTCGGGGGCTCAGGGGCTGAATGAAGGCATCCTAAATGGCAAAGGGTAAGATAAGAGCGCTCTCAAGTATTCAAAAAGAAAAAAAAAAACACCAAACACAAAGGGAACTAAAATGCAACATGAGAGCATTGTGGATGAGAAGAAAGAGCTCCGAAGACATGGTAATAAAGGAATTATGAGGGGGCGGGGTAAGAAAAGAAGGCTTGGAGACACAGTGAGGGCCTTGGAGTCTCAGAAGGGCATCTGGGCAAACTAAAGATGACAGAGAGAAACTGAATGGAGAAAGAAAGATAAAGGAGTGCTGCATAGCAAAGAAAGAATGAAGGTTCTGACAAAACAAGAGAGATAGAAAGGGAGATGAAGAGCTACAAGGTCCTGCAGAGAATGAGGAAGGTCTCAGGATGCAGTGTGACTGTGAGCAGAGTGGTGTTGAGAGGGGCTCGTGGACAAAAAAAAGACTTGGGGAGTGGTCTACAGCTCCAAGATGCCCCCACCCCCCAAAGTACTAAAGACGGATGTGGAGCACATCCTACATCCTAGGCCTCTGTGGGCTTGCCCAGGACCCTATAGCCCTGTTCAGGTCCCTACAAAGTTGCCCAGGCCCCTATAGCCCTGCCCAAACCCTTGCGGGCTTACCCAGGCCCCTAAGCCCTGTCCACGCTCCTACAGCCTTGCTCAGAGAGGCTGGTGGGCAGCAAACAGGGAGGCAGCAGCAGGGATGGGCATGGCACTAGGCAGAGATCTGGGGCAGGGCAGGCAAAGATAGACAGGGATGTGCATTCAAGGACACATGAGCCACCAGTGCCCCACCACCCGCAGGAGACCTTCATGGCCCTGAATCTTCTCTCTCTCTGCCTTGGCAGCAGGCACCTTGATCCTCCTCTGCTGCGAGGCTTACCAGTGGCTCATACGTGCAGCCAATGGAGGCACCAAGCTCCCAGCCCCATGTGCTGGTGTCTGCTCTGTCAGGGGCTGCTCAGAAGGATCCATCTTCACTGCAGGGACTGGCCATTTACTCACTGGAGGCAGCTGCCTGCAGGGTGGGTCCGTGGGTCAGTCGGTCCATTGGTTTTCCTCCTCAACCCATTCCCCTTCACCAGCTCCCTCAGGTAGGCATGCCCAGGCAGCCCCATTTATAGCGCCACAGCCCCTTCCCACAGCAGGGCTGGCCCTGCCCTCAGCCTCACTGGCCACACCTGGGGCTGCCCCAGCTCCTGTCCCAGCTGGAGCCCCTTGGGAACAGGGGCCATTGCCAAGGCCCTGCAGCACATCACCCCCTCCACCTGTCCCCAGCCATGAGCTCAGCACCCAGGGGCTGCAAACACAGCCAGGGCTACAGGGGAGGCAGGAAAAGTTTATTGATTAATGCACACAAGAAATGCAAGCAGTGAGTTGTCTACAAGGCTCAGTGTCCCAAGTGTCCTCCTTCCCAGGAGGAAGAGCAAAGGGACACAGAGAAGAGGTGGGTGACAGTGAGCCAGGAAATGGGATGCTGCGAACAAGAGAGGGACAGGGAGCAGGACAAGGGTGTAGAGAGAGGAGATTAGAGAGATTGAGCCAAAAAAAACAGGGACAAAGAAAGGGCAGAACAAATAAGAGAGACAGGGAGCAGGAGAGAGAGGTGAAAGGGACCAGCAGGACGACAAGATAGAGACAAGACAAGCAACGAGGAAAAATACTAAAACAAGGAGCCAGATGGAGACAGACATAGTAAGAAAATTTCAAAAAACAACAGAGTACAAAAAAAGCAGAGGCCAAACTAACAAATAGGGACAGGGAGAGAAAAAGAGGGATATGCAAAACGTGATGGGGTACAGGACAGAGAGGGAAGAAATAAGAATTTGAGTCAGGAAGATGGATAGAGGGAGACATAGATAATTTCAAAAGTGACAGAATATGAGAATCATAGACAAGAATTTAAAAGTAGGTACATGTAGCTGAATAGAGGGAGATGTAGGAACAAGATTTGAAAACAACTGGGTTCAAGAAACATATGGAAAAACATAAAAAGTAGGGATGGAGAGGAAAAAAAAAAGTTTCACAAGCAATAGGGCACAAGAAACATGGACAAAAACCATAAAATAGGGATAGACAGCCTGATAGAAGGAAACTGTGGTGGGCTGACCTTGGCTGGCTGATGGCTGCCCGCCGAGCCACTCCAACACTGCTCCTCCTCAACATGACAGGGGAGAAACTAAAACAAAAAAAAGTTTGTGGGTAAAGATAAGGACAAAGAGATCACTTGCCAATTACTGTCAGGCAAAACGGACTCAGTTTGGGGAAAATCAATTTAATTTATTGTCAATCCAAATCAAAGTAGGATAATGAGAAATAAGAACAGATCTAAGAAACATCTTCCCCCGGCCCATCCTTTTTGTCCTGGGTTCGTCTTAACTCCTGACTTTCTACCTCCTCCAGCCTGGGCACCACAGGGGGACAGGGAGTGGGGGGTAGAGTCAGTTGGTTCATCAAGTGTTGTCTCTGCCACACATTCCTCATCACGCTCCTCTTCTGCTCCAGTGTGGGGTCCCTCCCACGTGGTCCCAGGTCCTGCCAGAAAACCTGCTGCAGCATGGGCTCTTCTCCACAGGGCCACAGGTGCTGACAAGAGCCTGCTCCAGCATAGGTTCTCCAAGGGGTCACAGGTTCCTTCAGGCACACGCACATGCTCCAGCATGGGGACTTATTCAACTATTTATATTATAATATAAGAAGATGTTGGAAGTCCACCTGTTTTTGCTTTTCTGAAAGGTGAAGGCTGGCTTTTTCCTCCTGAATTTATAGATCTGATAGTGATTCTGTACAAGGTGGCAGGTTTCAGTCCTGTCACTATGTCTGGAGAATTTTTAACTTCAGTTTCAATGAAGGAATCTCCATTGTGTGCAGTCAGCAGGTAACTAGTAGCCCCAGGTATGGCTCTCCATTCCACTGTGGTTCTGTTGCTAAGTTTTGAGTGAGCTTGGCCAATAACAGGTATGTCTGGAGCTAAAACAGAAATAATGATAGACATACTGAAGTTGGGGATCAGCCCCACGAAACACTAAGCACTCAGAACATTTCACAAGGACAAAGTGTAAGACAAATGGCCTACACTTTCTATGAATGTTTAAAATTTAAGTTAAATGGAGTTTAAATGAACATTAACAAAATACATAGAGTCCTGAGATATTCTAGACCAACTTTCATCTTTCAATAAAAATATTCTAGTACCCTTGAAATCACTATTAAAAATGACCATTTTTTAACTGAGGTTGTACCGAGAGGTCTCTTTTTTGTCTTGCTCTATAGCCAATTAACTATACTGGACATTTATAGAAAGCAATGTCAAACAATATATACAAAGAAGGAGTGGATGTTTATGCAAAGCAGTCTGAAATAGGACGCTGAATCACAGCTATTTCTATATCAGAGCAACATACAATAATTCAGTTTGGAAGGGACCACGGGAAGTTGTCTTATCCAACCCCCTGCTCAGAGCAGATACACAATAACATGACATATCAAATAATATTGCAATTAAATGCTTTTCTATTATGCTATGCTGCAGGCCATTCAGAAGGAGTCTGCTCTCGTGTACTGCAGTCACAAAAAAAGTGTATTTCTTAGACACAAGTAATTTAGGCTCAGTAATTACGATTTTCAGACTGGAATCAGCATATATGAAGCCAGTCTGTATATTGCAAGTCTGCAAAAAACTGCCTATAAAAAAAAGATAAAATTCAGGTGTATTCCACCTAAAATTAAGAAAAGGGATGAAAGAGTATTTGTGAAGAAAGTACGCAACAGAGATTTTTTATACTTATCAGGATAAACAATACTACGTGGGGCAACTGATAATGGCACGGACCCTGAGGTGCTGTCCAGTGAGGTTTGAGTGGTGATGGTTGTAGCTGCTGTGGTTTTTATGAAAGTTTGGGTAGCTATGGCTGTGACTTTTAACACAGTCTGGCCAAGCCTGGTCTTATCTCAACCACTCGTGTCCTACGCTGAGCACCAAAAAGGACTGTCTTAGTTTTGACCCTGGCTAGCAGCCAAACAAATACCACAACAACCGCTTGCTCACCCTCTCCCCTCCCAGGGCTGGAGGAGAGAATTAAAGGGGTAAAAGAGGCTCGTGGGTTGAGATAAGAACAATTTAATAACTGAACTACAATAATATTGAAAATAATAATAATAGTAATATATACAAACACACAAATGAGTGATACACAGTGATACTGCTCACCACCCAGTGACCAAAGCTCAGCCCATTCCCAGCTGACGATCCTAAAGCAGAGAGAGTCCCGAAACCACAATCCCAGAATGAAGATAAGACCCTGAGCGTCTGAGAGACCAAGGCAACCCTGGGAGGGGGGCAACCTGAAGGGAGACAACCCTGAGCAAGAGGGGATAGCCCAGAGCAAGAGAGAACAGTTCTGGACAGAGCCTCATACTAGGCATGACGTGCATGATATGGAATGCACCATTGGCCAATTTGGGTGTCGATCCCAAATCTAAGGTCGAATCCTAGGCTAGTAACTGGGGCTGTGCTCCCTCCCAGCTTCTCCTACACCCCTAGTCACTGGCACAGCAGAGAAGCTGAACAGTCCTTGACTGTCCTGGCAGCAACTATAAACATCACCCTTCCTCTCAGCACAAAAGAAAGTTAACTCTGTCCCAGCTGAAACCAAGACACAAGTACAATGAAACATCAAGGATAAAATCCTAGTCCTACAGAGGTCAGTGGAAATTATACTTCACAAAATTGCTCTTACTAACCTGTTGACTGCATAATCTGAGTTTCTGCAAGAAGAATTCCATTCTTGTCAATGGCTTCTGCTTCTATAGCATAAATAGTATTGGGAATTAGTGTAGTTAGAGTTCCTTTAAGTGTAAGATCACTAAAATGAGCCAGTAATGAGTGGCCTACAGTATGCACAGCTGTAGGTGTGACTCTATAAGAGGTGGCTTCAGAAAACTTGGGCCATCTGAGAAATCCTTCTTGATGGCACACCATATACAGATGCAGAGAAACCTAAAAAAAAAAAAAATCCTAATGAAACAAACATTTCAGTCGCTCCTGAATTTAGTCAGGTCTTGACAAGAAGATTGTTCAGTGCCTTATCAAGCATCTAGATGACCTAATTTTCAGAAGATAGGCTGTTTTTCTTATAACCCCCATATGTTGTGGTCTAATTATTTTTAAAAATACTGGGTATGATTCAAATGTGAACATACAGCCAGTGTCGGACAGGATCAAATGCTTGTTTTGCAAATCACGAAAAAAATACACTACATTGTGTCCAGATACTGCAACAACATGGCTCCAAGGATTAAGCATTTAAGACTCTTGACAGTGCGGTATATGGTGTACTATCACCAGAGGTGAGAAAAAAATCCTGAGAGTATTTCTCGTAATTTTGCATTCCTCCTATTGTAAACTGGTCAGTATTTACATTTAAGGCAAATAGGGGCCGTAGGCATAAAATATGAGATTGAAGAAAGTATAAAATGTTGTAAAACATCAGAAATATTTGCACTTAGGAGGTCATGCTGCTTCTGCTGGGGCTTTTTTTGTGGTTGGTTGGTTGTTTTTTTAATTAAAGCTTACAACATATAACTGGGTGCAAATACTGGAACGATGCCCTTTGAATGGACACCCCCATACTGCCTCGGAAACACTCCTGCTCTGCTCCGTGCTGTGAAAGAGAGGTTTTCCTCTCCTTTTCTCACGTTCGTACCGCCTGCTGGCTGCCCTTCGACAACACAGCTTTGTGTCTTTTCTGACAGACGATTTTAGCTATCAAGAAATACTACCTCTCTACGGACCAAGAGCGCGTTCTTCAGTGGCTTACACGAACTCCACAGGGAACCTGGGGAGCGTTTTGTGACAGGGAGCCACGGCGGCGAGGGGAGATGCCCGGGGACCTGGGACCTCGGCAGGTTTCATGAGGCGGCCCCGGGCGGGCAGGCCCCGACCCCACCGCCGCTCCCACCCCGCACAGCGCCTCAGGGCTCGGGAGGCGGCTCCCGGGCTCGCCTTCCGCCGAGCAAGAGGAGGCTCCTTCCTCAGAAGACGAGCCCTGACCACTGCGCGGTTCACCAGACAGAATTTCAGACCCTATCGTGGCAGGGAAAGTGCAGCCTGCTGCTGGTGCGACTCCCGAGAGCCCGGCACTGCTCCTGAATGCCTGGCACGGCTTCTGAGAGGCTGGCGCGGCTGGCGGGAGCCCGCCCCGCCCCGCCCCGCGAGCAGGCAGCGCACTCCGCCACCGCCCCGCTCCTCCCGCCGGCTGTGAAGAGGGCGCGGCAGGACCGGCTGGGGAGCGGAAGGGAGCGGTGCGGGGGCGGCGGAGCCAGGCGGGGCTTGCAAGCAAGATGGCGCCGGCGGTGCGGGGGCTGAAGAGCTTGGTGTGGCAGAGTGAGTGAGGGGTTCCGCTCCGCGCCCCCTCTCCTGTCCCCCGTTCTCTCCTGGGGCTGGGAGCGGTCTAGGGCCGCTCGGTGGGGGGCGGCGTGGGCCGGCAGGAGCACTCGCTGCCGCCGCACTCGCTGCTGAGGCGCCGCCTCCCTGCAGCCTGGCGGCGCGTGGGGGTCGGGAGTCCCCTGTCGCCGAGGGCTGGAGGCGCGTTAGGAGCTGCGCTGCGGATCGGAGCTGAGGCGGGCGGGCGGGCGGACCTGCCGCAGGCGGTGGGAGAGCCGGGCTGGGCCCGGGCGGCTCTGTGGGGAGCCCGGTGTGCGGCAGAGGCTGGAGGTGGCGGCTCTTTCCCGGCTGTTTCAGCTGGGGGCTCCTCGGGGTGGCGGGAGGCGACCGCCCGGCTCGCAGCGGTGCCGCGGGTGCCTGCAGTAACAGCACCGGGGTAAAGACGTTTTTGCCTTATTCTGAGATCAGCCAGCCGTGCCGGCTCGTGAAGAGGTTACAGGGGAGGTAGCTGTTCAAGGACTTCCGCGTTGCTGCCGAAATGGCAGTTTGGGGAGTGCTCCCGGCTTCGGAAGGGGCTCTCTGGTCTGTCATGAGGTGGCGCTGCCCGCCTTGTGTTGTGCTTCACGATTTGCAGAAGAAAAAGCTAAAGGTGTCCCCAGATACTTTCAGAAATGAACGGCAAGTCTTTATAGCCGTGTTTAGGAGCGGGGTGTGCCGGTGTACAGAGGAGGAGAAGGGCTCGTGGTACCTCAGGGAGCGAGTGAGAGGCCTGCGGGGGAAGGTGTCAGCTGCCCCCTCCAGTAGCTGTGCAGAGGCTGTGACTCCAGCTCAGCCAGCCTCGGGACTCTCACTGGAACGGGAGGGTCCTGCTGCTGCCTTTTCAGCTGTGCTTTCGTCCTCTGCTCCCACCTGCAAGCGCCAGTCTGCTTGCTTCTGTCCCTGGAAGGGAAAATAGAAAAAGGGGAGGAAGAGGAAAGCAGACTGTTCCTGTGGTGTTCAGTTCTTGAGTACTGACGTCTGTACCCTGCTCACACGAGTTAAAGCTTGACCTTTAGAAATTCCTACTTTTGCTGCTTTGGTTGTCCTGTCATACTCTGTTAAGTCGTTTGTGCCTTTATAAAGTGAGTGATTTGTCCTGAAGTGTTCCATAGAAGGCTTGAACCTTAAAAGAAGGGAACCTGATCAAAGCACTAGTGTGTCATCACGGTGTATGAGGACTTTTGGAAATGGCACTGCCACTGTGGACAAGAAGAAAGATGAGAGTGATGGTGAAGCAATGTGAATAATAAAACATTTATATCCCAAACTTTGTAAAAAGGAAGCTGCTTCTGAAAAGAATGCTTTGTTAGATAGCCAGTTACTCTTGTTTTTCCAGGACTACAACAACAGTGAAAATTGATGAGCTGAGTTTTAGGCATTGTCTGGCACTTCATTTATGGATAATTCAAGGCCATAAACTGCTGCTTACTATGTTTCAGCAAGTGTGTTTGTTTTTGTTTTTGTTTTGTTTTGTGTTTTTTTTTTTTTTTAAGGCTGGTTTGTCTGAAAATAACATGTCAGTGATGCTGCTGCTTCATGTAGCAGCTTGTTGTCCATGTGTATCTTATTCCTGTTGCGTGAATAGGCAAGGAAGTTGTACCTGTGTTGTGTGCATAGAGTGTCGTACCTGTGCTCTGGTAGAGTGCTGTTAAAAACCCTTCTTCCTGTTATGATAGCCCTTTCTGTAAGGCACAGTTTTAGATTGAATCAAAGCAGAAGTGTGTGAGATTACTTCACCGAAGTTTGTTGTCAGTTCACAGTTATGGGGACAGGGGAGGCTACCTGTATTTACAAGGCAGTGGTTCCTGTGGATAAAATTATAAAGTTAACTATATACTACATCTCCATGTGCTTGTGTCTGTAAATAATGTTATTTCTACAAGGAATTAAGCTTTTTTTACAACTTTAAAATGTGTTCTAGACTTGCATAAGAAGATTCTTGCCTGACCGTAGATACCTACATTAACCTTTAAAAAAGGTTCAGCATTTCTGCAACCTTATTTTCTGGAACACTTGCCTACAGTGAAAGCTGTTTTAGTCCTTTCTTCAGGAAGTGTGTTATAAATGGGTCATTAACTTTGCCGAGGTGTGGTTTGCTTTTTGTTTGTTTGTTTGTTTTGTCCACACAGGGATTTAGTAGCCTGCTGTTTCAGGAGTTCTGTATAGCTCTTATCTGGATTGAAAAGTAAAAGTAGAAGAAAAATGCCTTTAATTGAATGTATTCAGAGAAGACAAAATTGGAGAAGGTAGTTAGGGTGCGTGGTAGGTGTGAAATTTGTAAGAAGCAAATGAAAGCTTGAAGAAGAATGGAGCACTGTTCATACCTGGTTTAGGATTGATTTTGGTGCATTCAGAATGCTTATTGGAGACACACGAGAAGGTTTTGAGATCCCGCAAACCAGCATATTGGTCAGTTATTTGGGTAAAGCAGCTGTGGGTTGAGGACAAAACAAATAGCAGTTGGAATGTTGCAGAGGCAACTATTCTGTGTCTGGTACACTGATAACTTGGAATAAAGTTTCTTTTCATGATGGGAGAAAGCTTACCTTTAATTACAGAAATGAAGTTCAAGACATAACTGGACTTTGCATTTATATATTGTGGTTTATTTATAGACAAGTAAGTTAAAGTATTGTAGAAAAAGATATATTTGAGATTTTGGACAAAGCTCTCAGGTTCTCAGTTTATTAAAAAGAACTTTGTGTAATGCTAAGTACTAATTCCTTGGTAAGAGTATTCTCAGAAAATATGAAGGTTAACGAAATCTTCGTGAGGCTAAAGATTTGTTCTTGCACCTTGTGTACAGACCTAGGAAACTGTGAGAAACAAATACACAGTATGAAAGTGAGAGGAAAAAATGTGCTTGTATTACTTCCTGCATTCAGGTGTTGCCAAAAAATACAGCTTGGTAGCAACGATGGAGTGATGCGCATTCTACAGTTCTATAGAGGGTATATCCAAAGAAGTCACAGGAGTCTCTACACCAGGCTGAGCAGACCTAGAACTTGTTGAATACTGTGGATTGTGTATAACAAAGGATGTTCAGTTGGAAGCAACCCAGAGGGCAAGTTTGAGGAATAATAATGGATTTCAGATCTTGTGTAAGGAGAAAAAGGTTCAGGAGAACTTAGCTTCTGTTCTGTTTTTTAGCAGCCTCAACAAAATATATGAATTGCATCCCTCTTGAAACGTGTGCTTTTTGCTTAAGTAACTCTTAGACTAGTGTTGTTATCAGTTTGTTAGATGAAGCGCATTGGAAGGTTTTTAAGTTATGAAGAATGTCGATGTTGCAAAAAGTAACTTGAGCATGTTGGAAAGCTAAACCATAAAGTACTCGTCTTTCAAAAGAAACTTCTTGTGTTACTGTGAAAGAGGCTGTGTAGGGCACTTCTGTAAAATATAACCATGAGAAGCCTCAAGTGTGACATCTTGGGAGTGTTGCGTGCTATGCAGTGTTAGAGTTGGTGAAACTGAAATGAAATGAAATGAAGGCTGGGTGAGCGGGTAGGCTGCTCAGCTGGAAGAAACTGCTGAATTCTGAGGCACTGGAAGATAGCAGTAGAGATATGGAGTATCTTGTGATAGTCCAAAGGGACTTGGACTTAAGTGAACATTAATATTTATAAGCACTGAAGAAATAGATGTACTTTTTGTTGTATGTGCACCTACTACTCTGAAACTTTTTATGCTTCTTTCACTTGGCAGTAATCACAAAATGAGTACTGACTTTGCTCATTTGTATTTTAGGCTTCTGTTTCTATTAGTTTCATTTTTTCATTTGGGAAAAAGGTTGAGCTACTTTAATAGGCACAGGTAGTCATCAATGTGAAATTCTGTTATCTGGGAAGAGAAAACAGAATAATTAGACTTCTTTGTTTCTACGTTTATAAACACCAGGTGTTAAACAGTTCCCAAAATCTTCTGACGTTTAATCAATACATACCACTGCTGTGAGATCAGATCTGTTAGCCTGATGACGCCACGCCTGAAAGTTGCAGCTCATAATCTGGTGATCTTTAAAAGCTGTGGGTCATAACTACATGATGACACCTATTGCTTAATCCTGTACAAGCATTGACATTTCTCCCAAAGTTGTCATAGCAGAAAAATATGATCCATACCTTATTTAGGATAACTTTCTATTTCTGAAAGAACTGGTATTTTCTTAGGCTTATTCTGGGATTCAAGAAAGAACAAGGACATCTGAAGGTAGCATATATTTTAAAATAGGTCTCTTTGTGGGTGCCTTATCTTAAAGAGTAGCTTAAATTTTTTGTGTGCACGTGATCCATTTAGTGGAAGAGTTCACTAAAAAAAATAGAAATATGTACAGGCCTGTGGTCGTTCAGACTGATTTTTATGGATCTGTTAGCAAAAATGAAAAATTTAGCTACATCTTTCTGAAGAAAGCAGAGACAGTTTGTGGTCAAGAATTCTGTAGACTTATTTATCAGTGGATGTTGTTTTTCTTGTTTCCTTGTTAGATCTCTAAACATGAATCTAAATGGGTGAATTATTTTTTTAGTAACAATTTGATTCCTCTTACTCATCATCTGTTTCTTCTTACAGAGCTAAAATCGTTAGTATTCGATGACTGCAGGAAAGAGGAAGAATGGAAGGTATAGTTTTACTTTCGTAAGAATGTGAGAATCACTTAAACACGTAATCTGTATCACTGAGTACACCACAAATAAGTATCATTTAATGGCTGTCACTTTCACTTAAAATTGTTTTCTATCCAAGTAGTGGATTTTAGTTCTGTTAACTCGGATCTCTGTATAATGAAAAATCTAAGGGCTTGCATAGGAAGACCAAATGGTTAATTGTCTGGTTTTTTTTTTTAAGTTTTGAAAAAAAGTTAGAAACTGTTTCTGTTATCTTCACTTTTCTTTTGAAAGACTTTATTAATTTCAAAAATTATATTGCTGTGCAGTATATATGGAGCAGGATTCAGAAGTATGACACCTGTTAGAGTTATAGCTGTAAACCTGTTTTAGAATAAGTACAGATATATTTAAGCAGGCTGTGGGTTAAATTAGACAGGAATTCAAAAGACTTGTGTCAAAGTGAAAGTTTTTAAATACTTTCTAGTAGGAATTGTGGGGACAAGCTGCTTGTTTAAGATGGAGCTCGTCTTTTGAAGTCCTATATGTAGGGAGCTGCCTTCTGATGGTATTTGAGATTAATTTCCCACTGCAAAGTTACAATATGCAAGTGATAATGTATTTCAGCTTCAAACTTCTGTGGCAAGTTGTTAAAGAAATAATGTGGGTTTACTATAGCTGATTAATTATCTAAATACTTGTGGTTTTTTAATATATTTAGATAATTCTTTTAGATGATTACACTACTAAATTACTGTCGCTGTGCTGCAAAATGACTGATCTACTGGCAGAGGGTATCACAGGTAAGCATAATTCTTTTCAATATACGGATGGCAATATCCTGATAAGAAATTGTCTTAATTTGCTTGATGAAGACAAGTAGCTATGGGATATTAAACTAGCAGACCATCTGGCTTGTACAGTAATTACCCAATTGTGTTGT
>WKFP01015185.1:69841-89832 GCA_011057875.1 Pterocles orientalis | reverse complement strand
GAGAGATGGGGAGGCACTCTTTACCAGGGAGTGTAGTGAGAGGACAAGGGGTAATGGGTATAAGCTAAAAGAGGGTAAATTTAGGTTAGACATTAGGAAGAAATTTTTCACTATGAGGGTGGTGAGACACTGGAACAGGTTGCCCAGGGAAGTTGTGGATGCCCCATCCCTGGAGGTGTTCAAGGCCAGGCTGGATGTGGCTTTGGGCAACCTGGTCTAGTGGGAGGTGTCCCTGCCCATGGCAGGGGGGTTGGAACTTGATGATCTTTAAGGTCTCTTCCAACCCTAATCATTCTATGATTCTATGAACATGTATCCTGTTCATCAATGAGAAACCTTTTTATTTTTAGTACACTACTGAAGAGAACCTCTTTCCACATCCAGATGTCTGAGATTACTTATCTTCCCGTTTTCCTCCCTCTCAAAATTACTGAGCAACATGAATCTCTCTGCATTCTCAGGCTAGTGTACTGCAACACTATATAGTAAAGACTTTATTAAACAGAGAAAACCAAGAGTTGAACGAAGCTGAGTTGCTGAAAATGTCAAATTTGTGCTTGCAATTATATTAAAACAGAGTAAGTGCACAGGAAATAGGCAAACAAAGGACAGAAGAGGCTATAGTCCAAAACAATGTCTTGCATAGTTTCATTCTCCCTGTCCTTAGCTGTGCTGGAAAAAGAACAATCTTACCAACACAGTTCTGTTGCAAGATATTTCATACCCGGTCCATAGTTGGACCGTGTTTGTGTTGTCATACCTTTCTGTGTGAGAGCAAAACTCTGCTTGTGTAGAATATCCAAGAAGAATTTAATCCTGCAAATTTAGTTGACACTAGGCTGAGGGTTGAAGAAGTCTTGTGGTAACTTGCTGTATTTGAAATAATAAATAAAAAAATCAAGGTTCTCTTGGCAGGAGATAGGTCCTTGTTTTGTGGGCAACTTGATGGGTGTTGTTTTATTTTTATCACCTCTATACTAAAGTATGTACAATGATGTCCTTACAGATGCAAAAATCTCTTACTTATAAAAATGTATTCTTTCTTACTTTATAGTGGTGGAGAATGTATATAAAAACCGTGAGCCTGTCCCACACATGAAAGCAATATATTTAATAACTCCCACCAAAAAGGTTAGTATTTTAAAGAAAGCATAGCAAGATCTTCCAACCTGAAAAAGCAATCTTCTTTGAAAATATTTATTTACTGTGTACAACTATGCCGTACTTAACTTTTCCATTTTGTGTGATGCTTAATTTTCCATAATGAAAAGACAATGCAGTGTCACCGTTGAGCATGTTGCCAGTGTGTACCCTTTGATCAATGGAGGCACTGTTTCATTGCTTACACACTGGTAACCTCCCTGAAAGAGATGTTGTGGCAAATAGTGATGCAGTAAGTTGAACAGTAGAATTCAAAGTAATGGCGCTAATAAGAGTTTACTGTTACTTCCTAAAAATGATTGAGAGAATAAATCTCGGCACTGCAGTAGGTGGAAAATGATGCAGGTATCTTGCTTTGTTTGCTTTTTAAAGTGATCTTGGTGCATGACTGACCTTCTGTAATTGTTGATTGTTCTTGGTCTGGAATTAAAAATCTTCTACTGAAGTATTTTCTTTTCTTATATGTTGATTTGCAGTATTCCTAAGTAGGACTGGGTAGTTAGCAGGGGAGGAGGAGAGGGGGGAGAAGCTTTGTCTGGTATGTGAAGAAAGGCAAAAACATTGTAATGATTTTTTTCCTGTATTTCCTACTCCCATAAGTCTGTAGATGGACTTATTGATGACTTCATCACTAAATCATCCAGCAGATACAAAGCAGCATACGTGTATTTCACTGACTGTAAGTAAGCTTGACGCGCGGAAAACAGACTCCACAATCTGCTAGATTGTAAAGTAGTTATGTTTATTCAGCGCTGGGCACACAGGGGATCGCTCCTCCTATTGTGTGCACCCTTATAGCACCACTGTCTTTAATTTATAGAGCAGATGATTACATATTCATAATATTTCGTAATACGCCTATACATATGCATTACCTATCCCCGCTTCGTATTTAAATTAGCATTTCCATAGTCTCCTCCCAGCTGAGTTTGCGCAGTGTCTCCTTGTGGTGGTCGTCAGGGGTCTTCAGGATGAAGTCAGGCTCCTCTTCCTCGTGTCCGCTGGTTAACCCCATACTTTGTGCAGGCTTAATTGGTTGTTGGCTGTTATCCAAACCACAGACCCAGTCCTAACTGGTTTTATGCTGATAAGACCCAGAAACCATATATCTCAGCTCATCCTGCCATGCAAACCATCTGTTATCAATCAAGGCAAGGACACCTTATCTGGCCTCTTTCCCTCATCATTCCCTTCTTGCTATTCCTTAACCCTTACATCCCCCCTGTTCCTATCTAGGCCCCGTATCAAGCTTTTGTTTTGTAGTTTGATAACTTTATATGTGTAAATAAATAAGCTTCTCAACTTCCTTTCGTGTAGCTTAGTACATGAAAATTTTGGGTCCTGTTTCATGACAGAAGATTTAAGACTCAAGTCATCAACCATATTTGGGTTGCCAGAATGTGGTCACTGTGCCATGTGGCAATAGTGATTTCTTTCAAAATTACCTAACAGTGTTGATAGTTCCCTGCCTCAGCTTTTAGTTTATGTCATCTAGTTTTATTTTTAAAGTATTCCAACCTTCTCTTATGCTTGAGAGTGTGGATGAAGACAATGCAAATAAAACTATGTATCTTGTACAAACAAAATAGTACTTAAATATAATGCGTGAGAATTTGCTGCAAGAACAGTATTTTGTAATTGGTGATTTTTAGGTAGTTCCTTCAGACTTGTGAGCCAGCTTTTTTCCCATCACCTGAAAGAAGGTGCCTACTCATCCCTTGCCTGCATGATATAAATTGCAAAGCCGAGACAATTAGTGCAAATGGGGTTAATGTGATTGGATGTTCCTCTGCAGTCAGTCAGTGTGACTAAAATGGCATGTCAGTAAGGGAAAACAAAAAAACCCAAACGTGCCGCTGAAGGCAGAGACTGAGTTGTGGCTGTCTGTGCAGATGGCTGTGGATGGTGCGTATCTGCTACAGTATGTTCTCAGAGCAGTTCTCCAATTACCATGAAAAGGTCTTGGCTTCTTGTTTTGTTTCATGCTGATGTAGCAATTCTTGTTCTGGAAACATACTGCTGTGTTGCTGTGTGTTCTTTTGTTGCAAGTGTGCAAGCTTTTAGTTTGAATAGTTGCCAAAACTTTTCATGTTGAGAGGAGTTAAGGCAATTAGTCTCTCACTTCCAAGTCTGTGTAGTATTTGTCATCCAATACTCCTTAAATTCAATTTCTAGGCTGGGATCCAGTGTAGCCTGTAAGTGAAGTGGAACACATTTAAGATCTATAATTAAATTCCATATTTCTTTGTTTTGCTGTTTGTGTACACATTATTTCTTCCTTTAACGTTTTTGTAGCTTGGGAAATGTTTTTGCTGTCCTATGTATGAAGAAATAGCAGAAACTTTTTCTGTAATAAAATCAATATCCTTCACTGCTGCAGACCGCTAGTGAGTGTTCTGCAACTTCGCTTGCCACAAGCTAGTAGAAGATGAGCAGTGATGCTTCTTGAAAAAGATCTCAAACGCAAAATATTGATAATATATTCTCTTTCACTTTAGGAAGATTTGGCAACTCTTTTGTATGTTGTTGTTAATTGGTTCTTAATTTAGAATTGTCTGTCCTGAATACTGTAAGCTTTATAAATGTATAAGTGAGTTAACAGCTGAAATACAAACAAATTATTTATACTTAAAATCTTGGTTTTTTTCCCTAGTTTGTCCTGACAACCTCTTCAATAAAATTAAGTCTTCCTGTGCAAAATCAATAAGGAAGTGCAAGGAGATCAACATTTCCTTCTTCCCGTATGAGTCTCAGGTAAGTTTCATTCTTTATCTCAACAGCAGAAGATAGTCTGGAGGACTATTTAAAGTGGTGTTGACCTGCTAGAAAACAATTAAATAGAATGTAGCTTCTTTTTTTTTAATGACAGACTGTGAGACCTGATGCCGTTTTGGCACATTTCCAGGGCTTGTGTATATTTTTCGGATGAAGACATGCTCGTGTACTCAAAAGGTTTACTCTATATTCTTGACCTATTTTTGAGACTTGGAGTCAGTTGCAGTGGAGAGGTTAGAGAAGGAATCTGTTCCTTAAGAGAAGGAAGTATTCTGGCTTGTCTTTAGTAAGCAGTAAAGTTTGATCCTGCCTACGCTGGGGTGTTACTTTGACAGACTAGATAGATTGGTGTGTAGGAATAGGAATAACCAGAAGTAGCTACTTATTGAAAATCAGAAAAGGAGAGTAAATGGGTGAAGCAGAAGAGGAGGGGAACAAAACCAAAGCCTCACAAAAAAAAGAGAAACAAAAACTGTAACAGCTTGGCAAGCTCTTTATTGGGAGGAAAACATGGAAATCCATGTTTTGTCAATCAAATTTGAGACCAGTGGAAACCAATGAGTGGTTTACATGTGAAACCGTATGGTGGGTATTGTGCTGAGAAATAATTTGTTCCTTATACACTCGGTCAAATACAGAAGGCTGAAATGCACTCTGATAGTGAAGCCCTGAGCCCTGTCTGCTACTGGGAGTTGTAGAACTAACCATGAATGTTTCCAAGTCTTTTCTGTATTCTTCAAACCTTATAACATATCAAGGGTCAGAACTCTTGTGTCTACCAGGTGGCAGGTGAATATTGGAGAGGTTGCTGCTATCTGTGTCTTTCTGTGATGCAGTTTCCTGATTTCAAGACACATTCCTTTTTAGATTGAAGGTTTTTCACTATGTAGACTGAGAAGCCATCAAATAATAGTGTGGTGGTTTGTTTTCCAGTGGTGTTGATGTTACCAAACTGGTTTCAGGAGTTCTGCTAAAGCTACTCCTAAGAAAAAGTTTTGTAGCTTCCCCTACCAAATAAGCCATGCAAAAATGTTGTTGTCCTGGTTCTTTGGAGGATTTACCCTGAAAGTAGAAATTAGGACTACTTTTCTAAAGTTGAAAATAAGCAGCACTTAGTCTCTTCTTGTTTTTAGTTTAGTTTTGTGTTCTCAGCGTGGGTTGTGACAACATTTTGAATCCTTAGCAAAGGAACAGAGAATGTTAACTGATTTTCCTAATTTAAAATCCCTGGGCCTGCTTCCTGTGGTGATAAGAGTAAATAATCGGACTGAGTTCTGGCCAAAGTCCAAGTGATTATCTACTCAAATGAAACAACCATCTTTATCTGGATGGATGTTGTTCTTTGGCTCTGTGGTTACAGAGTCCACTGAAGCTGGAGAAAATCCTTTTACTGACAATGGGATTGTTTCCATGTTTGCATTCCATTTATGAATCTGTTGAAAGTTTTTCTTCTGTGTAGTACTAAACATCTTTTATCAAGGCTTAATGCATTTAAAGAATGCAAATTCGATTCCTGGAGGTGAAGTCTTCATATTATAACCAAATACAGTATGTAAAATTCTATTTTAAGCAAATTTAACTCTATACCGTCTGCGATCATTCTGGTATTGCATTGTATGGCTCTCTGAGATACTGGATAGTACTGAGTTCTGCCTGTCTCAGGTCTCTCCATCTGTATAGACAGTGAGCGATTTTTGAAAAATACTAATTTACATAAGAGGAGACTATTAGAGGAAAAGAGCATGAGAACAAGAGGCATATGAGCTCAACAAGACAGAGAAACAAGACTGAAGTGTGGGTAGCTTTGAAGTATTAGCAATTCTTTTACTGCATATTTTAGAATTTAAACCTTTTTTTTTTCCTCTTGGTTGTGCTTTATGTAGGTATTTACTCTCAATGTCCCAGATGCATTCTACCGCTGTTACAGTCCAACTCTGGAAAAGACAAAGGATAAAGACGCCGTAATGCAAGTAATGGCTGAGCAAATTGTTACCTTATGTGCCACGCTAGATGAGAATCCAGGAGTACGATATAAAAGGTGAGGCAAAACCAGTGTTGTATAGGTGTAGTTGCTTTCACTTTTAGGACTTTCCACGTTGTTTGGTAATAGCTTGAGGCTGCAGCCTGGTTTCTTTTATTATGGATTAATTGTTTTTAATCCACAACTCTGAAATATGGAATGATAGGAATTTGTGGAGTGTAGACAGAGCAGTGAATTATTTCTCTGTGTATTCATATAACAGTACTTACTACATGCTATTTTGTTATGAACTGCTTGTTTCGTGTCTGGTCAGTACAATGACACTCTAATATTCTGCTTTCCAGTACGCTGAATGCATAATCCTGTAACAGAACTGCTGCTGTGTGTAGTTTTGCAGCTCTGCCTGGCATCAAGGAATTCATCAACTGCTGGGGCAGATGGGATCAGGATTTCTTTATAGAAGAGATATTGAGGAGACTACCTCTTTTGAGCTTTGATAGAGTACAGGGTAGTATCTTTTAAGTCAAAGTAGGCTTTTGAAATTGTGCTCAAGAATGGCATTCTGTAGTGTAAGTGGTACCTTATTCTTTGCAAAGGTAACAGAAATAATTCCTTGACTGTTTTTTCATTTCTCTTTCTCTCTTCTTCTCTTTTCTTTCTTGTTTCCTGCCTCTGAGTGAGAATTTTAGGTGTTGGGCCATATGCCAGCTAATGTCAGTCTTTTGGCAGAAGCTGTTTCTACTGTGTGAAACACCTGAAGCATTCAAAGAGTGGAATCGTAATTTGAGAATTAAAATATATTGGAAATACTTAGAATGGATTTCAGAAACTGCTTGTGAAACGAGGGTCAATCTGGGGAGTTCTTTCTATTTTAAAGATAGCATTTTGGTGTTTTGATGAAGAAATTTAAGTTATTTTTGCATGTTTCATTTTTTCCTAGTGGACCATCTGATAGAGCCAGCAAACTTGCACAACTTGTTGAAAAAAATCTTGAAAACTACTACAAAACCGATGAGAAAAGCCAAATAAAGGTAGAAAGTGAACTAAAATGTTTGCTTTTTTTTTTTTTTTTTTGTAAGTCTGGAAAAAACCTCCCAGACCTCTGGAATAGGTTTTGACAGTATGTTCTACAAAACCAGATTTTTATTTACTAATAAAGGCAACTAGTTGCCATTGAGTTGTTTTTCTGTATGAAAGCAACTTAGAGGTAGTAACTGATACAGTAAATCTGTATGTAAGCCAATACAATTTGTGTGATCAAACTAACTGTACTTGAAAAATTAGCCCCATGATAATGTAGGGGGTGATACAAACCTGAAGGGAAGTGGATAACTTGTTTTAATATCACCTTCCATAGGGCTGTGTAGAAGGGACTTCACTTAAGAATTGAAACGTCTCCTGTTAAGGGATTTATTGTCCACAAAGTTAAGCTTTTCACATAAATAATGGTTTATCTGTTGCTATGGATCAGGGCAGCTGCCTAAATGCAGAAGCATGGGGTAAACCATTCTGACTTGGTGACGTTGCATTCTGCTACAGAAATAAATTTACCCAATGCTAAATCCCAAAGTGAAACTTGAGTTGCATGTTTGGAGATTATTTCTGTGTTGCAACACAGTGTAGATAATCTACTCTGAAATACAAACAATACACTTATTTGTGAGAAGTCAGTGGGAGGCCTTTTTTGTGTGGCTTTTTTTTCCTTTACATTTTTTATTATTTGATGAGGTTACTGAATGCATTGCAATAGGCTAAGAGCATTGCCTTAAGATTAATACCTACAGCCACTGTGTTCTTGTTATCTTTTAAACATTTGTTTCTATTTGTGTTGGTAAACATGTGGACCATACTTTTTAGATTTTTTTCATTTGTTTTTGCAAAAATGTCTGCAGTGCTGTAACTGATGTAAATAGATTTAACATGCATTAACTTTGTACTGTATGTCTTACCTTTACATTTGTTGGATGGCTTTCTAGGCTAAAACCCACTCCCAACTAATAATAATTGATCGTGGCTTTGACCCAGTGTCGACTGTACTTCATGAACTCACCTTCCAGGCAATGGTGTATGATCTGCTGCCAATTGAAAATGATACTTACAAGCAAGTACTTTAAAAAAAAAAAAAATCTAAACACTTGATTATAAAATCAGTGGAGTTGTTTAGCTGAATTTCACCATAGCAATATTAGCTGTTTGTGTTATATAAGGGTTGTTTCACTTATTAGTGAAATTACAAATCCTCCTGGATTTGTAACTTCCTCTTTTTCTTAACTTCCTAATTTAGTTGAGATTATGTAGGATCTAATTAACATGTTTGTTAGGTTTTGAGTCCAACAATTTGTGGTTTTTTTTTTTAAAACAAAGAGCTTCGTACTAGATTTGAAACAAAACCTTCGTAGTTCACATTTGGATTCTCTACCATTTTTTTCCATATTCTCAACATTCTTGGCCTAACAAGGCAAACAAGACCAGTGATTGAATACTGAGGAAAAAGCTTCGTTGTTTATCAGGAACACTCACTTTTATAGCTCCAGTCATTGAGTTTGTGAGTTGTTAAAATTTACATGTTTCCATCCTAAATCCATACTTAAGTAAGCCGTGTTCAGTTTATAAGCATTATTTTGTCGCTGTTGCGAATAGTGTGACGTTTTGCATGAAGTGTGTACTTGGCTATTGGATTGTTCTGACACCAAACATTTTGGTAAGACTTGGCTTTTTGATGACCAGCTACAGCAAATGAGACCTCATTGCCTCATTGTTTAATTAAGCAAACAGGAATGTGTACCTTCTCTGTCAGAACCACCGAGTGAATGTTTTCATAGCAAATGTAGAATTCTAGGAATCTGAAGTTTGCTGGGTATGAGATGTTGGTAGAGTGTGTTTTCTAAGTAGTCGTGATCTGACTTTCACAATTACTGTTGTAATTTTTTTTAATTTTTTTTTTTTCTGCTTCCTGGCCATATATACCGCGTGAGTTTCTGTAAATGTGCAAATGTTATGTAATATGGTTGTCATTCTGCTTTATAGGTTTATTTCTGTTTGTAGAAAAGTAATAGGTGGTCTGTAATGCTGTGAAGCATGTTTCTTGTATATGTGAAGTAATTTGTCCTACTCAGTCTATTTTGTGGGTGAATGGGACTTCACTTTCCTTCAGAGTTACAAAATGTTTTGTAGTCAATACAGAGAGCTGCGCTTTACGATCTCCGTGTGTATTACCTTGCACACAATTTGCATTAGAAGCCAAAGGGCAGTTAATGTTGGAAGCTGAAGAGAAATTGAGGTGCGTGTAAATGTGTGATTGAAACTCTTGTTACTGTTGGTTTAAAAGTGTCCAGAAGCTATTGCCTCAAAGAATCATTATAAAATTCATCTGCTTCTGTGTTCAAAGTTGTAATCTGTAAATTATATTGTATTGGGCAATAGCTTGGTTTGTAAGTGAAAACCTGTATACATTACTCCAACTACCGCATATGTGGATTAAACCATAGCAATTAATACTCTAATGAGTTATGAGAATGAGGGGTGGGGGAAAAAACACAAACCAAACAACTGTCTGAATTTTGTCTTGGAAGGTACAAAACAGAAGGGCCTTCTGGGAAGGAACGGGAGGCAATTCTGGAGGAAGATGATGATCTCTGGGTGAAGATTCGGCACAAGCATATTGCAGACGTGATAGAGTATGTGAATAAATAACAAAAACTAGTTCAATACAGATTATAAAAGTTGATTTGAGAGGGAGTGTGTTTGAACTGTTAAAGTAGGAATTCAGGCAGTAGTGCAGATGGTTTGCAGTATAGACTGCATAAATGATGCCAGGATGAAGACATACTGTCAAAAATACAGTATGTACGTAGGTATGCAATTTTACTAATATTAACTACAGTTCTTGAGGAAAAAGATTATTTCTTGGGAAGTATCTTCAAATCTTTTAAATCTGAAGGGATTATTTTGCATAAAATACTGTCAAGTTATTGCATCAAATGACATTGGGCAGATATCATAAACATAACATTTAGCTTTGGTTTCCTTTGTCAAAAAACACTCTCTTCTCTGAAGGAGACCTGTATTTGAAACTTGTGCTTTCATTCAGAAGTTCTTGTTGCACCTTTTAAGATTTTAAATAAAGATTTTAAGAAAAGATTAAGAGCTGTCATGCTGTTGCATTTGATTACTGTCCTCTGTTTATTTTCAGGGAAATACCAAAGCTTTTGAAAGAAATTTCATCTAAAAAAAAAGCAACAGAAGGAAAGGTAAGTTGTTTAAATTGATGTATTGTTATTTTTCCTGGTAATTTAATTATTTTCATCTGATCAGATCTGGGTAATTCAAAGACTTATTACAGAAATTGAGACTTCTCTCAATGACAGTTTTTTGGGGGGGCGGGAAAACAAGGCTGCAACAGGAAGGGAAATAGGATGCCAGATGCCGAGGGGAAAGAATTTTCAACTTGTATCATTTCTTCACAGTTATCGATATCTGCTCTGTCCCAGTTAATGAAAAAGATGCCGCACTATCGTAAAGAGATTAGTAGGGTAAGAGGTCTTTTGTAACTACAACTTCACAGTAAATCATTTTGTAGAGTATAATTTTCTGCGTTACTGAAGTCTAGTTTTATTCTGTCATTTTCCTGTTAAGTGTGCTACATTTCTCCAAATTAATATATTCACCTCCTGTAAAATTTTGAAATGAAAACTTGTTTCCAGGTGGTTTATTTTAGTATGTTAAAGAAAAAAAAAAAAAAAACAACAAAACAAACTAAACCCAAACCAAAACCACTTGAATGATTTGTATGCTTTGAGGATTGAAGATAGCATAGCAGTTTAATATTTTAAAGGGTATTGTAAGGGGTCAGTCTCTTAAGTGGAGGGTGAAACACAGAAGATGTGTGATGGTACTGAGGGATAGTTGAAGGATTGACTCTTGTAACCAGTAAAAATGATTGCTTTGTGTGATTAAAAAAAAGGCAAGTTATAGCAGCTTGTGTGTTTTTGGTTTTTTTTTTGTCTTCTAGCAAGTTGTCCACCTTAACTTAGCAGAAGATTGCATGAGCAAGTTCAAATGTAACGTAGAAATGCTCTGTAAAATTGAACAGGTATGTTTAAAAAATCCACAAACTAAACAAGTTACTGCAAATGTAACTTGTTTTGTTTGCAAGAATAGATGCTTGTTGTTAACTGACAAAAGTATTGTGACTCTTGCCTTTTTTTTCCAATTACTTTTTGAGGTAAGTGAGATATACAGGGCTCTTAACTCTGCCAATAAAGGAGGTGCTTTTAGAGGTTGGGTTTTTTTTGTTTTTGAATCTGGCTGATCTGTATAAGGGTCATCTTTGGTTTTTTTTGTTGAAACTGTGAAGTTGCCTTACTATGTTCTGCAGAAGGAAGCCCTTTTAAAATGTCTGGGAAAAGCGCCTGTTAGGGTGAGGCATTACATTGTACTACTAATCTCAAGTTAAAAACTAAAATGTATGTTTATATAAATCCTAGATATCAAATAGTTTTAAATGTTTGAGTGTTAATGTAGTGTTGTTATAATGCTGTGACTGTTGAAATAATTATGTCAAAGACTTGTCATACCGAGTTTAAATTGATGCTGCTTGATTGTTTTATGAAACCTATTGTTTCATAAAAATGCATTTCAGAACACACAAACAAATGCTTTATTAATGACTACTCACTAAACCCACTTTTTTTTTCTTAATTTAGGACTTGGCTCTTGGAACTGATGTAGAAGGTCAAAAAGTCAAAGACTCAATGAGAGTCCTTCTTCCAGTTCTGCTCAAAAAAAGTCATGAGAGCTATGACAAAATTAGAGCTATTCTCCTGTACATCTTTAGCACTAATGGTATAATAAGAGAGGCTGGTTTTGTTTGTTTGGTTTTTTTTCCCCTCAGTGCTATGAACTTTTTGGGATAGTCCAGTATTTTTAGTTAAGCATTTGTATTGGAGTTGAAGGCCAAGTTTGAAAAAAAAAATACTGTCCATCCTGTGTAGCATCTCTTCTCTCAAATTAGTAGCAAAGATACTGTTGATAAGGAGTTAAGAGATTCAGATTAAGTATAGATCCATATAGTGTTTTAGCATGATTCCTCTACTTGGATGTGTGCAATGGTTAAAATTTTCTCCTTTTCACATGGTATTGAAGCTGTTAAAGGGGGAGCTCCATGTCTGGTGCAACCTGAAAATTAAGACAATGGGGAAGAATTTATAGTGGAGGAGGAAGAAATTGACAGAACATGGGTCTGAGGGATCTATAACAACATTGAGTTTTGTTTAAAAAGTGGTCTGTTAAACAAAATTTTATTTAAAATGTGTTATGTTAAACTTTGAGTAGATTGGCCAAACAAAACAAAAATCCTGGACTAAGTAACAGCCCAGAACATGTGGGACAAAACTGGTCTTGCTCACAGTAACGTTGTAATTAAGTTACGTGTTTTCCTTATGTCAAAGGAACTACCCAGGAGAACTTGGACAAGCTGATCCAGAATGTACAAATAGAAAGTGACAGTGATA
Organism: Pterocles orientalis; assembly: GCA_011057875.1. Taxonomy (NCBI): domain Eukaryota; kingdom Metazoa; phylum Chordata; class Aves; order Pterocliformes; family Pteroclidae; genus Pterocles; species Pterocles orientalis. The sequence goes on along the minus strand of WKFP01015185.1, from coordinate 77,403 downwards.
TGATAAGAAATTGGAAATACCTTGATGTTCCTGTTATCTCTTCAGTAAGTATGTATTTACTTATTTTGTAATTTCCTGCCACTCAAGAACTTGTCTATAGCTCTTTCAGCAACTCTGAGCAGTATTATCCAGGTCTTTTTTTGGGGGGAGGACGCAGGCAATTAGTAAGAATTCTTGTTTTTATGATGTGTCTAAGTAGTAAATCCATTAAACAATTAACATGAATAATTTTCAAAGTAAGATGCCTGTAAAGTTCCCTCTAAAATCATCAGATGGTGACTTGAGCTAGTTTGTTTTGCAAAGTGACAACTTACTCAGTTCCTTGTCTCTGGAATTAATATTTTTTGTGTATTGTGAATTCTACAGGTGTTGCTGTTCTTTGTTGTTATTATTATTTCTTTAAAATTTCCTACTGATCCCCCCTCACCCCTGCTACTAATTAGGAATCAGTTTCAAAAATCCAAATACACTGTATAATACAACCATGTTTTGAAATCTTTACAGCCTGTTGCTCAGCAGCATAAACACCCAAGAAGGGACCGTTCTTCAGAAGAAACTTTTCAGCTTTCTAGGTGGACACCTGTTATCAAAGATGTTATGGAGGTAAATTTTCAGCATTATGTGGCCTAGCATTTTATTCCACAGGAGTATTTTCAGGAGATGCAGCTTGCAACTGGTTGTTGTAAGAAATTGCATGTGCTGGCATTAAATTCCAGTTAGATGAGTTTACTGGAAGTTGAAACTTGATGGGTTTTAGGTCTACGTGGCTGTTTAAAGTGGGTCTTTGTTTTGCCCTTCAGGATGCTATAGAAAACAAACTAGATTTGAAAGACTGGCCTTATTGTTCCCAGTGTCCTCCTACCTGGAACGGTTCAGGAATAGTAAGGTAAATTGTCTAATTTCTTGAAACGTAATTTACCCATTTCTCCGTGTTGTGTACATTCTAAAGCATTATAAAAGTGTGCTAAGTCATTATATAAATTAAGGTAATGTTAGTGTGTAAAACCTATATTTTTATTTCATCTGAAACATACTGGACTTGGTTGTTAGGTTAACTTTTGTATAGCTTTTTATTTGGAGTATCCCCCTTTTGCTTCAGAGTTGGAAATAACATTTCCATATTCCCAGAATGAGAGTTTTAAACCGTTGAACTTTCTTGTGTGAAGTAGTTTCGGGAATGAATTATCAGTATACTGTGACTTAAGCAAAAAGAATGTTTTAATTTCTTCTGGAAGTTATCTCTGCTGTGGTATTGGTGGTGTCATTCTTGAAGTTAATGACTTTAGTGAGTTAAATTCAACTTCTGTAGTCTCTCCCATTGTGGACTGTGCACATGTTAGATGCTTGTCCCCTGTTGTCAGGGGATGGCTTTAGACAAGTCCAGAAAAGTGGAAGGTCTTGAAATGAATGTGAAATGGTGTGTTCTGTGTACTTGCCTATTTACTGAGTAGCACTGAGAAGTGATTTTTGGAAATGTTTTTAGCTCACTAACTTGAACTGCCCCTTCTTTCCCCCTTTTTAATCCCAGTAGCTCTTGAACTTTATGACCAATAGCTGCCAGTTTGACAGCTTTATCCCTTTTGGTAGTGTTGTTGAAATGGTTAGACAGCCGAACAGAGATAAGTGTGTTTCTATCACAGGAATGTTCATTGTTGTAATCAGATGCTGGAATTCATAGGGAGGGAAATGTTATGCATATCCTAAATGTGGAGGACACGCTTGAACTGGAATTCGTACCTTACTAAATAAAAGACTAAAGGTACTGATACAGAGCCTTAGGAAAATAGTTCTGTTACTTCCATTGATAATCAAGATGCTGGTGTGTCCTTATGTTCCTGGATATGCACTCTGATGATTAGTGCAAGGAAACACGAGGGCAAGGCCCTGCACGTTGTAATTCAATCTCTGGTTTATAGGCTGTTGAAATTTGGGAATCTTCTAGGCACCCTAGCATAAAGACTGTGGATGATTTAATCCGAATCTGCAGTTACTATGTGTGTGTCAAAGTATATTTTAATAACTTTTTTTTTCTACCTATGTGAAACTTATTTGATAACAGCCAAGTATTTTTTTTAGAGATTCTGTTCACATTTGGAGATTGAAAAACTTAAGAATCTAGCTTTCTCGAATGAAGCTGTCATGAAAAATGCCACTGGAATTGCTAGCATGCAGAACTAAGGTGCTTGATAGAAGTCCTTTGTCTGTGAGCTGTGTGTGCAACAAGGTTTTTGCTTTTCGTTTCCCCTTTGTGATAACTGAAGAGTTTCTGAGTAATGTGTTAGCTTGTTTGCATTTAAAATTATTTTAATTATCAATTGGTCTAAATTCTTTGAACTGCATGACAGAAATTGTTGCTGCTTGTTAAGTGTATAATTTTTACCAAAAATTAGTAAAGCTACGTAAATGTCATCTTATGAAATTCCTTACAGTGCGCGCCAGAAACCTAAAGCTAGTTATCAAGATGAGCGAAAGAGTAGCGCAAGACTGATTATATTTGTGATTGGAGGAATTACGTATTCTGAGATGCGCAGTGCTTATGAAGTTTCTCAAGCCTACAAGTCCTGTGAAGTTGTTATTGGTAAGCTTGTCTTGAGAAAAGGGTGGTATGTAGGTGTTCGCTACGTGTGTTTCTGGAAAATGTAAGGATCTTTCTTATGTTCCCTTAGTTGGTTCAATAAACTGATAGTATAGGCAATGTATCTCTATTAACCTATGCATTTAGAGGTACTTGTTTATCTGGATTGCTTGATGTTTGGGTTGGCTTTTTTTTGGCAACTAGATATTAAGGATAGTAAATACAGAAGAATCATCATGAATTATGTCAGAGAAATAGATATTTAAAGTAGCCTCATGTATAGCAAAAAGGATTTAAGCAGACCTGTATTTCCGTGCGTGACAGTTTCCTCTCAGACTTTTGCATGTGCCTGTGCTTTACCTGCAGCTACATTACTGTAATTGCTTTTGGAAGTAGTAGGAAAGCTGGCAGACTAGGGCAAAATTAATCACTTTGGGAGGAAGGGAAGATAAGCATATTTTTCTTAAACAAACAAACCCACCAAAAAACCCCAACAAAAACCAAAACCTAAACAAAACAAACCAAAAAACCCCAAACTTTTTCAATGTAGCTTGGTTGACTTTGCAACAACTTTTAGTTCTTGTCATGGTTTCTTTAGAGCGTTTACACCATGATTTATAGCTTTTACCCTGAAAACTGGAGTAATCTCCCTAATCTTTTTAAGATTTAGCAGTAAATGCATGAATTAACAGCTGAGGTGGTAATCTCTCAGTTAATACTTCAGAGGCAGCAAATGCTTGTTCCATCAGCTGCTGCGCTTCAAATAATAATTTCCTGTAAAGCTGTTTAAGTGCTAAAACACTTGCCTATACTATATATATGTGAAAACAGAGTTCCTGGATATAGAACCTTGCCAGAGACCTGTATCCATCTCCAGTGGCAGCTGGTGTCCGTGTGCAGGGTCATCCAAAGCATTCTAAATGGCTTTGAGAGGCCCATGTCTGGCAGTTAAATTTGGTCCGGAGTTTCAGAAAGGATTAAATCCATCTACCCTAGTTTTAAATAAATAAATACTCTTCCCTAAAGCAATGACAACCTTAATTCTGAGATCTAGAGTCTGTCTCAAAATATTGGGGCATGTTGTAGGTGTGTTTGTGTGTGGTGGTGGTTTTTTTGTTTGTTTTTTGTTTCCTAGGCGGTGGTGGTTGAGGTAGGTTTAACACTGGTCCTAGTTTTGAGTTGCAATGGAAAGACCAGGACAACAGGAATGTAGTTTAGTGAGACTGTTTCTTGATCTGAGACTTGTTTACAAAATCATGTTTAGTGTAGGCCATTCTTTCTGGCCACTAACCACAGCACCATCATGCCTTTGGAAATGATTCGGGTACTTTTGTTCGTAACCCTGATTTCTGAGGGAAGGTGATAACTGCCAGATTTCCATGCTGCCTACTTCAAGGTGAAAACCTTCCTGTATTCCTGGTTCTGAACTTGAGGAATATTAGCCCATTCAGATTGACACTACTAAACTCAAGGTTCAAGATGACCCTAATCTTAAACAGTGAAGAGTTCCCTTCACGGCAGAAGTTAAAATTACTCTCTATAAGAACCAAAGAGGTAGTTGTGTGATCCTGAAGAATAATAAGGATTTTCTTTGCAGACTTTGAAGTTGTTGCAAATTTTTCAAGGAAACGTTAGTCAGTAAACCCCAGTTTTCTGTAACTAATATTTCTGTGGAAAACTGCTGTTTGTGATAATCTTTAATCCAGATGGTTTCTTGATTCTAGGATAAAGCCTGTCATTAACTCACCCTTTCACAGATTGGGCAGGTTTCTGAGACAGCTGCATAGAGTGAAAGTGGCCCAGGTTCAAGCCTATGTTTCAAACTGGACAGAGCAGGGACTTGAAACTTGTATTCAAAGTAAGAGTCCTAATCTGGATGTCTCAGTGTGTGGAAGAGGGACACTGCCTACCAGTGGTGACACATTTATATGATGACACTTTATATGAAAACACTTTGAACTGTTGTACTTCCCAGTTTTCCAGGTACAGTAAAAAAACACTGGCATAAACTTTATTTTTAAAGAGGGAACATCTGAAAGTCAGAAATTCAGACAGACACAGTTAATACTTATGTTCTTTTATCAGGTTCTACTCATATTTTGACACCTAAAAGACTACTGGATGAAGTAAAGAGCCTTAGTAAACCGAAGGATATGATCTGCATTAAGGATGAATAGAACTGGTGATGTTTATGCTGCATTAGGAAAAGATAAATAGTATGTACATATTCTTATGGAATTGATTTTTCTAAATACTTTACCGGACACTAAATGGTTCTGACTAATGGAATGTAATTTTATAACATTGCTGCTTTTTTGGGGGAGTAGAGGGCAGAGAGAGGAAAAAAATCAACGGGTGTGTTTCTTAGGTTGTATTTAGTATAGACAGTGTTACACTGTGTTTTTTCAAAAGAGCATGTTCATTCATAACAAATGCTAAAAGTAACTGTGATTATATATAAACTGGAATTGTTTTTGAGAACTGTGAAGCCTTTCTATAGTAGAGTTTATTTCTAAAAATGACTGAATTAAAAAGGGCCTAGGTTCTTAGGTAGAAGCTTCAGAAGGAAATTTGTAAATATGAATTTATGGTAAAAATATTTTGCAGATATATAAAAATATATTGCATACAAGTGCAATGTCTCAAACTAGTATTTTCTGTAAAATAACTCACTGAAAATTCTTTAAATATATGTGATTGTGAAAAAATCAATTTTTTTAGATGGTGATGGGTAAGGTAGAAGGTTAATCATGGAAGTACTAAATTCTAATATCAATAAATAACTTTGGAGAATGCTGTCAACTGTGCACTGAAGTACACTTTGTATTTATGTACAGGGATTATTACTGAAGCTTTTCAAAAAAACTGTCTTATAAACTTCCTTATGATTGTGTCTGTGTAGTCTGTCTGTTTTATACATTGAATTGCCTGTGATATACAAGTTCCAAAATTTTCAGCCCAAGTTCTCTTTTTGGGGGAGTGGGGACAGGGGGAGAGGAGAAGAAGCAGTTGAATCTTTCAAATGGCTTGGCAATTTAAAAAAGAAAAGCAAAAAGCACACCAAATACAAAAAACCTGATGCATTTAAGACAATTTACTCTTTTTTTTTTTCTACTTTGTTGCATACTAAGAAATATATACACTTACATCGAGGGGTCAAATAAATTCTAAATTATATTAATTCTGTAATATTGGTAATGTTTAAATTTGTCTTAGAAAATTATTTAAGTGTGAACTTACCTTTTAAAGGGATGTTGTATTGATGTGCCTTAAAATGTTTGTTTGTAGTATGTAGAATCTGAGAGAAGTGTCATAATGAAAAATAATAGTTTGTGGCTTTTTATTTACTTATTTCCCAACTGGAAGGTTATTTTTTGGTTTACAGAAAGGTGGTTTTGTTTCTTTTCCCTTAATTTTGTCCTCAGGTTAACTAGTAGATTAAGAGAACACCTTTGCTAGGTAAGTTCAATCAAAGGTAATTAGAAGGTAGAAAAAGGTCAAATTATTCCCCTCCATCAGAGGATTGAAATGAGAGAACATTATGTAACAATTCTAAAACATTGCAGGATATTGGGCACAACAAGGATAAGCGGCTGTAGCTTTCAAATGCACCTATGCGAGTTAGGCATCTAACATTTCTTAAGCTGAATCTGGACAAGATTCAGAGATGACTAAGAGGAGAATCAAAGGTATGGAACAATTTCCATGTCGAGAATGGCTAGAATAGGATCCTTGATCAAGGGGGAAAAAGGTGATGGAGGAGTACGTGATGGAAGCCTTGAAAAAACTCGTGTTAGCGTACAGACTGGACACAGACACATAACCTTCGTATTCAGTGTGTGAAGACAGACAGAAACTTGCTGTTGTCAAATTCAAAATAAAAGGACCTTTAGCATCTGAGAGATCGTGCACTAATGACATGCTTGAATGAGGTGGGTGCTCTGGTGACTGAGGATAAAGGGAAGGCAGAGTTACTGAATGCCTTCTTTGTCTCTGTCTATACTGCCGGAGGCTGTCCTGAGGAGCCCTGTACCTCTGAAACCCCAGAGGAAGTCAGGACAAGGGAGGAGTTTACTCTGGTAGATGAAGACTGGGTTAAGGATCGGTTAAGTAATCTGGACACCCATAAATCCATGGGTCCTGATGGGATGCACCCGCGAGTGCTGAGGGAGATGGCGGAAATTATTGCTAGACCACTCTCCATCATCTTTAGTAGGTCGTGGGAAACAGGGGAGGTGCCTGAGGACTGGAGGAAAGCGAATATCACTCCAGTCTTCAAAAAGGGCAAGAAGGAGGACCCGGGTAACTACAGACCGGTCAGCCTCACTTCCATCCCTGGAAAGGTGATGGAACAACTTATTCTAGATGCTGTCTCTAGGCATATCAGGGATAAGAGGGTCATTAGAGGCAGTCAACATGGCTTCACCAAGGGGAAGTCATGCTTGACCAACCTGATAGCCTTTTATGAGGACATTACCAGGTGGGTAGATGATGGTAAAGCAGTAGATGTGGTCTATCTTGATTTCAGTAAAGCATTCGACACCGTCTCCCACAGTATCCTCACGGCTAAACTGAGGAAGTGCGAGCTGGATGATCGGGTAGTGAGATGGATTGTGAACTGGCTGGCGAAAAGAAGCCAGAGAGTTGTGGTGAATGGGATGGAGTCTAGCTGGAGGCCTGTATCTAGTGGAGTCCCTCAGGGTTCGGTATTGGGACCAGTACTATTCAATGTATTCATCAATGACTTGGATGAGGGAGTAGAGTGCACCCTCAGCAAGTTTGCTTATGATACGAAACTGGGAGGAGTGGCTGACACGCCAGAAGGCTGTGCTTCCATCCAGCGAGACCTAGACAGGCTGGAGATTTGGGCGGGGGAAAAATCTAATGCAGTTTAACAAGAGCAAGTGTAGAGTCTTGCATCTGGGCAGGAACAACTCCAGGCACCAGTATAAGTTGGGTACTGACCTGCTGGAGAGTAGTGTAGGGG
>WKFP01015185.1:14147-69251 GCA_011057875.1 Pterocles orientalis | reverse complement strand
GGAGTCTCCTTCTCTGGAGACATTCAAAGCCCGCCTGGATGTGTTCCTGGGTGATCTGATTTAGGTGTTCCTGCTCTGGCAGGGGGATTGGACTAGATGATCTTTCGAGGTCCCTTCCAATCTCTAACATTCTGTGATTCTGTGATTCTGTGTGATTCTGTGTTACATGAGAGGAAAAAACCTTGACATATGTGAGAGAAATCTTTATAGGGCTATTAAAAATGAAGATACTAATGCTGATGTGGAATAACTCTGAGCTTTCAGTTTGCCAGAGACTGTTCTGAGGAAATGTCAGTAAGTGCTTGTCATCTTATGTGTGTTCTTAAGCATTTGCTGTAAGGCCCAGGACAGCAGGTTCAGATAGTGACCTGGGATAAACAGAAGGTCTAGCTGTTCTTGTGGTGTAGAAAGATTTCTATGGAAGAGGTTAATCTTTTTTTTATTGGATCTTGGAAGCCTACAGCAATTATTTCAACTGTTAAGTTCATTTGGAAAGGGAACGTTACAAATGTTAATCTAGCACAGAGGAATGAGTCTTTTGCTATCCTGTGCTGTTGTCTTAAGCTAAATAAAGTAAAAAACATGGATAATTAGAGAAGCAAAATGAGTTATAAGGCTATACAGGAAGAGCCTAAGGGAGAAAAGGTATTGTTGGCTGTGAAGTGTGGCAGGAGCCCTGAAAAAACCACATTGACTCAGGCTAGTAAATCAGTGGCACACAGCAACGTGTTCAGCTATCGCTGCTTGCGTGAACAGTTCGGATTATTTCTTCATCTATCAACTAATGAAACCACTCGGGTTTGCCTGAAAATGTCTGTCCTTTTTAACCAATATACTGTCACTTCTAACTTGAAGTGATGCTTTCCATCACTTGCTATATACTTTGGGATTGCTTCAGTGAATAGCATCCCTGATAATACAAGACTGTTAACTGCTTGCTTTCAGTCACTGCAGTTAAATGGATTTCAGAAGGAAAATAATAGATGACTTTTCTTGGCCCACAGTATTTCTACACAATTTTAAAAATTTCCAATTTACCGTCAGCTACAATATCAAAGCCAGATATGTCTGTAAGGTGAGGATGCCACATTGAAGAAACAATTTGTTAGGGATACATAGACAACAAGTGGTATTGCTCAGTGTCTGAGACATGCATGGAGGTATCTTGAAAACAAACAGCTCTCAATGTAGGGCGCTCTAAAAACATAATTACATATGTTAACGATGACTTGGTATGTTAGCGTAATGCTTGTAGGTGTCTTGGGCGTAGAGGCTGTTTGTTGGTGTGCTTAAGCAGCTGCTGTTAAGTTGTGGGAAGAAAATGCATGTAGTAATGAATGAGACTTACTTTCCTGTTTGGGGGGAAATCAAAAGTCAAAAGGTTAACCTTGCTTGTTTAAGCCAATTTTTTATTAAGCTATTTTAAGTGAACGCTTAGAGAAGGCAGCTGTACACAGTAACAAGGGTTAGCCAACATACTAAAGACTTTCAGTGGAATGTGGGATCCCAACACGCTCTGGTTTAGTTTAGTACCAATAGTTACAGAACAGCTGGCAAAGTCAGCTAGCTGACTTTCTGATCTTTGTATTTATCATTTTATATTTGCAGAGATACTGACACTACAGGTTCAATCACCAAAACAATATTACATTTGAAACAAGATTATTAAAGCTGGGTTTTTTTAACTTTAGCTAGATCTTCTGAAACTGCCCGTACCATTCGTTCTGTAGCTTTCTTCAAACTGTTTGCTGTCTGTATGGCATGATCCAGAGTAGAACTTAAAATCTGTTGGGAATAATAAAATACAGCCTTGTTAATACTGAAGGCAAATGTTTACATAGGTTCAGAATAAAAAAGTGATGTGTCATTAAGGTTCTATGTAGCATTTTCACTCTTAACACATGTTGAGAAGTAAAAATTCTGAGTCATGTGATAGACTGCTCCAGGATTCAGGTTGGAAGTATCTGCTTAGTTGTGTAATCCTTTGAATGGAGGGATATTTGTACCTTTTTAAAGTAGGAGCCCCAGTGTGGTGCATGTCTCTGGTACTGAGAGGGTTTTCTTTTGGTTTTGGTAGTGGTTTGTAGGGCTAGGGTGATGTTCTTTGTTTCAGTATATGAAACATCATTCCAGAGGTAAGATCCTGGAATTCTCTCCTTTTCTGTCCCTTTCACCACTTATACAGGGACTAAGGTACATAAAAAGTCTGTAACACATGAAGTAACGTACTAATATATAAGGTAATATGCTTGATTTTTAACTCTCTCCTGTCTTCTCCTTGAATAGATTAGACATGCTTAGACTGTAACAATCAACTTGCTAAAAATGGAGATGTTCAACAGTGCCATCATGTGGTGATTTACTCTTCCCGAGATAGTTGTGTGGCTTTTAATTTTCATTCTAAAGTCTTACATTTGCATTGGAATCGTTGGCATTTCTGTTTCTGATGTTGGTTGCAGATTTGCTTTGGGCAGACTTCTTGCTGGGTAAGTGTTGACGTGAAAGGATGATTTTATCATATGTGCTTGAATAGCAGGTTTTGGCAGCCTCAAAGTTTTGCCTAAACATAAGATATATGGAGTAAAACACAATTTTAGTAAGCAAAAGAATTTCTAAACTATGAATAAAATATATCCACCTTGATAGCATACTCAGTTGCAAGTTAATTTTACAGTGAGTAGAATTTTTCATTCAATTGTAAAACACAGTCCATCATAATTTGTGCTACATCTTTATTGCAGTTAAGACAGAAAACATTCCAGGATGCAGAGTCAGGAAATCTCTCATAACAGCATCATGGTAACAAAACTAGTCTGAGTTTGTCTAGTCTGTGCTATAGTTAAGAACCTATTTTACTTCTCAGACCCCCAGTGTAATTTGATGTTAACAACAGTTGAGAGTGTTACTTATAAAGAAATAGTTGGTGGCAAACAGAATTGCATCTTAGTTAACTAATACAAACCTGCTTTTGAATCTGTGAATGGGAACATCCTCTTAATGTGAGATTTAAAAAAATATTTTTCTTAATAAATGTGTCAACTAAAGAAGTCAGATGTTGACTCTTCATTAAATTAGAAAGATAGAAGAACTACTCTGAGAATTATTTACACTTGCTTTTAGGGTAGATATTTTAATTCAAATACACAGCATGCATTACAAAAGATAAAACATTCCTCCTGCTTCTGAAACTGGTGAGTTTTGTCCATGCCGAATCGTCAACAACAGCATTTTCTGTTGTACTACACAGTTATTGCTGCAGCTTACCTTTCAGAAGGTCTGTTAACAAGTTCCCATGGCTGTTTATTTTTTTGAGCTTTTTGAGTGGAGACTCTCTTCTGGAAATAAGCTGGAGTTGTGAAGGTCATGTTTAAAACATAAGCAAAAAAAAAAATTTTCTATATAGTCAACATTTTTCTCTTTTTAGCAAAATAATAAATCAATAACTGCTGCTGAGTAAAACTTGAATATGTTTAAGATTTTTTGGAAATGAGGACAGATTAACCTTCTTGGGTTTGCTGTTGAATTTAGTTCTATGACAAATGGTATGTAGATTTATATCATTTTCAAGCAGTGAAATACTGCAGGGGGAAGCATAGACTAATCAGACTCATCCTATTAATTACATAAATACTACTTTGATTTATAGTTTTACGGTATTTATTTAGAGAAGTAGCTAACTGATACTTTCTTCCCACTGTTGAAAATTTATATTTTTCTGTGTGCAATTTCTTCCTGTAGTATAGAAAGAGGATTCTGAGATAAGTGACCTTAAAAGCTAGATGTTCAACATTTGCTATTTTTTTTTTTAATTAGGCTTTCGTTCACTTTGCTGTATGCCACACAATGAGAGTGTAGAGCTGGAATTTTCTTTAGTACTTGTTTACACTACATTAGGTAACAGCTAGGACTGAAAACGTTGGCACCGTGATGCCCAATTTTAATATTCTTCCATGTGGCACTGCAAAATGAGATATTCCTGTCATAAATGAAATATGGAAGGGACTCCTTGGGAAGAACAAGTGAAGGTTAAAGCTCTCGTGCATGGGGATTAAACTTGGCTAGCTGCGTTAAAGTTGGATTTGCTGATCTTGCTCTACAAGATCTATATGCATCCACTGTTTATCTACAGTGCTACGGATTGCTTACACTAAATTAAATTTGGCCTGATAAATGTGCAGTGTGGCTTTCTGCCCCTTAAAGTCTAGTCTGTGATTGGTAATTATTTCAGTAATGCATCATACTTACTGGTTGAACCAGAACTTTTATTTCTACGTAGGATACAAGAGTGAGCAGACTCTCTGTAATTCCTGAGTTTAAACTGATCTCTGCTTCCTCTGGGGCATCTGCATCTAAGTCCTGAAAACAAAGACATGTTCTTTAGAAAATCGAACACTATAAACAAGAATGTTTTGTGTATATTTTAATATTTTTGCAATTATTATACCTTTTCTCTCTCCACATAAACTTGTATTGAATGTTTTGTAACTTTCAGTCTCGTAGTTCACGAGTTCATCGCTTTGTGAATCATTATAAGAATGAGCCGAGATGTCTTCTGAATCACTGCCTAAAATCCCAAAAATACATTAAAAAGGTTTGAAATATTAGAAATTTTGGCCTGTGTACCTAGGTAATTGGCTTTTCAGCACCATAATTTCTGAGCCCTTCACTGCTGTTAACACTACTGCAATTTAAAGTACTTTTTTCTTCATTTCACAGGTGGGGATGGAAATTTAAAGATTGGCTTTCAGCCCTAACTGTAAGCCTCAAATGTAGACTTTTTTTTTTTGGTGGTTATTGTTCCCAGTCCCAAACTGTTTTTAAAGAAAATTTAAGTTCTCCATCTCCCTCTCCTTACGTTCTTGTTTTGAAGGTTAAAATTCCTACAAGTTGAAGTGCTATGAAAACAATGCAGCCTAAGAGGAATGTGAGAAGGGAATTTGGGAGGAACTAGTATGGCACTGCTTTAGCTATTGCCAAACCAGTACTAGCAATAATGCCCCTATTTGTATTATATTGAACTAAAGGATATCACAGAGAAGCCAAGGGCAAGAAGTAGACCAAAAGAAAGAGTAAGCCTGCATATTCAGACTCAAAACTGAATCTAGGACAGCTCATGCTGTTCTCGTTTAGTTGTGGGGTACTAACAGCTTCAAAGTATTGTGCAGTGGAAAGATAAAATTGGGATGCCTTAAGAAAAACAAATGCTGACAGATTCTTTGTGAACCTCTAAGAGCTGGAGTCTTGGATGACTTGACAGGTGACTTAACTAGCTCACAGTAGCCTGTGTGGGCTCTAGTTTTGATTCAGTGAAATTACGGTATTAGGAGCTGGACTAATGAAGGAGAGTATTTCCAGTCTGTGTCAATCCTGAATGGACCAAAGATTTAGGAAATTTTTTTTCCTTTATTTTCATGCAGAATAGGAAAGTTGACTCCAAAAACTGAAAGTGGAAGTACTGATATGAAATGTTTCAGTCACCAAGTTTGGAATCTCCTTCTAGGACATGAAATAAATGCCCATGATAAGGAGAAAAAGCAAAATCAAGTCATTGTGTGCACACTGCTGTTATGGTTTTGATATTTGGAAACTTATCTAAAAAGGTGAATTAGAATTATAGAGTAATTCAGGTTGGATAGGACTTCTGGAGATTGTCTGGCCCAGTCCCCTCTCAAAGCAGGCCCAGATTAGATGAAGTTGCTTAGGACCCTGTCCAGTTGATTTCTGAGTATCTCAGAGACTGGAGATGCCACAGCCTCTTTAGGGAAAAATGTTTCTGTGTTTGACTAGACCTAGAATTAAAACTCCTTTGCTCACATCTAACTGGAAATTCTGTTGCCCCTTGGTCTGTCACTGAGACTTCTAAAGTGAATTTGACTTGGTGTCCTCTTTAGTCTCCTTTTTATTCTTAGTGTCTTGTGATGTGCTAAGCAGTAACATCTGTTAAAACCACAAAACAATTTTCATGCTGCCGAGATGTGACAGGAATGTATTTAACAGGATTCAATAGTAGCCATAAGCACAGTTCTGACTTCTGCATGCCATCGCTACTTACTCAGGTTGGTATCAGATAAATCAGTTGATTTTCTCCGAATGAAGTGTGAATTTGTTCCAGTTTTCCTCTCCTGTATGTTTGTGTTTCTTTGAGCATGAAAACAGAATGGTATCTTAATTGTATCTTAATACCTTTATGACAAGCCATATAAGCATATTATATTTGTTTGACTACTACTTGGTTAAGGAGAAATCAGATTTACTCATAGAAAAAGTCTACCTGTATCAATTATCTGAAAAGTTGGCAAGTAGAAGTTTAAATTAAAAATTAACCAACTGTGAAATAACAACTCCTTTAGTTCAAGGACACATTCTGACCCTGACTTACCAGAGCTGTTAAACATGCTTAGAAGTAGAGGTCTTGATAATCACCTATTTGAATAGCATAGTAGTATGAAATCCTGTGTGTTTATACATGTGTTCACATATGTTGCTTCAAAATATTACCAATGGTAAGGATGATAGGGTTTCTTGGTTTTAATTTTACTGCTGTTAGATAAATAGAGGAATATTTGAGATGTACATTCTGACAGAACAAGAACAAAGTTCCTTGTTTGCCTTATTTGACGTGTGTTTTTTACTTAGGGCATACAGTATCATCAAATTTATTTGGAAAAATTTCCACCCATTCATGAAAACAATATCACAAGATTGATCTAACTTCCCTTAAAGGACAGAGGGGAAACAAAAAGAAGCTAGGTGAGTTTTACTAGATAAATATTAACATATACTCTGTAAAATATTAGATGAATATTATTGTGTTCTACACTGCATGTATTACAACATCTAGCTTGGGTAGAGATTTAATTTGCCAAAATTTCAAACTCCAAAATAACCCATGTAGAATTATTGTGATCACATTTCTGTAAATGAAACTTCAGGTTGACTCTTATGCTTGAAATATATGCAGGTGGATCAGTATGCTCTCCATCCAGGCCTACCAGATGAGTTCATAACAATGATAATTTAAAATACTTTCCATTTTCAAACACTTTGCAATTATCCCAATTTGGGATGCTGACATGCATCATTGAACAGAGAACAACGACAAAGCCTCCTCTGTGTGTATTAATACACTGTGCCATTTAACCATAAACCTTCTACTGGCCCCCTGAGATGGGCTATACTTTGTAATATGGATATAATCCTTTCTTTAATTAAATTGATGGGAGTTTTGCCATTCCTCTGGTGGGCTGGTATATCTTATACCTCACATGATTAACTGAAAACAGATCATCCTCTCATTTTGTATGTACTAAAGACCTTATTCAGTGTTTCATGCAGAGTCCAGTATAGAGACATATCGGTGTACGTGCATGTATCTGTTCACTGATCTGTACAAAACCACATCTGTGACAGACAAAATATGTAATCCACTTACCCTTTCATACTTTCTCCATTGGCATTAAGTTTTTTACTTAATGTGCCCTGGAGATGGGATGCAAGACCTTCAGCAGCATATTTTTCCTCAGGTGAAAGGAATCTCTGTTGCATCCAGAAGGCAAAAAAAGTTTATAGAAGATTGTTTATAACATTCCAAACAAGATATGTGCAAATGATGTCATTGTTTACACTCACTTCTACATTGCTTTTAGTTGCCATCAATTCTACAATTTGATTTATCTATTTACAACTCTAGAGCAGACTGGACAAAATATGAGCACTTTTTTATCTGTGAAGTTGGAATTCAGGACAAGTTTTCATGTTGCTTTGAGAACAATTACCATATGCTAATTAATTTCTCTCAATGTCTTACAATTAGAAGTTTTTGTAGGCAAGCAGTTGACTGTAGGTTTTTGCTTTCTGAACAAGTAATAAAGGCAGGCTAGTAAATGCAGTTAAGTCTTTCCTCAGAAAAGCAAAATTTATCACAAATTTCAAAAATAAGTTTGAGGGTCTTTCCTTAAATTTCTTCTTTGGAAACCAATTCAGCAGTGTTATGAGCCATCATGCTGTGCAAAAACTAAAGAGAAAATTGTTACGTGATCTCAAAGCTGAATAAGATAATCTAAGTTTAAAAAACAATGTGAGTATGGAAACAGATCTCATACCATTATGTTGGAAGGATGCGTGTTTGCTAGCAGAACTCCTTTTCCCAGAGGCTCTGTTTCTCTTCTGGAAGTTGATTCAGCTCTCTTTTGTAACCTTAATTAGTTAAGGGGAAACAACTTATTTTTTTTTTCTAATCTCATTGGGATGATTAACACCTATGATATACTCCCCAGGAGGGCTGAGATGATATCTAGAATTGTTTCACAAAGTTTTTGATGTAAATATTTGCATCCCTCCCTTTTCTTGTTTAATTAAAAATCCCACAGAAATAGACTTTTTTTTTTACAGGCCCTGTACTTTGACTAGTCATTCACATCCTGAATTTGTGTGGTTGCAATGAGTCTGTTTTAACTGCTAATGAAATTGATGGTGGTGTTTTCACTTCAGGAAATCCTTTGAGGTCCCTAAGACCAAAAAAAAAAAAAATGTAGGAATGTCAGGCTGGAAGGAATTCTTGGGTATGTAGTTATAGAATTCTGTAAAAGGTTTATTCTGGAAATACTACTGTTCTTTCAGAGATTCCAGACATCCTAATTTTCTATATTCAGCAAATAACTTTAGGTAAATTTCTTTAAAAACTTCAGGAGCTGTTTCAAAGTTTTCACTTACATATGAAGACAAAGGTTGCACTTCGCTCTTTCTACAGAAAATTGATTTGTCTGTGGAATTACATCGGTTGCCTGACTTTTTTCTCCCTCGTTCTTGTGAAGAGATGCAGTTTCAATAGCTCTTCTTTCTGGAGGATCAGTGATGCTTGAAACTAAGGAGCTCTGTAACAAGTAACCATAGCACAGATGTAGTATGTGGTTGTTGCATTGCAAGTACATGACTTCTTCCAGCTAGCACTTTCTGAGTGTCTCTAATTTGTGATTTGGAGAAGGATCTTTTCTAAAACATTTACTATGAAAGCATTTGGTGATCTTTATCTGTAGATTTGTGAAAGGCCATAAGAATTTTTTTTGTGCATTTATGATCCAAGACAAAATATTGCCATACTTAGCAGTAAACTCAATTTTTCGTAGCACAATAATGTTTGGTCTTCTAGTAATCCTGCATCTTAAGAATCTTGGACAAACCAAGTAGTATTTCTTTCAAGTAAGTGATAGTGATTAATTCCCAAAAACAAAGACAGCTTTGTAAAAGTTAAAGTAGCTGCTCGTATTTTCTTATTCTGACATAAATGCTTTTGAAGCTGGTATTAATAATATTCAGTGGTGCTGTGGTTTTATACTTGGGTTTTTGTCATGATGGATGAATTATTATGAAGGTAGTATTTCATAAAAAAGAAACGTTTTCTTCAAAGTAACATGCTATCTAAAACCATCATGTTTTTATTAGAGGAGAACATCCAATAGTACAACCACACTGAGGTTCTTGAGGCTTGCATCAGTAAAACAGAATGTATTCTTTAAATAATAAAACTCGGAGTTACCTCACAAAGAGAATATGATGAATGGGCAGATTCACAGGAAGTAAGCAAGGAAGACAAGTTGCATTTGCTGTCATCAGTTTGTTCCTGGATGTCTTCAAGCAGCATGCCAAGTCTAAATATTTCCCCTTCCACCTTTCTAAACCCAATTGCAATACACAGTTAGTGAAACCCGTGTAAACTGGTATTTTACTTCTTACTGCGATAACGATATTGGGCATTGCAGTACACTTCTCAGAGGAAAAAATAAATTAATGGAGTTCACCAAGTCCCTTTTAAGCACTTCAATTAATCCGTTAGATATCCTAATTATAACTAGGATATGAAAAGCCCAAGATGAATATTGGACACTTCTAGCTTACCACACAGAACATTAAGATAATGTTTTCACTTCAGAAAAATTCTAATAAATAAATGAAGTAATAGTTGTAAGACACTCAAAATATGTAAAATGTACTGATGCTACCTGGCACTTATCTTCTAACCTTTCAGGATCAAACTCTCCAACGTTGATGGACTTGTCCTTGTAGTTCTGCAGCTGTAAATTACGGTGCTCTTCTCTAGCTGCTAAGTAATTCCTTTCCAAGGCATCAAGGTATCTTTTCAATTGATTTAATGCCTTCACCAGTAAGAAATAATTCAATAGCAAATGTCATTATGATTTAGCAAGCCATAGTGATAGCTACTTATGCTATAGAAGCCAGATGCTATTTGCAGTGATGTTGGGAAGAATTTTGGTACTGCTCTGAATTGGGAGTGCATCTTGTATGTCCACCTAGTACTCTGTGCTGCCCTACTATGTGCAATTAAAATATTAAACCATGACTTCCAAACTGATACCATACATGTCAAAATTCATAACTTACCAGGCAACTTGAGGCCTTTCGCTAATAGTTTTGGGTCATAATTCTTAAAACGGATTTAAGAATTAAGCTACCTACTGAACACCTTCATTTTTGTCTCTTAAACTCATAATTTCTCAGTAAGAATGAAAGTATTTTAAAATGTCTGTTTGAGGAAAACATAGAGTATCTTGCCAGAATATTGTGAATCTACATACATTTAAAGTGCATTTTGGATAACTGAAAATATAGGAATTAATTTACCAGATAGTTGTCTTGTAAAAGGAACGTCTCTTGGGTCGTATGCTTAGAGAAATTTTCCACCTTCAAGATAAAATAGTATACTTGTTATTTGGTATTTTAAAAATGAGTATGCCAAATTAATATAGAATTTGAGCATCTGTGGAAAGTACATATTGAAACAGAGCTCTATACTTTCTTTATCAGTTGATGTGTCTGATACTTTAATATTTGAGACATCTTTTCTCCTAGTGTTAGCTCTGGCAGTAAGTTGGACGGATTTAGGTGGTGTGCTTCTACTGTACCAGCTGCTGGGAATGCTGATGCTGCTGTTCCACGTGGTAATCCTACATAATACAAGATAAGATGTATTAATTGGAATTTCTGCCTCAAAACGCTATCAAATTACATTAAAAGTCATTTGCATGGTTACTATGATTTTATTTACTTGCTTTAGACAAACCTTGTGTAGGAGCAGGTAATGTCCCAGTTTCTCCCGAGTAAATGGCAGTGCTGGCATTTGGAATATCTGACTGTGGGAGTACCTGTTAAAACAAGAACTTTGGTTTTAGAAACAATGGATAGAACACTTGTGGAAACCAACAAAAAATGTAGAAATAACTCAAAATGCATAGGACAAGTTTTTAATATTAATGTTTATTATAACAATACCATATAATTTTCAGTGTTTATAGTACGATATATGTATAGTGTCTCACTGAAAAAATACTTAAATACTTCAACTCTATGTTCTGAAAATCTAAAGAAGATTTGTATAAGTGGGAAGTACAGTATGAAGGTGACAAAATAGTTTTGGGGAATATTCATAGTCCTGGAGATAAAGGAGAATGAATTTAAAAAAAAAAAATCTATTTTGAGAGATTTACCTTAGGATTTAGTGTTGGATGGTCAGAATGATTCTGGGTGTCAGCATGCTGTGTCTGCATCTTCTTTGCAGCCAGGAAATAATAGGGAAAACTATTGAAACTTGTTACATCTTGAACAATTTACTAAGTTATAAATCTAGGAATGGACTTAAGAATCTGTACAGCTCTCTGAGTGAACTCCATGGCAGGGTATCAAATTGAAAAGTGAATATCTAATTACTAACAAACTTTGAAAGAAATTTAGTATAATAAGAGAAATACTGCTGTCCAAGAAATCCTTTAAAAAGAATTGACTTGCCAGTAAATACCAGTATAAATAGCTGAAGAGTGTTACGATGTGGAAAAAAAGGCAAAGGTATCTTTAACATAAACACAGGTGCAGTATAAAAATATATTTTTAAGAAATGCTTTAAATTGAGTCCTTTCGGGGAATTTGAACGCTTGTATCCAATACTAGAAATAACAATTTATAGTGAATTTCCTAATGATTTGATAGGATGCTTTATAATCAAAAATAATACTCCAGAGCATCATTAAACGATACTTATGGAGTGCCTGCATGAACTACTCATGTTAGGTTTTACTGGACACAGTATTTTCCTTTGGTAAACATTGCTCCACCAAGTATTAAGAATTTCTTAGAGCATCTTAATTACCTCTAGCTGTTGCAACAGTTCTGGAGTGCTCATTGCTTCTCTCTTCTCTACTTCAGCAAAATTGAAATAGTTCTTGTTTTCTGGAATGTTGCTCACAAATATTGATTTACTTAATGAAATAGGGAAGGATTTTGTTCTTTCAATTGTAGGACCTGAGTTAATGTTGTAACTGTGTTTTGGTACTGTAACTTCTGAAGCAACTTTGGAGAAGTCAGGAAGGCAATATTGGGCTTGACCTTGGCTATATTTGAGCTCATGAGGTAAAACTGTTTTCTTAAACAGAGCATGCTCTTCTTTCGTGTTTTGAAAGATGTGTGCATCTTCACTCTCATTCATCAATTGTGAATTTTCTTGTCTGCACCCACACTTATCAGTAGAAGAAATAGGTTTCTTTGAAACACATCTATTTTCTTTTAGTGAATTCTGATTTTTATCACCACTGTTTACTTCCTCATGCTTTTCTGGGTGATATTCTTCAAAGATAGTTGCCCGTTGTTCATGTGCTAAAGGTCCCTTGACACATTCTGAAGGCTCAGCGTTGTTCTTAGTGTCATTGATACTTTCAGTAAAGGATATCTCCGGTATTGTCTCACATTCAATTAACTGGCATGTGCTTATTAACTCTCCCTTAGAAAAATGACGCAAAAGGACATGGGACATTTTTGAATGAGTTAGATGTTCTTTGCCAGCTGGTTTACTACAGCCACCAACAGGTAATTCCTTTTTAAAGGAAGCTGCACATCTAGGCATTTCACATGAAACTCCCCTTGTTCCTGTGGCACCTCCATGGTGACTGAAGAATTTTTCAGGCTGTGGATAAGTTTCGTAATTTGCTGTTGCTTTTATGTTTTTGTTATCTTCAGAACAGGATAAGTCTAAAATACCAGAAATTTCTTTTGTACAAGTACAGTGATTCAAATCATCTGAATTACTGTATTTACAGGTTATTCCTATGTCTCCATCATAAGGTAAGTCATCTTGTTCCTCATCAGTTGCATCTGTGCTAGAGCCTAATTCATCTGAAAAGGAGCTAGTCATTGGAGTTCGCATCCAGTCTGCTGGAGTGCACTTGTTTGTAGTCTCCATATCCGCTTGCCATAGTATATGAATACCACTGCTGCTCTGGTTTTTGGATAGAGCTTTTCTTACTGCATGGATCCAAATCTGTAATGGATGAGTAATAAGTAATCTTATTCTCAAATATATTTTAGTATATAATACTTATCTTGTACCGAATGTAGGTATTCTAGAACCATCCGGTGACACAAATGTTTTCATGTTTTTGTACTAGTGTTAAGTCTGGATTAACTGCTGCTGGAACCAGACACAAGTGACAAAAGCAGCAGGAGAAGGCGAATGAAGCTTCGTGCCCGGTATCTGTCCTTGCTCCATAATCCTTCTCTAGTATTATAAACAAAACAAAAAAAAAAAGCCTTGGTACTAGAGCCAACCGTAGTACTAGGAAAAAAAAAAAGTAATAAACACAATTTCTCATGCTTCCCCACAAATCATTTTTCTGAGTTTCTGCACAAGAGAAAAATCGCCAAAACTTCTTTCAGTTTATTTCTCACCCCCGGAGTAACGTACACTCCTCTCAGCCTCCCCCTCTCCCCTGTTCTACTTCCTCTGCAGCCGCTCTCAGCGGGAACCAGGGAACTTACAGCACCCCTTTCCTCGCGGCGACACGCCCGCTGCGTGGCGGGGCCGTTTCTCGGCGGTGAAGGGGAGGGTGTGCTGCAGCCGCACCGCCGCTCCTGCCGCTCCCTTCCCCGGCGCTGCTCTGCTGAGGCTCTTACCCTCCTCTGCCCTGCAGCCGTGGGGCGACAGCTGCGCAGCGGGAGCGCTGCTGCCCTGGTGTCCGCTTACACGCCGGTAACCGGAGCGCAGCGGGCCGCACCCCGCAGGGGCTGTGGTGGCTGCGCTGCCCCCGCTTTCCCGTGCCCCGCCCACCGCCCGCGGCGCCCCTCCTCTCTCCTTCCCCATTGGTCCGTGTGAATGATGCGGCCTTCCGGCGGCGGGGCGGAGCATGGGCGGAGTGTGCGCAGAGCGCTGCGGCCGGCCGCGGGGAGCCGTTGGCCGCCTCGCCTGTGGGGGAGGGCGGGAAGGGCGGGCGCGCGGGGATTGGTGGGTTCGAAGAGCGGCTGCGCGTGGGCGGGCACCGCCCTGCGCTGAGGTGTTCGCTGAGGGAAGCGCTCCGGCAGTGGGGCGCGCCGGCCCCTCAGCCCGCCGCCCTCGCCGCCCTGCCGGCCCCCAGGTGAGGCGCGGCGCCGGGCGGGAAGGGGCGCCGGGCGGGAAGGGGCGCCGGGAGGTCTGCTCGCTCTCTCGCTCGCTGGCTGCCAGCTATGAGGCCGGCGGCGGTCGTGGGGTGGCAGGAGGGGGGGGGCTGTGCGGCGGGGGGCTGCCGGGCCCAGGCGGTTCCGCCGGTTCCCGCCGCCTGTCAGCAGCACATGCGCCCGCGCTGCAGCGCCAGCTCTGCCTTCGCCGCAGAGCCTCTTGTGGGCGGCCTGAGGTGTTGGCGAGTAAACTTACCGTATGGTCAGCTTCGGAAAACTGCGGTGGTGTGTGAAGGGCGGTGGTTTGCCTTTAAGGGATAACTGCTGGCAGGTGCCGACCTCACTGGTTTGGAAACAAGCGATACGCACCTGTCGAGCCGGCCTTTATTGATTGTAGATCGAGGAGAGAGCGCTCGTGTGTCTCCGCAGTGAGTCAGTAGCAAAAAGGCATTGCATCAGATATCCTTAGTCAATGGTGCTGTGCTTAACGAGATCATAAGGATGATAAATAGTCAATAAAATTTGAAGGCTATTAATGAAACAGGCTACTAATGTAACAGGAACCAAAGGACCTGTAAACATACTGCAAAGAGTGAAGCATATAGGGAACAAGCTCTAAAAACTCTTTAAGAATTGGAGTTAGGCAGTATGTTGTAGCATATCTAAACTGAAATTATACCACACTTAGTCTTATTTATCTGCTAGACTATACCCTTTGCCCTTCTTTTGCTTGTTCAGGTTTTGAACAGAGGAGCATAGTTAATCAGGAATTCTTCTTTATCCCTTTATTGATCTGATTGCAAAGACAAAAAATTTACCCCCTCTTGAAGTTCTGGCCTTTCTTCTGCTTTAGAAGCTTTTTCAGCCTAGCATGCTGCTGTTCCTGTTAGATTCTTGCCAGCAGGCTGCAGGGCACGTGCATCCTGGGTTACCATGGAGAGCTGCACAACCATCTCAGAATTTAGAACATGCTAAATCTTGTATCTTAAAAAGATCAGTTAAGAGATTCCAGTTCCTCCTTAAATTTTGTCTGAAAACGCTACACCTTTTTGTTTAAGTCATAATTTTGTTAGCACTAAAAACTTCAGGAAAAGGGTTATGCTCACGATGCAATCCTTTTAAATTCTTGCTTATATGTTTTTATTGTGTGTTTAAACTAGGCCTGTAACAGTGTTCCTTTCTACTAGTTCTATTTATGATTACCTAGACTTCTGAACTGTCATTATGCTTCCTTCTTCAGAGAGAAGGACTTTATACTTGCAGTTGCTGAGACAAAACTTACCTGAAACTTAAGACAGCTTTATTGGACTAGAAGAAATCTGTGTGGGTCTTGTCTGTTGCTTCATTTAAAATGCTGTTACTTAAATGCTCTTATAACTCAAGCATCTTGAAGCTACTTAGGATTGTACATTCCTGCTACACTTGCTGGAGAATTACTCTAAAACTTGATGGTTAGAAGGTTAAAGTAATTTTTGAAAAGGTATTGATAGTTTTTGTGCTCTCATTGTCACTTGGCTTTAATTTGTTAATTTTTTTTTCTTCTTTTTTCTGAGGTATTGAGAGACAACAATTCTTTCTTTCTTTAGACCTTCTTTCTGTAGTCAGCAAGCCAGTCTCTGTTACTATGAATGTTGAGTGAAAGTATTGCAAAAACATAGAAAGCTTGTTTCTTTTGACATGTTGTAGAGGAGAACAACACAGTTTTGAAAATGAGTCTTACCTTTTATACCTTGTCGAGATGGGAATTTATTCTTATTTTGCTAGAGCTGCTTCTAATATAAATTCTTAGCCTTTTCTTGTCAACAAATGACAGCAGACCCATTTTCTGAATCAGTGTTCTTCCGATCACCCTGTGTAATATGATGTGCAGAGCAGCCTGGCTTCCTATTAGATAGGAAGGAACAGTTTTATTAAGAATTCAGTGGTTTTGTCTGAAAATAAGTGCTATCTGTCTGTAGTTTTAGCTATTGAACATGTGGGGAGTTTTTCTTGTTTTTTTTTTTTTTGGATTCTTCTGCATTGCTTAAAGCAGTGTCATTTTTAGTTTCTCTTAATTTTTCACTTTTTAAATTTAATAGCAAAGATACTTGTACTTTTCTCTTTTTGTCTTTTTTTTGTACGTGTTCTGTGGTCAGTTTCACTTTCCACAATGTAAGTCATTCCTGCTCACATCTGGTAGCTATGGTCTTGGTTTTAGTAGTTCCTAAGGTTAAGATCTTAATTAAATTATTTATGTTTAAGAAGTAAGAATTGATCTTATGGCTTTCCAAAAGATTACCCTGCTACTGCTATTACTGTTCCTGTGGATGAAAGAATAGAGAGATACCAGTGAACAGATGATTAATGTTAAGCTGCCTCTTGGGGCTCAAGTTTGTTAATGTTTGAAGGATGTGGTTCTTGTTCATATAGTAAAACTTTTGTGTGTTGTAAACCGTTACTAATAAGAAGGAAAACCTTCATGCTGTTGAGTTACAGGGAATATAAACCGTACATGATTTATAAAGAAGGCTTTTTTATTTCTTTGCTATTTGTTACCTTTTGTTTTTCTACCATCGTGCTGCTAGCATACTGTTAGGAATTCGTTCCTTGCATGCAATACTTGTGAGCCTGTACATCATTGGTTTGCTAGAGGACAGGATACACCATTATGACCGATCATATTTGTGTGATAGTGTGTATATATAGTGGGTAAATTTGTGGGCAGTGGGGCAAAGTGGAGTCCAGTTCAGTATTCATCACACAGATTGAAAAAATGCATTACCTAGCTTCTGAATAGATTTGCACCCGCATCCCAAACGTTAGACTAAATATGCAGAGCAGCTCATAATTTGGCACCTCAACAAGTTTGGTTTTTTTTTTTCTTGAATCTACGTAGATGATGTGCCAGAAACTGTACCTGTGTCTACAGGAAGCAAACAGTAAGAAAAAACACCCCATGTTCTTCTGATATACCATGTGTTCATCCTGCACTTTTACAGTTTTGCAGGTTGTAGCCATATGCTTCTCAGCTGTAGACTCATAATTAAGAAGACAGTTAATACTTGCTCTTAATACTTGAGAATTGAGGGGTGCACAGGTGATGCTCCAAGCAATGCTGCTGGCAGTAAATGATCACAGATCATTTCAGGTGTGTAATACAGGTCCTATGAGAGCTACATCTGCTCCTTCTGGGGTGAAAACTTGGGTAATGTGTTCTTTATGATGAATGCCTGCTTAGTCTCTGAAAGAGCATCACAGTGTGAAAAAGGAAATTTGATATAGCAGCTATATTGCTTCACTTAAATTAATAGTGTTTTACTGCCTGTGATTCTAAGGATTTTTTTTAATATATGAAATCCTAAGGTTAATTTTCCTCTCTCTGCAATGTGCTTGTGCAATCTGTTTTCTTTCTTTTACTTACTAGGATCTCTTTTTAAGATGTGTTTTAATGCCAAGAAGGAGCTGAGCTAAGTGGAATGTTTTATTGGAGAGATTTGTAATCAACTTGCGCTATCAGCCTAAGTACAAACAGTCAACATTTTGTGCTGAACTTTTCCCATCTGGTATTCTTTAACATTGTATAACATGCTCCTTTTCTCAAACTGAAGGTACTTGAGTAAATGTCTTGTTGGCTGGGAGGGGCCTGAGACCTTGTATATGTTAATTTGCATGATGATATTGTCCCTAATAAGCAGAAAGGAGCAATGTTCAAATTTGCATTCAGAACTTGGTAAGAAAACTCTTACTGATTTCGTGATAATATGATTTAAACTTATGCTAAGAATAAAAGGATCAAAAGTTACTACTTTGTTGTGAACTGCCATAGAATCACAGAATGGTTTGGGTTGGAAAGGAGCTTAAAGATCGAGTACCACCCCCCTGCCATGGTCAGGGACACCTCCCACTAGCCCAGGTTGCCCAAAGCCTCATCCAGCCTGGCCTTGAACCCCTCCAAGGATGGGGCATCCACAGCTTCTCTGGGCAACCTGGGCCACTGCCTCACCCCCCACACAGGAAAAAAACTTCCTCCTAATATCTAATCTAAATCTGCCCTCTTTCAGTTTAGCACTGTTGCCCCTCATCCTGTCACTACACTCCCTGATCAAGAGTCCCTCCCCATCTCTCCTGTAGCCCCCTTTCTGCACTGGAAGGTGCTGGAAGGTCTCCTCGGAGCCTTCTCTTCTCCAGGCTGAACAACCCCAACTCTCTCAGCCTGTCCTCATAGGGGAGGTGCTCCAGCCTTCTGACCATCTCTGTGGCCCTCCTGTGGACTCGCTCCAGCAGGTCCATGTCCTTCTTGAAGTCTATTGTTTCATTTAAGGACTTTAAAATTGCAAATCTCATCTCTAGTTGTGGGATGCTTGGAAAGAAGGCAGCACAATATTTGTTTTCAGTCTATTAATGATGATATGTAAAAACTTGGAACTCCTTCTGATAAAAAATAAAAGCGAAGGAATCCTAATATCTTGATGTATCAAATATGTGAAAAATGTCAGCTATTCTGACTTTGCTCTTTTTTTAAGGCAAAGAGGGGATGGTACTCTGCTACCTTGTATCTGAAATCTTGTTGCATTTAGAATTATTTTTATTATGGGGATATTAGTTACATTCTGCTGTCATTTCGTGTTCTCTTCCTTTCTTATTTTGTCATAGTGCGGGACTGCCTTACTTCAGGATTTAAATAGGTGGCTTACGTAAACTATCTGCAGGAATATCCTTATAATAAAAATGCTTGTGGTTACTTGTGTTAGCTACACCCAGTTCTTTAACTTGCACACTAGACAGTAATTACCTATGTTAAGTAGCAGGCTGATTTCCAGCTACATGCTGATTCTCTTAGAAGAAGAATGTTCTATTTTGGAAATATACTCTGTGGTAGAGGCACTGAGAGGTCTACCTTTGCATCATTGAACATTAATATTTAATGCACTCCTACCAGTCTAATATATGCATTTGTTGCTTCTTTGTGTTACTGTACTTAGTGAAAGCATGTGTGCTGTTTGTTTGGTTTTGTCTACAGTACTTTATAGGACTGTAAGTTACTATATGGCCTTGCATCATTGCCAGATGCATTAAACCTTTCTGTTTACAAACCTATACTACACCTTTACTATGCCTAACAGGGCATCTTCGCATTTATTAAAGTTAACAGAGTTAGGCCTGGAACTTCTACAGTACTCTGAATATGCTAGCAATGAGGATATATGTTTTTTGTCACTTAAATATTGCATCATTCTTACACGTTTCTGGCATCTCTTTCTGCTCTTAGTCAATTATTCAGTTTTAAGGATGTATTTACATTTCAGTCTGATTGCTGGGTGAAAATAGGGTGTTTAGCCTGAGTAGAGATGGCAGATTCTGGTCGGAAATTTGGATGTCCCTTAACTGAAAGTTTTAAATTTTTCTTTAGCTTTTGGTATGATATACATTTCTGTTCACGTATAGCGTTTATGCAGTGTTTATCTACTGCTTGGCTGTTTCATATGGAAGGAAGAGAAAATAACCCATAAGAATGCAGGCAAGCTTCTTTCTGACTCAGAGGAGGAAGATGTTTCTGGATTCAGTTATCATGGTTGTTTGGAATAGTTTTTTTATGATCTGGCAGAAATAACTTGTGTCATTAAGACTGCTTGTGTTTTAAGGATGGTAATTGTGAGTAATAGTGAAAATAATGCTAGGTAATGCTTACTCGTTAAAGGAGTCATTTGCAAAACCCTTTACCAACAGAAGGAAAAAATGAACAAAAAGCCCCAAACTCTCTATTAAACTAGGTACTCCACAAACAGAAAGGAGAAAAAACTTCCTCCTGATATACAGAATAAATGGAAAGTGTATACAGGTCATGCTAGAGGGCATGTGGAAATTCTCCTAGACTTTTGTTTGCCTTTAACAGAAATTTGTATAAGCCAGGGCAACAGTCTGCTGTGCCAAAAAGAAAACTGAGTGATGGGGGAATCAAGACATTAGCCTAAGTGAAAGGGTAGAGAGGAAACGAGCCTTCTCGTACCTGTATTTTTTAAACTCACCATGCAGCAAGGTCAGTTTGGTTTAGGTAACCAAAGAAAAAAAAACCCTGCAAACAAACAGCTTTTTTAGAACTAGGATGATAAATTATGTATCTCCACTGTTAGCATGTCTGTCATAATGCAGGTCTGTATTAGCAATTAGATTATGAACTCTGCTCTGGAGCTGTGTTCCTCTAGCGTTGAGTTCAAGTCCATGCTTTCATTTTCAGCTGTGGGTGTGATGAGATCTTCATTGTGAACAAAATTTGTCTCAGAAATGGTCACCACCTATTAGTTTTTATTTTAAACATCTCAAGATTTAGAAGGATCTTGGACCTTTTCAAAGCTTATTTAAAAATATAAATAGAATTTCATAAACTAGTATGTTTTATAGTTATGTGTTTCATTTTGTAGTATTGTGGGGTTTTATGCAATATTTTCATTACTTTGTTTCATACAGTTATTGTTTTCAATAAAATTCTTTTACAGTCCTACTTTGAACTGTTCTGAGCACACTTGTGCTCCTTTGTCTCTAGAGGGTTTCCTCTCCTGTAATCATATTGATGACTGCAAGTAAATTACAATAATACTTGGACAAAAAGCCTTTTCTTCCATTTGGCTAAACACAGTGCGAGAAACGAGGAGAGAAGTGAAGAATGGAATCAGTTAGATACTCAGGAGTTCATAATGGATAATGATAGTATTTCTGTAATTTTTCATTCAGAAATTATTTTAATTTTAATTTATAATTTTTAATAATTTTAATAATTTTAATTTATAATTATTTTCATTTTGCAACTTGTCTGATGGGTTTGATAGCAGAGGATGTGTTAGGCCAAGTCTTTCCCTTGATCCGTAGTGCTTACAAGCTCTGCAGAATCTGTGTTATCAGACTCACACCTAGGATGAGCGTCTGAGGTAGTTACGTACAAACCTCAGCTTTCCTGTTGTGTCATTTACGTGTACCTCATTAATGTCTGGTGTGAGCTGCACTTGGATCGTGTGTGGGAGAGTGTGCTTCTATGCTGCTTGGACTGTATGCTGCTAAGACAGTCCTTTAAAAGAAGCCCCGAGGTTTATTATGGAGGTATCTGCTTTGGATATAAATCCATGAGGAGAGAAAGGCAGTATTTCAGAGCAGGTGTTGCTCCGTGTCGACATTGACCCTGAATAAAACTTCAGATTTGCTTCATCAGTGAAGGTGGTTTTTATGTGCTGTCAGCTAACCAGCTGTTGAACTTCTGTCAGAAGTGTGGTGGACACGCTGGAGGGAAGGGATCCATCCAGAGGGACCTGGACAGGCTGGAGAGGTGGGGCCCATGCAAACCTCATGAAATTTAACAAGGCCAAGTGCAAGGTCCTGCACGTGGGTCGAGGCAATCCTGAGCACAAATACAGGCTGGGCAGAGAGTGGATAGAGAGCAGCTCTGAGGAGAAGGACTTGGGGGTGTTGGTGGATGAGAAGCTGAACATGAGCCGGCAGTGTGCGCTTGCTGCGCAGAAACAAACCGTGCCCTGGGGGCATCAAAAGAAGCATTAGCAGCAGGTTGAAGGAGGTGATTCTCCCCCTCTACCCTGTTCTCGTGAGACCCCACCTGGAGTACTGTGTTCAGATGTGGGGCCCCCAACATAAAAAGGACATGGACCTGTTGGAGAGAGTCCGGAGGAGAGCCACAAAATTGGTCAGAGGGCTGGAGAACCTCCCCTATGAGGACAGGCTGAGAGAGTTGGGGTTGTTCAGCCTGGAGAAGAGAAGGCTCCGAGGAGACCTAATAGCAGCCTTCCAGTACCTGAAGGGGGCTACAGGAGAGGTGGGGAGGCACTCTGCATCAGGGAGTGCAGTGGGAGAACAAGGGGTAACGGGTATAAGCTAAAAGAGGGTAAATTTAGACTAGACATTAGGAAGAAATTTTTCACTATGAGGGTGGTGAGGCAGTGGCCCAGGTTGCCCAGAGAAGCTGTGGATGCCCCATCCCTGGAGGGGTTCAAGGCCAGGCTGGATGAGGCTTTGAGCAACCTGGGCTGGTGGGAGGTGTCCCTGCCCATGGCAGGGGGGTTGGAACTCAGTAATCTTTAATGTCCTTTCCAACCCAAACCGTTCTGTGATTCTATGATAATAGTTTTGTGAAAAATACTGAACAAGTGCAAGCCTGATGGGGTTTTGCTTTTCAAAGCCCTGTGGTGTGAGATTCCTTTCAGTATGTAACATTAGTATTTTACCATGGTTTTTTATTTCGTTGTAAAATTTGTAGAAATTAACTTAATAGATTTTATGCAATTTCAGAGAATCAAGTTAAAAGTAGTTTCATATAATTTAGTAAGGAATTCATTCTTAAAACCTCATGCCATGCAAACCCCTAGGTTCTTTATCTATATAACTTCTGTCTGAATCTGTGATTTAATACAACAGAATGAAAAGAGACTTTTTGACAGCGATAAGAATGTTTTTAGATAGGGCATTGGATTGAGGCAAAGTTAGCTTTTTACTGGTGGTTTAATTGAAGATCCTTTAGCTGTCTGTGTGCTGGGTGGGTAAGCCCTAAATGTGGCTTGCCATTTTCTCCTAGTAAGAGTTGACAAAGTGCATGTTTTGTCTGTTGTGGGGGGTAAACTGGCTGCTATGTTTGATTGCCTAACCTCTGCCTTGCTTTATTTGATTAGGGGGGTGGGGGGCTGGTGTTAGTTTTGGTGTCATCCTGCTGTGTAATTAGTAACACCAGCACAGTTAATTTTCCACTTCTGAAGGAGGCCCCATCTTTTTTCTCTGTGCTTTTTCCTGCTACTTTGAAATTACAAAAAACCTAGGACTTCCTGCATAGTTCTGTATACAACTTCAATTTTCTGTTTACCATGGATATGGATTTTGCATTGTTTAAAGGTGTGGAGAGAATAAATTTAAATCAGCTGCTTTGCATTAATACAGATTCTTTTCCTAGTAAGCACCAAGTTCATCCTCTTTGGAGTTTTAATTAAAAATGCAGCTCTAGGAGAAAGCCCATTTCACTGTTAGGTATGCTGATAGAGTAGAACTTTTCCTGATTTCTGTTAACTCCCTAGGCTTTTCTACTGAAGTGCTGTGTCTTCTGAATCAATTTCACGTCCGTCTCCAGCACAGGAAAGGCTTGGTCACACAGAGGTACTCTGAATAGTTGCAGGGCACGCCTGCTACAGTGTCATCCTCCCAAAGCCAGTTCATGCCTGAGAGATACTGTCTGTGGAAAGGTTCATCAGCTTCCACCTCCTGAATTTTGAACTCACCACTCTAATTAATATGCTTTAAGTTTGTTTACTGATTACTTGTTGGCATGGCTCAAGGTGTGACTTGAGATCCTCATGAGTTGCAGGTGAAGGAAATGAGGTATGAAGACCAGACACAGTAATTTTTGTTGGATCTGCAATCATGACATGTTGGCCAACTTGGGTGTGTCCGTATAACCCTCCTGAGACCAGGAATGTGCTGTATGGCCAGTGAGGAGGGAAGAGAGCAGGACTGGTTCCAGATGGTGGGATATGGTGACATCAGTCAGAGGATGCGGTTGAGGACAGAAGGATGGGTCAGATAAAATGGAGTTATCAACAGCTGATGTGAAATGTACTGCTAATAATAACTGATAGTTGAATACATGCAGTCATCCTGATGCACTTTTAATAGAACTATTTTAATTAAATTTGGCTTTTTATTTTTAAAAATGCTTCTTAAAACAAATTATTCAGTTAATTACAGCTACAGTATAAATATACAAACAAATTGTTGCAGTCATTATTTCATGATCCGTGGCAGCTACCAAAGTATATACATTTTAGTTTGTGGCATGTAGTAATTTGTGTGTGTGTCCCCTTCTAGGGAAGAGAACTTTCGGCTCCCAGCAGGAATGCTCATGCATGGTTGCTGGAGACTG
This sequence comes from Pterocles orientalis, assembly GCA_011057875.1. Lineage (NCBI taxonomy): Eukaryota > Metazoa > Chordata > Aves > Pterocliformes > Pteroclidae > Pterocles > Pterocles orientalis. The sequence goes on along the minus strand of WKFP01015185.1, from coordinate 44,938 downwards.
CTATCTGCTTGTATGAGTTATCTGATTTGAGTATTGGACAAACTTCTGGAGAGTAAACACCTGTAAAATGGTGTTCCCAGTGTGTGGGTTGCAATGGTATTGTAAACTGTATGTGTCACACTTTGTAATTGCAAAAATATACCCACACCCACTTGTTGATGCCAAATAATTCTAATGATGAGCACGGAAAGGCAAAATAGTTGCCTGAAAGAATGTGGATGGTCTCTTTGAGGGGTGCTGTCAAGGTGAATCTTCACAGCTGGAACTTGATAAAACTAAGGAGAGGAAAGGCATGGCTACATCGACAATTAAAAATAGAGGGGGTTGTATTTTCTTTTGGTGGCAACTTTAAATCTGAGCTCTGTTCTTGTCTTTTGACATCTCTGCAGTCTCTTGATGAAATATGCATTTATGAATTACATAACTATATGTTTACTTGCAAAGGAAGGTAATATTAGTACTGAAAAATAAACGTCAGCTCCTCTACCAAAAATACAATCATAAGTGGGTAAACTTTTGAGTACAGAGTTTATTTTCTGTTCATCTTTTTCCTGCCAGCCTAAACATGTCCAAGTACTGGCTGCTGCAGTCCCTTTGAAGCAGAGTTTGGAGCTCATGACAATGCTGCAGCATTTTGGAATGCGAAGCCAATGTTAAAAAAACAAACAAACCAACCCAAAACCCACAGACTGCCCTCTGTTTTCTTCTGGGAGCAGGGTGGGTAAAGGGGAATAGAGTTTAGACCTCTGCTGGCTTCTGTGCTTATAATGTTGTGGGGGGGATGATCTCCAGGTGCGCTTGTGTCAGCTGGTTCTGACTCAGGTGGGACTTCAGCAAACTGTCAGGGTTCAGCAGTACTGTTTCTGTGGAAAGCACTTTTGTGATCTGTTTTCTATTATGCCGTTCATTCTGTAGCTTTCTGCGTGGAACTTCCTGAGGCCAAAGAATACTAACAAGGGTAAATTACTTGAAGTTTGCAACAGAAACAGCATTGTGTTTTGTTAAGCCTTCTTTGCTTTCTCGCTTGCCTACAGGATTGCTGTGTGGCTCTGCCTTTAAGTTCTTGATTGGCACTTCCTGCTTGGTAGGAGTAGTGTTATGCTTTTACATCAGCTGCAAATGGTTATGAGTTATTAACTATGAAACTTCAAGCCAAGCATCTTGTGTTCCCTTTGCAGAAACGCAGCTGAATGGAGCTTAAAGGGCCACGGATGAAAGAACTTGAACACGTTTCTGAAGGTTTAAGATGAGTCTGACAGTGACCTCCTTACCTTTGTAATAAAGAAGAGGTTTTCAACAGGAGCTTAGGATATCTTTACTCCAACTTATTAATATACTAACTGGAATGGTATTCTGACAACAATTCTCCGTAGTAGAATACTTACCCTATTACAGAACAGTGTTATTTTCTCTACTGATAATGCAACTCAATGGAGGAAAGTAATGTTTTGATAAGCATGCGTGAAGATCGTTCCTTTCATGTGCGATACAGGTAAGGCTGTTAATTTTTGTATGGATGAATGAGTGCTGTTAATAATAGAAAACTAACCAACTTGCAACAAATAGTTCGGTATCTGTTACTAGTGTTACTGAAACTGAAAGCTAAAATAACTTTTTTGTTGTTTTTCTTGATTTTTGAACTATGAAAATTCGCTTTTGCTATATAGTAGACTAATATAATTACATGATTGTATAGTCTTGGAACCGCGTGTGGTTGCAGAATAGTACATGATTGTCTGTATTTCTTTGTGTTTCTGATAGAATGATATGAAGTATAATCCCTGCACAGTAATATCTGCTCTCTCTTCTCAGCCTTTGGGCAGCATATGGAAATTGTTGAGTTTTGTCTGAAGTTCTCTGTGCTTGTTCCATTATTGCTTCTACGGATGATGAATTTTTAGGTGTGCTGTCATCTAGAGCAGTATTGTCCTTGCCTAAAATAAAGAGATTTGATTGACAGAAAAAACTGCTTTGACAACCTTGGACTAAAAAAGTTCTGTTATTGCAAGTCAAGAGGATTCATGATTTCCCTTCTGTGAGCTTTTATAATTTTTTTTTTCTGGAACCCCCTTTGCAGACGTGGGACAACATACTAGGGTTGCAGACTCCCTCTAATGAACATGAACAACAGAAGCATTGAGTAGTGCACGGTATCTGGATGGCTGGTGTTTGGAAGGGCAAATCTTGCAGCTCAATCAATAGGAAGGGACACTGGAACACTGCAATGATTGTTTTAAAAAGAAATAAAAAGCGTGATTCTTCTTGTGTGCTCCCCCCACTCTCTCCACTGTTCATCCTTGCTTTGGAAGCCTTTTCCTTGCTAGCTAACAGGAACAAAGCACTACCTTATTTGTAAGACAGCACAGGCTGCAGCTTAAAATTAATTCTAAATACTTTCTGACAGTGGTAGATTGCTGTTAGATTGGTCCACACTTCTGTTTCATAGAAGTAGTGTTAGTTCTGCTTAGCAGTGCTGTCAGCAGGAGGAGCTTTTTAATGGTCAGTAGGGAGAAAAATAGCAAATAAACTGTAGTTTATCCTCTGCTCTGTTTTGCTACAATCTTTATACAGTGCTTTTGACAGCAGGAATCCCTAAGTGTGTGAGCATGGTAGTTCTTCTGTGCAAAGTGTTTCTTGAATAACTCTAGCTCCTAGCATCCCTGTAACTCATTTACCCTCACTGTTGCTGATGCTTATGGTCCTCCCCAGACAGCTGTAGAAGATCCTTTCTCACTCTTTAATAAAAGCAGGAGCTGTTCAGCGTGCTATTATAGAAGTAAATGCACAAAGAAAGTGGCATGGCCAACTGTGTCGTTTAAATTGACAAGCTGAAAATAACTTCAGAAAAATTGGCAAGCATAGTCAGGGCAAAATGTCTTACTACTTTATGCTGTCTTTCAGTACACGTTGGAATGATACTGATTAACAATAAAAATCTTAATGGCCTTATTAAACCTTTCTGTAAGAACTGATGAAGATTTTGAAAAATCATTTTTTTTTTAATATTGAACTGTTCTAAAACTTAGACAAACTGCAGATTAGTTCAGTGTATTGAGTATATTGAACAGGAATTTTATGATGATTTAATTTAATAGTTATAATTCGGAAAAAAATTATTTTGGTGTAGTTTAAAATGTAAAGCAGGAAAGAACAGATCATAAATTACTGGGGGTGGTGGTGTTATTTATCAGTACTTAAAATCTTCTACCTACAGGTCCCAGGCTCATTTGGCTCTGTCTCCTTTTTCCTTCCCATGGGTGTTCCAATACAACTGACTTTAAAAAGAAGCTGGTGGCCCACTTCTAAAGAAAGGCTTTGTTAAGAGTTTGTTTCTTACTGTGCAAGCTGTTTCTTTCTCCCCACTGGCCAGTATTACTTCAGCAGCTATAAAAATGCTTACGCTGGTGGGAGGAGGCTATTTTTTATTCTTAATGTTGTTTAGTGATTGAAAAGAAAATGCTGATGTTAATAAATGGGACTCTAAGTGACCTGTAGAGTAAATATTTGTAGAACTCACTTGTCTTGGCCTGCTAAATTGATACACCAAAAACTTGTAACTGCTTTTATTTTCACTGGAGCAGAACTCAAAAATTCAGGTGAGTGGTTTCTTGGTGTGTGTGTGTGTGTGTGTTGTTTTGTTTCGTTTCCAAGTTTGCCATCAAATTTACTTTGACTAAACACAGTGTTCCAACGGAGGTGAGTGGTCAGTGTGGCGTGCTTCTGCACTATATATGGAAACCAAGAATAAGGGCAGGAGTCGGGAACGTGTGTGATCTTTATTACAGGACGCTGTGGCATTAGTAATTTTATGTACCTGGACTAAAGAGATATAACGGGGTTTTATTTTGTGTATAGGTATGTTATGTGTAGCGACATGTTTCCTGGGAAATTGCATGGCAGCTGTTCCCCCTCAGTGGTAAAAAATTTTCTTAGTGGGAATTTAAAGGAATAAAAAGAGATCAATTGTGTTTAAAAATAAATCAAGTGTTTAAAGATTGTAGTAACTGATAAGTGTTCTTGCCACCTTCTATTGCCTTATTTCTTACCAGATTTCTGTTTTTTATTGTAAGATGAGAACAGCGAAGGAAGGGAGACTCCAAAATGGGAGGCTAGGGTGGAGGCATATGCATAGGGCTTATATTCTTACAAAGGTTCAAAAGAGAACATGAGGAACACCAGAGAACAACGAGGGGGAACAAGAGAGGAAAAGGGGTGAAAAGAAAAAAAAAAAAGGGAGCCAGGCAAGATGAAAAGCTTAGAAGGACAGTAAGGATGAGGCAGTTTTACAAATGATAAATTATTCAGGAGATGCCAACCTTTCAGAGAGCAGGTCCAGCAGCTATAAACAGAATAGCCAAATGGAGCCCTGTGTGAGTATTGCCACAGTAATATCTGGAAGAACATTATCCTGTTTAGCAGGGACAGAATTTCATCAGAAGTACACAGATGAATGGGCCTTGTTCTCTTGTCTCTGCGGATTCAATGTGTCTTTTGTTTAGCCATTGGGTGTTTAATAAATAAGTAATTCAGTGCAGCCCTGGGAACAGAGAAAGTTAATTCCATATTCTCCTAGTAAATATTTAATGACTTCCTAAAACATTGATAACCTAGCCCTGTCTGGTCTGCTGCCCCGCTCCTTAACCATTAGTAATGACAGTTAAAACAGGTAGTGTTTTTTTGACTGAAAACACCTATGTAAATTAAAAAAAAAAAAAAGTAGTGTTAATTTTAATAACCCCAAACCAAAACTACACCTCCTCAGAGTCCCGTTTTGGTACTTGATGGATAGGCCTAGCAAACTTTTTAAATAACTAAATGGTTTTGTAGCTCTTATGTAAGGGGAATAAAGTATTAATATTTGGTACAGGCAACTGTGGAAATAAATATTTAATTTTCTCTATTATTCTCTTTTTTTTTTAATAGCTTATTTAGACTTTGAAATTGTAGAAGGTCAGTAAGAATGGATCCAGCTGGAATTATAGCTTTAATTTGCTGTATGGGTTCTAGCAACCTAGTAACACAACCTTTCTAAAGTTGCACTCAAGAGTAGTGTTAAATTTGGGGTTCTTTTTTACTCAAAACAATTACTAATTCCCATTCTCATTTCCTTCCTGTAATTCTGGTTGAAGTGAAACACTCTGTAGTAGGAGCTGATTTTCATCAGCCTGGGTTACTTATGTTCTCTATGAAGAAGCCCAAATCTTTCATTTTTGTAAGTTATATTAAGTCTGGGGTTGCAAAGTTAAAAGATTCCATTTCAAGGTCTTTGATGACCTGGTAATGCTGCCTTGGCATTTTGCAGTCTTTGGCATAGTGTGAAGTTAATTGAATGCAGGAAAATTAGCGGTCCATAGCTTTCTCTGGTACCATCCTTTTTAAACTGTGCCTTTTCTTCCTATATTAGCTGGCTGATGTATCACACTTGCAAATCAAAACATGAATTTTTCTTCATGGCATACATTTACTTACAAAACTGGAGTCCAGTATAGCATTTTGACTATTCTATCTGTCTATTCTATCTGTATTGTACTATTATTATCATATTTTGCTGAAAGCTCTGCTCCTGTTCAGCTGTTCAAGCTAAAAACCTAAAGGAACGGAATGGATTGTGTAATGGTCTCCATGGTCGCACTAAGGAGCACCATATTTTCTAGCCATCACTTTAATTGGTCGTGTCAGTTAACATGAGGTGCCCAGAGAGAACCTCTGGATAGGATTAAGATTACCCAATGAAGTGTTTTAAGTCTTAAACCTTCAGTTGCTGATGGTGTAATCATTCTTGCCTGTACTTAACTGTTCCATAATCATTTCTGCCTTTTTCTGTCTTAACGTTCAACACATGCACAATGTCATACAAACCAGGTTGTGTGTTGTAGTGAGTAGGAATGCTTCAACTTCTCCCAGGAGAGAGAAGTTCCAAACCTAAACATACCGCATGTGTTATGGATATCCAAACTGAGAAGCTGGGCCTGGGAAGAACTTCATCCCCGAGTTATCATTTGCTGTCTGCACCTTTACCAACTACCAAGCGTACAGTAATTTAATTGCAGAAGTTAAATATGTCTGTCATCTCGTTTTGCTTAAGTTGTGGGATGTCGAAGAGCAGCAGGTATGGCACTACTTTGTGTTGGTAGCTTACTTGTGATCTAAATTCTTCTAGTTCTCTTGAAACTCGGGGGGGGGGGGTCAAAAATATTTCCTTCTTGCTCAGATTTAAGTAGAATGTTGTATAACCTACTTTTTTCTGATTTAGAAAAAAATGTAAATATTGCAGGTATGTAAATACTTCATCACTGTGCCTTGTCAAAACAGCTGTCTTCTGCTGTTGCTGTTAAAGTAACTTTTGGAACAGCAAACATTTAATTGTTGGTGTTACTGATCCGTGCATGTGAAGGGAAATGGTTTTAGGAACAGGATTCTAACTGGTTAATTCTTATGCCCAGGTACATATCAAATAATGATGTAACGAGGATATCTTTAATTACGTAAAATGTTCTGGTTTCTAGTGCAAGCCCTTATCCTTACTGTGTAATCCATCTTAAAGAAAAATTCAGAAGAACAGACAAATTTACAAAGTTGATGTCCACTTTTTGTCAATATTAGTACATACTTTTTAAACACCTACAGAACATCTCTTATTGTGTTTTCTTTTTGAAAAATCTTTTAAAAGTCGAACGATGGTGTTTTTGCAAGCTTTCTCAAATGTGTGTATCTTGAAAAAGCTGGAGAACCATATTTCTTCAAGGTCAAGACCTTGAAGTCTTCTTTCTTCTCATCCTCCTCTCCCCTACCTCCCAGAAATGGAAAGTAGGAAATGTTTGTATATAATGATTAACGCTTATGGAAGTGTTACCTTTTGTGCACCAGAACTGACAGTAGCAAAAATACATGTGAATGTTTTTTGCCAGGTGCAGTTCTCTGACAGCTTCTTTGCTCATTGTTAAAAATGTAATCTTCTGCAAATTCTGCTATAAACACCTTTGTGAGCATCTTCTTTACTGTTTGCAGTATTTTGTACTTGTATAATCACACAATTATTTGCTCATAATAATAAAAAAAGATTCCAGTGGCTTCTGGAACAATGGCATCTCAGTTAAGTGACTTGAATTGAGATATATTATTTCAATCAAGATATTTTTCCTTTCCACTCTGAGAATTTTCATAGCAGTGCCAGTACAGGAAACAGTGAAGTGCTGAGGACTGTTGACTTACATAGGAAACAACTTTGGGAAAAAATAGTCATGGTCTTTTGATAAACAGGAATATTTGAATTTCAATATTTTTTCCATAAGACATTTGCAGGTAACTAAGGCATCAACCTAAAACTAAAAGTGCTTGTGTTTGTCAAAATCCGTATTTGCCAAGAACAGCTTGATTTTTAGGTTACCTTTCTGAAATTATCTAGATGGTGAAAACTCTGCATTTTTGAATCCTACAGGTGCTATATATGGGCAAAGCAGTATTTGGATTACTTCCTGAGACATAGAAAGAAGGAAAGAAAGAAGCTGATGCTATTTGTTTCAATGTTATATTTGCTCATCACTGTCGAAGCAGTGATTTCCATTTCAGCATTAGTTTCTGTAATATTACAGTACCAAGCTCATTGCTTGTACTAAGGTGCTGACTCCCTGCCCTGAGCAAGTAGAGACCCTCTGAGTAAAGTCACCTCTTCAGAACACAGGTTGTTGGACAAAGCAGTCCATTTAGAGTGACACTTTTTCTTTTTACTGAAATTGTGCAGGATGGAGGCTTCCTGCCTAGAGCTGGCTTTGGAAGGTGAACGCCTGTGTAAAGCAGGAGATTGCCGAGCTGGTGTGTCTTTCTTTGAAGCAGCTGTTCAGGTTGGAACTGAAGATTTAAAAACACTCAGTGCTATTTACAGCCAGTTAGGCAATGCCTATTTCTACTTGCATGAATATGCCAAGGCCTTGGAGTACCACCACCATGATTTAACACTTGCGAGGTAATCTTGTGTCTTTCTTTAACCGTGTTCCCCGTTTCATCCCATTCTTGCAGAGATGAGCAGTTGACCCCAAATGCTGCTGTTAGTACCAGGTCATGAATGAATGTGGTGATGGCAGAGGGCCAGGGGGGCTGGCAGGTGACTTGGTTGTCCTTTAACCTGGGAGCTAATACTCAGTGTGGCACCATAATCCCAGTGCTGACTGAGGCCTCACCAGGTTTGTGGATAATTAAATGGCTTCTTTAAATCCACCCTTTCTTTACCCTTTCGTGTTTTTAAAACTCGGTCTTTCTGGTTCTCCAGAATGTTAAGCTGACTCTCTTGTTTACTGACAGAACTCACTCATGTTTCTCTGTGTAAAGCTCACAGTGTAATACTGTGAAATCTCAAACCCCTGTGCGTTTCATACGGTATCGATGCATCTGACTTCCAGTGATCGGGAATAGATCCAATAGAAGACACAGGCACCTAGCGTACTTAACCCCAATTTAGGCACAAATCTATTCTTTCCCCTGCCTGAACCTGCTCAAGTGCTGTAACCTTGTGGGAACTTGTTGTGTTGTGCCCCGGGTACCACAGTCTGGGTGGTTTGGTGGCACTCTTTTGCCTTGGTCTCATTTGAGTCGGGAAATGTGGTGTCACTGCTGGGCTTTCTGGGAGACCGGTATGGCTTGTAAGTAACACAAGCCAATGATAGTCAAGTAAAATGCAGAAACAGTTAAACCTGTCTTTCTACATAATAATTAAGAATTTTCTCTTTATTCTCTTCCTAAAATAAGTGATTTTTTAAAATGTTAAGTAGATGATCAGTGCCTTGAATACTAGCAGTTGCACAAACAGCACCAACAAAATCAAACATCTGTTACCGCAGACTGAATAATGTTTATGAGTGCATTTTAGACATTTAGGCATTTATATGGTTGTAATATCTTTTCATAAATTCTTCTAATTGTCTACCATACGTTAGTCATCTGCTTGGTTTCAAACTCTACGCTACTTACTGGGTGCTTTATTTCTGCAATTTTAGGACAATTGGAGATCTAGTGGGAGAGGCTAAAGCTAGTGGGAATCTGGGCAACACCTTAAAGGTACTTGGGAATTTTGAAGAAGCTATTGTTTGTTGTCAAAGACATCTGGATATTTCCAGAGAGCTTAATGATAAGGTAAGAGTTGCTTAGGAATCTGGACATACACTGCTAACACATTCCTGAACTCTGTTGTATTGGTAATGAGCATGCCACCTTTCAGAGGGAAGTAAATACTGAATATTCAATTATTTCTTCTAAACAGTAAGAATCTGTTAGTTGTAAGATAGTTGTTTGCATCTGGAAGACTATAGATCCAGATGGATAAATATTATCTGGTTTTGTTATGGGGTTTTTTTAAATTTAATTTTTAACAATAATTGGCCTCAAGACTTGTGTATCTTACACCTCAAAAGGAAGCAGGATGCAGAACAACTTGATTGATGGATGTGACCAGGTGGGACTAAGGCAGGGGATGAGAACATGTTCAGAATGGGCAGAGCATGTGTTGACAACTAGTTGTGTTGTGACACAAGACTTTGAAACATGAAATTTTAATACCTCATTTTACTTTCGGTTTAGGTTGGAGAAGCAAGAGCACTGTATAATCTGGGAAATGTATATCACTCTAAAGGGAAAAATGTTGCTAGTGCTGGGACTTACGATCCAGGGGAACTTCCAGATGATGTAAAAAATGCTTTACAGAAAGCTGCAAATTATTATGAGTAAGTAGTAGCTTTAAATGTTGGGGATTGAGAGGGTATGGTCATTTAGTTCATTAGAGTATTGGGAGATTTGTTGTGTCGTGAACTAACCTGTGGCACGGTTCTATACAGAGCAGTGATACCTGGGATTTTTTTCTTTTTTTTTTTTTGTTTTTGTTATGCCCCCATTTCTAGTATACCTCTTATTACCTGGTAAGCCTTTCCCTTATGTTACAATCCCGTATTACTCTGCAAACCAGACGGAGACAACACTGGGACCGTGGTACACTTGTACGTAATGTAGCTCTGTAACTAGAAGTGAGCACAGCAGCTTGAGGAAGAGTGTGGATAACTTTGGTATCTCCCAGGAAATGTTTCCTCTCAGTGAAAGATTCATGATTGCATAAAGGCCATGAAAATAGGCCAAAGTAGAATACCTCTACCTTTTCCTTTATACAAATGCAAAGATTTTTTTTTTATTATTATTGAACTGTGAGGGGGAAAAACCTCTTAAGTCACTATTCTTCCCCTTCTCGCTTCCCCCAAAACAGGGAAAACCTGGCAATAGTAACAGAGCTGGGTGACAGAGCAGCACAAGGACGTGCCTTTGGAAATCTGGGAAACACACACTATCTTCTGGGCAACTTCAGGAGTGCAGTTTTAGCCCATGAGCAGGTACAACAATGTGCTAGTAAGGAATTCTGTTCTAGCAAAGTATCACCGATTGCTCCTGATCTTAAGCACGGGTATTGTGTTGGATCTTGTTGCAAGCTCTTTAATGCAAGTTGTAAATCTTAATGGCACAGCTTCCAGCTTGGCTGTTCTTTTCAAGCATTGTTGGCTTAAAGAACAGATACAGGTGCACGGTGGAAAAGCTACAAGTGTGCGCTTCTGTATGCAAATATATGTTGCAAAGTACAAAACTGAGTAAATAACACAAATATTTCACATTTTTAAGCGTCTCCTAATTGCAAAAGAATTTGGTGATAGATCAGCGGAAAGAAGAGCATACAGCAACCTCGGAAACGCCTACATATTCCTGGGTGAATTTGAAACCGCTTTGGAATACTACAAGTTAGTTGACTGCTTATGAATATAATTTATTCCTCCAGTTTACGGCTGTTGTGCCTGGTACAATACATGGCAGAATAGCCATCTCTTCAACGTATACTTAGTAAAGAGCTGCATTTGTTTATCAAAAATAATTTTTCCCTAGTTGTTTATCTATTCTGGTTCTTTTAAGGGAGAGGCAGCAATGATATTTTTTATTTTTTAACTTTTTTGTTACTTTAAATAGATGCTTCTCAGCACAGTAGACATCTTTCTGCTGATAGGCGTTTATTCCCTTTTATTCTAGAACAAGCATTGCTGTCTTAGCTGTGAGCAAGTTCTGGAATGATCTGAGTAACTTTAAATCCCCTGAGATGAGTAGCTCACTCGGGTATACTCACTAGCTGAGAGGTGTGGTGCACGTCAACGTGATTCTACATATTTAGTCTGTATTTTCAATCAAGACTTTGATCTCTGCACCACTAAGCAGTCACTGCTGTAGCTTAGGAAAATACAAGCTCGGCAAAGGTACAGAATAGGTCTTGGTAGCATCTTACATGGATTTCAGAGCTTACCTGTATTTTTGAAAAGGGAAGAAAAGAGTCAGTACTGCAGAGATTCCTTTTAGCACTCGAATTCTTACTGGCTTGGTGGTTATAGGTCTGTCTTACTCATGGCGATGGAGAATAGACACTAGTTATTGTAAGGTTGGCACTAACCTGTTTCAAGTGCACAGAGTCAGGAAAACCTCTATAAATTACTGATGAAGTAGTATATTACAATTAGAAGATGCTGTTTGAGGGATCAGTCTGTTCTCCAAACAGAGTAAATGGAAATGGGTTGCAGTGGGAGGGAGTGGAAGACAGACACTTAAAATCTTGTAAGAGTTTACAAGATAGTAATTTATTAGCAGCTAATTTGCCAGCACAGTGTCCCAGTTTGTTTAATTTGTATAATCAATTTTAGTTGCACAAGTATCCTTTTAAAAACCTTTCCTTACACTGATTTTTGTGGTGACTAACCCTTTCTTTCAGGAGGACGTTGCAGCTGGCTCGACAGCTTAAAGACAGAGCTGTGGAAGCACAGGCCTGCTACAGCCTTGGGAACACATACACTTTGCTTCAAGACTATGAAAAAGCAATTGATTATCATTTGAAACACCTCGTGATTGCCCAGGAATTAAATGATAAGTAAGCCCCAAGAGATTGTTTAATGTATGTATGACACTTCAACCAAATCCTCTTACCTCCAGCTCTGCTGTTGTTCTGTGTATGGCAGCTGAGTTAACCTGAATTCCCTACAATGCAGGGCTCCAGTTTTCATACAGGGAAAAAAAATTACTCAGGAAGGTATGGCAGCTGACGAGTCTGAGATGTAATAGGAATTGATGAATTACTGTCTGCATCTTCTGCCAGCATCTTCTTTGTAAATTAAGAAAAGCAGATATGGTTTTCATGACTTCATTATAATAATTTTGCATACTGTCACAAGAATGCATCTCCTACTTTTCCACAAATTAAGAACAGGGGAAGGGGTGGGGAAGAATGCTTATTTTATAATCATGATTTCTGAGGTCTTTTTATAACATTGGGTACATCTAAAATTTTTTGCAACTTCTAAATGCACTTCTGTCTCAATAAGCAGAATATATGAAGAGTAATAAGGCATGCAATCTGAGGAAAAGCAAAGTAATTATCAAATGTTCCATGCTTGCAAAACTGAGTGACTTACGTTTGCTGTGAGCTTAAACATCTAAATTTTGATTAGATTTGCCTATATTTATAGTTCTATCCAGATCACGCTCCTTTAAATACAATACTTAACTTGTTGAAAATGGTTTCTGATGATAGCCGTAGATTTTTCTTACCGTGGCAATATTAAGAAAACCTGATCCCTAGTGTTCAGCAAGTAAAGGTATAATTGAAAATGTGTTGTATTTTTTGCAGAATTGGTGAAGGAAGAGCATGCTGGAGTTTAGGGAATGCATACACTGCTCTGGGAAATCATGACCAAGCTATGCACTTTGCAGAAAGGCACTTGGAGATTTCAAGAGAGGTAAGATTTTCACACTCTGCATATGTTGGCTGTTGGTTTTTGCTCTCACACAGTGATTGTATGGAAGCGTGTCCATACATGTCATCTTGGGGGGAAAAAAAAAAAATTTAAATTATTTCTGAGATAGTTGATTCCAAATTATTTCAGCCATGTCTCACTGCAACTAGCTCCTTAGTTCCTGTGCCACCTCCAATAACAGCATGGAATCCAAGTTGAGAGCCCAGCAGAAATTTTAGGCTTTGGTTTACACCTCTTCATTGTTACATCCTTTACTAAAAAGGTGATTCTCTGTTTTCAAAACAATCAGGAAAACTTTTTCAGCTTTGTACTTACATATGTGTATACTTTGTTCCAGTAAGAGAACTGCTTATTTTATTTGGTTGCAGGTGGGAGACAGAAGTGGGGAACTCACTGCCAGACTTAATCTCTCAGACCTTCAAATGGTTCTTGGTTTAAGCTATAGCACAAACACCTCCATGATGTCAGAAAGCCATGCGGTAGATAACAGCTTGAATGGTACGTGCCTATTTCTGCAACGCTTTCTAGCAGTGAACTTCAAAAAGAATCTGTTATTTGCATTGTTTTCTGAATGCAGATGGTTGAGTATGCAGGTTTTTTCCGCCCACCAACAAAAAAGGCTGCTTTTGCAGCATTGGACCCCTTCAGCTCCTCCTCTCCTGGAGGATTTACACTGAGGATCACAGATCACTGCTTAGTTTCTTCCCATGATGTTTCTAATCGTGTTGTTGTGGTGTGTGTGTTGTTCCCCCGCCTTTTTTTTTTCTTTTTACTGTGGGAATATTTGCTGCCAAATTACATCTTTCCTTTTTTTTTTCCTCCCCTCCTACCATCTCAGTGACACTGTGAGTAGAACACAGTTCATTTGATGTTCCTCTTTTCAAAGATCCATGCTCATTCTTTTGTGTCCTGTGAAACCAGCTTCTGTAGCTGAGATGGGTGCAGTTTTGAAGGTTGCTTTTACTAGTGGTTATTGCTTCTCTGCTGATATTTTTAGCTGCACTGTTTTGGAACTCCGAATTGCTGTATTTTGGACCTTACATGAGTACAGCCATGCCTTTGAAGGTGACACCGCAGATCTTATGATAAAAAGATGAACTTGATTCTTTCTTGAAGGTACCAGACCGAGGGTAGGACGCCGTCACAGTATGGAGAACATGGAGCTTATGAAATTGACACCAGAAAAGGTTGGCACTTACCTTCTTTCTGTTCTGCCAGTGAGATTGCAATTAAACGTTTCTGTGAGTTTAACTTCAACAGTTATGAATAGTCAGAAGTTTTATACTTAACACCTTTGAAAGAACGCAGCAGAATGTTGATGCATCATTTGCATCTGCTTTTTAATTTAGTTGATCTTAAGAGTTAGGTAAAAGCAGGTCTAACAAATCATACTTTTGTCATGTAGCAACAGTCAGCACCTTACGTACACAACCATTGTAATAGCTTGTGGAAAGCTTGCTTTATTCCTCTCACAAATAAGAATGGGGTCCTGTCATGTGCATCAAAGGAATTCCTTTCATCTGCTCTTTGAAAGTGGTTTGAGGGTGCGTGCAGCATGAAAGTGATTCAGAGTAAAATTCCTAAGCTTTAGCTCACCTGTTCCGAACGCTTTTTCTTTGGTTAGAGTCATTTTATAGGCACTTAAAATACATGTTGTGTTTTCCACTTTGGGATTTCAACCAAGTTGCAGGCCATTAGGAGTTTCAACGTCCATCTTGAGTCTGGATGCTACTTCAGAAATGCAGAAACTGAGTCACAGATAGGTAACTTCCCCCAGGCTCAGAGAAATCTCTTGGAGCTGGGAGTTCCAATTAAAATCCTTGTACCAGTAGTTGAGAGATTTCCTTCAAATTCTAACTGCCTTTGGGCAGTGGGCTGGCAGGTCTACAGAAATGACACCAGTGGCAGACTGAAATTGCTGGTTTTCCCTCCATCCTGGGATACCTATTTCCCATCTCTTCAAGTGATGCAAAGCCTGCCATCATGTTTATTAGACAGGAAATGAAATCTCAAATCTTAGAGCTGGTACAGCTGAAGTCAGCACGGATGCTTAAGAGCTCTCTGGGTTCTGATTTTGAAAGATTGCATGTTAAAGGCCAAAGTGGTTCCTCTGCAGAGAACCTCCAAGCATTTGGCCAGTATCGGCTGTATTATCTTACTCTCTGAATATTTATCTGTGATATCTTTTAAAATACCTTCTGTGCCCTAAATATACTAAAATGCTTCATGGGGATTTTTGTAGTAAAGTATTAACCTAGTATTGCTAGTATTGCAGCTTAGCTCTTATAAGGGGCTTTTTTCCAGATAGTCATTTAGTAGATTCTGAAAATTCATTCTGTAAATGTGTTTGATACACAGAACAATGTATGATGCTAGCATTATGGTTTGATTGCAGAGGTGCCATCTTCTTGGCGTTGGAATCTGTGCGCTGATCTAGAGGAAGCCTTTACCAGGCAATGCCTTTGGGGAGGCAGTGTGAAAGATTTGTGACGCTGTTCACAATTTCTGATGCTGAATCAAGGAAAAAAGGGGTTTTACCCAGTTATTGTAAGATAAAGCTGTCAATTTTGTTATCTTTTAGAAGATAATTTAGGGAAAATCTGTCAGGTTGATAAAGCTATCCCTTCTGTTCTTCAGTGTAACAAGATGGTTATTCCTGTTTGTTCCTGTGCTGGCATTCTTCTCCCTCTTCCTTTTCAGTCTTTACTGGGAATTTTGTGTCTATCCAAGATTTCCATCCAGAAGGCTGGTTGAGTATCTGGGTTTGTTTTGCTCTAATGCTTTGTAAAATTTGCAAATTTTTTTTTCTAATTATAAGACTGTCAGGGAGGAAATGCCAGCTGTGTCTGCATTTTAGCATTCACATGAACTGCGTTTCCTGCACTGCAGTCGGCAAGGGAAACTTCAGCGTGTTTGATTAAATAAACTCTGACCACACTGTAATCCATCAGCTGTCCCAGGACAGTTTTAAGACTGATCAGTAACAGTACTAACCTGCTTCATCTAACAAGAGCTCTGTAATAACAGCTCAAGTAGTACAACCAA
Source organism: Pterocles orientalis (assembly GCA_011057875.1). Classification (NCBI taxonomy): domain Eukaryota; kingdom Metazoa; phylum Chordata; class Aves; order Pterocliformes; family Pteroclidae; genus Pterocles; species Pterocles orientalis. Next base: position 29,078 of record WKFP01015185.1, on the reverse strand, counting down.
AACCCAAGTTTTCACATCCTCATGGCTGGATAAACTAAGTAATGTCACGCTGCTTCATTTTGGGGAGGAAAAGCAGCAGCAGGTAAGAGGTAACAGTATAGGTAATTGAAAGCGGAAGACTTCATTTCATGACTCTTGTTTTCTTAGGTTCAGAACTGGAACAGTGAGATTCTTGCTAAACAGAAACCACTGGTTGCTAAACCTTCAGCAAAACTGCATTTTGTAAATCGACTAAAAGGCAAAAAGTACAAAAACGGCACCACTTCCAAAGTTTTGCAGGATGCCAGTAATTCTATTGATCATCGACTTCCAAACTCTCAAAGGGTAGGTTTGGTGAGCTGTGGGCCTTTACTCATCTTTGTCTGATCAAAATCATGGAAAACACATTCCTGCAGCTGTCCATTTCAGTTCACTGATTTAAACACTGGGGCTCTGTAAAACTATGCACAATCTGTCCTTCTACAGCTGTCTCGTGGGTGGTGCCAGTTTCAAGCTTTTCCTACAATTGGAACATTTTTTCCTGGTGGATTTTCTAAAGTTACAGCTCAGTGTGTACCTATATTTTATTTCTCGTTTCTTCTAGACCCTGCTTCTCTAAACTTAAAAAGATCTATTTTTTCTGATTCAGACAGTGGGAGATATTTTTGACATATTTTTTAGGTGGTTGCACTTTTGACAGAAGTCAGGTAAAAATAGAACTAAGTCATTTGATCTAGAGAGATGAATGCTGATCATAAACCTGAGGAGACAGTGGAAACTGTTCATGGCTGTTTTTTTTTTTTTTTTCTTTTATGGGCTTTTTGGTGGATTCATAGCTGAGGAAGAGTAACCTTCAGTTGTACTGATCACAGCACTTTTTCTTTCTGTTTCAGAGAATGAAATGTTTATCTTCCAAAAATTCTTGCCATATTATTAGCATTTCCTCTTACAATAAATCTGTCTATAGAATTGAATAACTAAAAAAAAGCATTTAATGTATTTCAGATGTGCCAAACCAAATACCAAACACATTACTGGAATGAAGCTGCGATGCAGCTGGCCTAGTTTTAGGTACTCCCGAGTTCAGAATACCCCTAACTGTTCTCTCCTCTTCAGAAAAACAGTCGCGAGACAATGGCAGATGAAGGGTTCTTTGATCTGCTGAGTCGATTCCAGAGTAATAGGATGGATGATCAGAGATGCCACTTCCAGGAGAAGAACAGATTCTCATCTGCTTCAGCGACAACATCCTCTACTCCACCTAAAACAATGAGAAAATGTAATTTTTAAAAACTAGAATTTGTATCTGACTTTAGTTCCTGCTAGCACTGTATTTGCATGCAAGACTTACTAAAGAAAGGAACTTCTTTCTAGGCTAACTTGTTTTCTTCCTCCTCCCCAGCCTTTTCTACTTCTGTAGTCTCACCCCACACAGATGAATTTCTAGACCTAATTGCTAGCTCCCAGAGCCGCCGGCTGGATGACCAGCGCGCCAGCTTTAGTAATCTACCTGGACTTCGTCTTAATCAGCACAGCAGTCAGTCCGTCCTGGGTCACCTCATGGCAACCAACAACAGAGAACTGGATGACGACTTCTTTGATATATTGGTAAAATGCCAGGTACGGGCTTTTTTTACAAAAATTATCCAGATTCTGAGTCTTTGGGGATTTGCTTTGTGCATCTTGCTATTTAGTTTCTTCAAGCAAGCCACCATGTTTATCATGTTTCAAGATACAAATTGATTTGGCAGAGAAGGAAGAACACAGAGACAAAAAGTAACATAGAGAACAAAAGAACATTTTTTAAAGTTGGGGTTTTTTTTACAGTTTCTTGTTTTGATTTTTTTTTTCAAATTATGTGGTGTCTACTAAGTGTAATTTTTGGTATTTATACCGTGACAACAATTTAAAGTAACAGACAAAAGGAAAACAAGTGAGGCTATAAAAGGAGTATGTAAAATGATTTTAAGAAAGTGTTTAGATTAAGCTTGTTCAAAGGGCACCTGATATACCATGAATCCTTACTTATCAAATGAAAGAATTCAGTATCAAAGTTTTAGTGGTGATAGTCATCACTGGTCTACTTATGTTTAAATAACAGTCTGTGGCAACACAAGTGAGATGTCTGTCAAGTAGTGCATGGTGTAAACATCTCTGAGGCCAAAGAGCACTCAGTTAAAAAGATGTGTTGTACTTGATGGGTTGAGAAGGATCTCAAAATACAAAATTCAGATCCTGAGTTCCCCAAAGGGAAAGCAAGTATGTTAGCTTGGGTGGAACTGAGCCTATAATCGCAGTGTTCACCAGCCTGATGAAATACCACGTTCTGCTTGAGCAGCTTCTCCGTTTACCACCTGGAGTGAAGTGAAGAATCTAGACAGGGGAACAGGACAGAGTTTGTCTCTTCACGTGCACTAGATGTAGCAAACCTAACACAGTGACTGACTGTGCTTAGGGGAAGGGAACAGAAACATTTCATCCCCGCAGTCATTATGGGTGCCGCTGCTTTAACCAGGAGCACAAAAAGGTAACTGATTTTTGAGGCTTTTGTCTCAAAGATGACCCGTGCTTTTCCTGAGTGACCGCAGTCCACAGCCAGCTCTCGGGGGACAGGCTGGCACTTGGAAAAGCTGCGCAGGAGGGGGTGGCTGTGAAAGGAGCACAGAAACTATCCCCGTGGTCTCAGCAACTGCTCTGTCACACTGGGATTAAAGCGTACTGGAGTCTGGAGGAAAACTTTCTCTCAATATTGCCTTTCCACATCTGACAACAGTGTGGCTATTTTTTTTTACTCCCTGTACAAGAAAAGGAAGTGAACTATATTCTCTGTTGTGTTAGACTAGAAATACCATGTAGTAATGCTAGCATTCTTCCTCGGGACAAAGGACACTTAAATCTTATTCTGCACATTAAAAAACTAAATGGGGGGGGTTACTTTCAGATACATGTGGACAGGAGGTTCAGGGGAACCATTTAGCTCCACTTGCACACTTAACTTACTGATTTCACATGAGAAGTTTAACTTAAAAACCCCTTAGCTTTAAATCTGAAAACAAAAGCTTTTAGCAGTTTTCCACTTCTGCTGCTCACTTATTTATCTGTGTTCCTGTAACCAGGCAGCTTTGTTGCTTTGTCTGTAGGGTTCCAGACTGGATGATCAAAGATGTGCTCCTCCCTCATCTGCAAAAGGGCCGACTGTACCAGATGAGGACTTTTTCAGCCTGATTTTAAGATCGCAAGCGAAGAGAATGGATGAACAAAGAGTCCATTTACCCTTAACTATAAAGGGACCAAATTCTAGCTGAAGAAATGAACAGGCACATACTGTACAGCAGCATCTTAGGTATCGTTGTTTGCTGGGAAAACATACATGCCTTTTTACAGAAGACTGCAGTTAATAGTTTTGTCCCTTTTCTAATAATAACATTTTGTATAAATAGCAGCAGCATCACACTTGTGACCCGTAGTTAGACCTGTAGCTTTTTCAGCAGTGTCTGAGATACCGATTGATTACTGTATCTCTCTCTTAACTGCCTCTAGTTTATGAACTTGAAGATGATTTTTTTTTCCATGTCAGGATATTCTCATTGCTGAGGTGCGGATTCTGACACCGTTATCATGTAGTGCAAGACCTATGTTCTTTTTAAAGAAAACTTGATTTCTTTTTTTTTCTGATTTATACCTCCCTGGAAAAAGGTCCTGTTTTCTTTTATATGTTTTTTTAAAAATAAAAAAAATAATTGAGAAAGAGCTTCAGTACTTTGTTTCTTTGAAACTGTGTTTCTGCAATCATTTTTTTATTAAAGAAAAAAAAGTCAAAGCTCAGTTTTAATTCTGTTTAATCCAGAAAATAGTCTTTTCAAATATACTGGGGTTTTTGGTAATATTGTCTTTCCTGTATTTTTCAGTGCAGTTTTACAAGCAGAGTAATTTTTTAAGAAGATAAATTTGTTTTTAAGTAACACTTCCTTTCAGCTTCTGAGTAAAATGGCATTGTAAGAATAAATTCCTATTGTTATTCTACAGATTCAAGTATCAACTGTTGAAGAGTGCGTATTTTTCTGTTACTTAAAGTAGGGATTTTGACAACTCTACATTCTGTTAATGTATTATTTTGGCCAGGTAAATGTCTGTCTTGACATCTGAAATGCTCTGTTAGTGGAGTTACTTTTTCTACTCACAAACTATTTGGGCAAATTCATCCGCTGTGTCTCTGATCAAAGCCACAGTTCTGAAAAGTCACTGAGATTGATGATGAACTTACTACACAGAGAAGTGTCTTCAACTACTATAAAGATACAGGCTACTAACTGCATAAGACACAGGCTCCCCCTAACTCGAGCTATTTTACAGTTAGCTTTACAAACATTCTCTTGCAGCTTTTCTAGCACTGGAAAGTGATTTCTACTGAAACTGCCCTTTTTCTGCTTTTAAGGAGAAAAAATTTTCTTCCAAACCCACGTGTTACTATCAGTTTATCAGTCCTTTTACTTAGTGCTTCCTATTTTCTGTTCAATGCTGAATCACCCCAAAAAAAATCTGATAAAGCATCAGCTTCTCACTCCTCTGCAAATAATTAAACTAGAAGAAAATTACCAAGCTGTCCTAGAACTGAGCTGACAAGCAGCAATTCTACTTAAGACTGATTTTAACGAACATAAAACAAAGATAGTCCTGAAACTTCTAGCTGAGTTGCAGTTAGTCTGATATTGCTGATATTCATGTAACTAACGTTTTTTTCAGGCTGTTTGACAGTTACCTGATGAGGCTTGTTTGCTAGAACACAGTATCGGTGCTTTCCCACCACAGAATATCTAGTTTTACTCAAATTGGCCAATTAAAGCTGAATTATTCTGAATTCCAGGAAGAGTACGTATACTCAGTCTCTCAGTTTTTAAGCCCCACCTTACAGCTATGCACACGCATGTTCTGACCAAAGATGAGTTCCCCTCAGCTTACTGGTGTTCTCTTTCCTACATTTGAGAACTAGAGCAGAGCTAGCAAGTATGTGACAACTGAAGATTAGACAAAACTTACAGCAGGGCTTGGGGCTTCCTTAGTCTCCTTCCCGTGAGTCATGCGAACTGCTCTTTTTCTTCTCTTCACGTGGTTCAGTCGCAGCACATTTCCCTTCTAGGTTTTTATTAGGATCGCAGTTTTCTTGCTCTGCTTTGCCTGTCTCTTGTTTCTTCTGCTCAAGTACATGCTCTTCAGTAAGGCTTCCAGCTGTGATAGTTTCTAGTCTACAAACTTCAGACTCAGTGTGCAATCTATTCTGTAAAAGTTAATAATAAGCTATTAATGAAACAATCCAAAGTGACAGCATCTGTTGTTTCAGGTGCGCTCAAGGGGCACTGCTCACCCAAAGCATGACTGGTAGCTTTTTTTCCTGGCAAAACAGTACATGTAAATAACCACACACTACAGTACAAACCTGGTTTTGATGTTTTATAGTTTACAGAAAAGTCAGCATTGCTTTTTTTCCCTTGCTTCTGCGGGTAATCATTATTGCCCAGGCTGACGTAACTACTGATCTCTCACAACAGAAGTTATTTAAGTCAGTCTTTACTATAAAAAGTTTGCATTCAATAGTTTCCTGCCCCAGTTAGCCACCGCACATTATTTTTCCAGAACAGAACATGCCCAAGAAACCTCTGCTGAACTGTTCTGTAGGGGAACAGGTACTCTCTGAACTCCTCTCTCCCCAAGATGGGGGTTAAGCTTGTTGTTTAAACATGTTTAGCAGATGACATTGAAATCTGTAAATCTAATCGCAGCTCAAAGAGCACCAGGACTAACATACACCAGGTTCTGGTTTCTGAGACTCTTCTACTTGCGTATCTGGCTTTTCCCTTTTATGCACGGTGTCAGGACTTCTGCTGCCATTTCCTGGTCTCGTAGGAGCGTCTCCTCTGTCACAGGGTCCTCTATAAACGTAAGGAACCTTCTGCAAATAATAGCCATCTGATTTACTCCTATCAAACTGTCCAAAGTCTATTTGCTCCTGCTGGCTATCAGGTGGAGGAAGACTTCTCTTCTGAAAAGATGTGACGTATCGTAATATGGACACGGATGATCCTGCACCATAGCAGAAAGCCTTGGAGAGGGGAAAAAAAAAAAAGAACAAAACACCAAATATTCACAGCCAACAGTTTTCACAGAGAATTCAGTCTCATATCTGAAAACAGTGAAAGAAAAGCTCAGTGATCAGAACAGCTACGGTACAATTCAAGCTTTCTGCAGTCTGACTAGATGGCAGCGACCACCAGACTGGATGTAGTTCATCTTTGGTGCTACAATAAAGATGGTGACAGCTCCAACTCCATGCTTTTGTGTACAAAATGCCTATTACAGGCATCACCGAGTAAGAAAAGAAATGGGAACTAAGCTGTAAGAAACTGTCACAGACCTTAAAAGTTTAAGTGGTTTAATGCTATTTTATCCCACTTGGGGAATGCAGGAGAGATGTGGTTTAAACACAAAACCAAAAAAGTTTTAATTGCTAAACCAACTGTACTATAAAGATTTTGTCAAGAAAAAAGGCCCTTGTGTAAATAATTTCATCTGTGCTAAGAAATCTGTCTACTAGTACAAATGAGAAATAGATAATTCTTAAGTAAGTTTTCTATATAAAAGATAAAGCTGAGCTTTAAAACATAAAATAAATGTATACAAACCAGGACAGCCAAAGCCATCATAATTAGCACTGGAACCTGCAGAATAAACGGTATCTCCTTCATAAGTGCCTTGATGAATTCACCAAAACCTTTTCCTACGTGCTTCAAGGGCTCAGTTACGAAGTTGGTGAAAGTAATTGCCAATGCCTAGAAAAATACAGATAGAAAAATAGCGCTGTCACTGATTCCCAACCTAACCACCCGCAGTCTCTTCAGGCTTGGTGTATACCTTTGTCGGTGGAACCAACAGAACGGGATTGACTAGTAGAGTTTCATAGTACTTCTGACAGGGATCGTCCTGAAACGTCCATTTACTTCTGAGCCATTCTGTGATCAAAGCAGAGACCTATTTTCACTACTTTTAAAAAAAAACGTATTTTATGACACAGTAGCAATGCAGAAAGCAGCATTTCAATTACAGATGATAAACAACTCCTCTAGATATGGTTCAAAACTCAGATTGATTTTTTAGAAAGCTGAGATAAGCTTGGCAGTGGAGTTTGTCCAGTCACGGTGATGCAGGAAGGAGAGGGAAGGCTGGAAAGAAAGGGAAGAAACTGAGGTTTTCCCATGTTTAGTCAATAAAGTTCTCTTTATTAGATGAACTTAGGCTTCAGAAGAAAAATAAGTCTCATCTGTGGGGACTATTATCTAGCACATTTTGTCCAGAGCTACTGAAACTAAAGTAATTCTGAGTGTTACTACTCATTTGCCAGGCTGCAAGTCGATTAAAAATGTTTATTTTGCTTCCTAGATTTCAAGGGACTATTTTAGTTATAAGCAGAAAGTCTTACTCCTTAAAGGAACTTTTTATAGACAAGTAATTTGTAGTAGTCTGGTTTTAGTGCAGTTAGAACATAAACCACTGAAAATTGACATAAACAGAGCAATCACAGTCAATAGATCATAAAGGGCAAACCATAACACGCCCTTGTTAAGAGCTGCCATTGTTAATCTACCTGCTATAGCATTGGATAACAAATAACAGCTAATAAAAATAATCAGCTTTCTCTGTAAATAACAACACTAGAGTAAGTAGTGACAGATTAATTTCTATTGCACTCGCAGGCCTGGCAGATGAAAAAAAGAATTTTTTTAATTCTGCCCTCCTATCTTCGATAAACGGCACTGAATGGTCCTGGGGGAGCGGAGCTGGGGACGCACTCACGGGGTAAGTTATAAGGAAAACAGCAATGCCATAACCTGCTCTAAGCATGGTTTTGTAGAGCATCTCTCCTCCACAGGCCTAGAAAAGAAAGTCCAGTGGAACAGAAAAGTGGTAAAACCACATCATCACATATTGCTGAAGAAAATTCCACATACTACTGAAGAAATTAAGAGTATTCTTGGATACTACTACTGAATATTTTGTGATCATAAATACTATTACAAAACAATGAAACAAGTATTTACCAATAAGACTTTCCCTCCAGTCCAACTTCTCAGCACAGATGTTATCGAACTGTCCCATTTTCGCTATTTCTGCTTGATGCTGTGCAAAGGCCAGCTGCAGGAGAACAGGAATTACGTGTAAAACATAAACCAAGGTGGTGCTGGGCGCAGAACACCTGCGTGGCTGCAGCACTGCACCTGAGCTAAGGATGCTGCTTCTTCGCAGGTTTGGGATCATTATCCGGGTAGATCTGTATTAAGAAAAGCTTACTGCCTGAACAGTCTAAGGAGTTAAATTATAAATAGTTGAATTCTGATGACAAGATGTGAGGACTGAGATTCTGTGGTTGGACTATGATCTAGTAGCACAAATTCCTTCTCATTAAAACCAGTACCACTGTACAGTCAGCTACTTTATCACCATTAATGAAGCATTTATCTCTGGTCTATGACATGTTAAATACGGTTTCAGCCAGGGATTCTTTAGAAAAAAAACCAAAACCCACAGTATATTTCCGTAAGACTTTTCTACGGAGCTGCTTTAGACAGGGTTCATGTCTCCCTTGCCCATGACAATGAAATCATGGTTCTACTGCTTGATGAATTCTGTGAACCTCTGGGGCAGGATAAAAACTGGCAGGGTTCCCTTTGTTCTTTAAGCCTAATACACCTGTCAACATGCAAAATAAAACATTCTTCCCTGTATTTATTCTACGGTCACTTACTGTGTTACATAAACTAACTAAAGGAACTCAATAACCTCAATTTCCTCCTAACTGTCGAATTTTAAGCCTAAAAGCCATTAAGATTTCAGAACAACTTACCTTATACAAGTAAAGCCAATTCCATGCAAAACTGATGAGAAAACTTATTAATAAAACACGTTTCAGCTGAACAAACCAATGAATACGTGTCCAGAGCTCTGTAGCTATTACAATCACAATGCACACTAAGCACAAAAGTATCTGAAAAAGAAAACAGCAAAAAATTCTGATCCAGACTTGGAATTTTCCAAATTACACAGAACAGTTGAGAGAATTTTTCCTTGCTTTCACAGCATATCTGCAGCAGTACAAGGCAGAAACGTTCCATGGTAGTCGCTCGTATCACAGTCTTATGTTGCAGTTGCTTATTTTTCTTGTGCTACTTAGTTATTTCTTCCTTAGGATATTTATCACCTTTCCTACCATACCTGAAAATTATAAAATCGGTGTAATTCAGTGCTTGAGTAGTTTGTGCCTGGTAGGAACCACAGAACTGCTGCTGCCAGCTCCTGCAGCTTGGTTAAGAGACAAATTTACAGTTTGGGTAACAGCAGCAAGACTTCGGAGAAGGACCTGACAGTCTCTTCCCATCCGAGGACCTCGAACAGCGAGATTACGCTACTGACAGCTTGCTTTTTTCCCTTGGCTTCCATGGGCTCCCTCAAAACTAGACAGGCTACTTTCCAGATCATGTCAGCATAAAATGTTAGCATGTCCTGCACTGTAAAGATTTCTTCAGAGAGCTGCAGCTTATTAGAGACCCTCGGCTTGGCACAGAAAATCGACATTTTCACAGTCATGCTCTCCTTCTCTCCAACACTATACAATTTTTTTTCCAAAAAATTCACAAAAACCTCTACCCTATAAGACCTCAAGTATATACTTGTCTCAATATAAAGATTCCAACTCCTGCAGAAGGCAATAGCCTCAGCACCTATTTGAACAGGAGATAAATCTGGAGAATTTATCATGCACGGGTTGTCAGTGGTAAGAAAGTACTGGAGTCTAATTAGTCACTCAACACACATAAAAGACAGGAAGAGAAAAAAGAAAGCGTACCAGAAAAAAACACAAAGCTACAACAAGAAGAGACGACCACAGGAATAAAAACTTGAATTCTTACTTGAAGTGAACACACAGCCTCTACCTTCAGCCAACACAGAGCGACCCACTGTAAGCACCACGCAAAGAACTGCTTTACACGCAGAGTTACGACGGTAAGATTCATTGACTAGACTTGCACAAAGAAACTGGAGCAAACAGCAATTAAAAAACAACAAAACCCCTTTCTTCTTCTCTTACCAGAAACATATTGTATAGATCAATTCCAAAAGTGTCTTCAAATCTCCAGTGCCAAGCTTTATAATCATGGTGCTTAAAATTGATCAAAATATCACTAAGTGCATCATCCACAGCCCCTGACTGCCAAGTGTCCTCACTGAGAAACCTCAGGATCTCCAAATATGTCTGTTTTGTAAGGATGATCTCAGCATCGTAATGGACGTGGCCCACATCTTCCTCAGGCTGAATTAAAGGCAAAGCAAAACAATGGTTACAAACTGCTTATTTGGAAATAGAAGCACATACGAAAAACTGTATCCGTAAGCAGAAAGCCGATTCTGTACCCTCGTGATGCACCGGCACCTTTTTGAAGCAGACTGCAGGATGAAGACTTGAGACAAAGAGCACGCTACGATTCTGGAACTTTTTTGTTCATTCTTCTGAACCATATAAAACATAAATTCAACTGGTTTGTACTCTTTCAATTCTACAGCAAAAACCTAAAAAATGGGACTTATCTCACCCGTTACTAAAATTTTAGAACCATTCTCATTATCAAGTAATAATTACGAACGTGCTGTGTGTGCCCCGCTCGTGGCTGGCTAATCCAGACAGAAGCTATTAAATACTGAAATAAGACACTTTACATTGCTAAATATAATGTTCTTTGTTAAATTGTAATTTTGCTTATTGCTAAAAATGTATTCTACCTCTGAACAGAAAAAAAAATCTCTGAAGACAATATAATAAAGAAAGTAATGAGGTGATTCTTCCATGCGAACTCTCTCCAAACAGCAACTGCCTCTGCTGAGCACACACCGCTAACTAACAGCAACACCTCGTGCACACTCTTCTACCGTTTTTTCCTTTGCAATTCAGTTCCCTTCATGACAACTGAAACTTAGAGTATGCCAGAATAATGAATCAATGCTTGGTAACTCTGAAAAACAGAAGGTAGCAATATGAATTCAAATTTATTCTTCATAACTGCTCAGATACTTACAAGGCCAAGTTTTCCAGCTTCATTTAAAATCTTATTCAAGTATCGCTTAAAAATATAAAAGCTACGGCTTTCATGTGATTTGGCATTCCTCTTCTCACAGGCTGCAATCTACAACATAAAGACACTTTTAGTCACTTCCTGCTCAAACCAGCTTGTTCACAGGAGAAAAAAACCCACCTTCCCAACACATTAAACTGAGGCTTCAGCAATAACCCCGTGATGAGTACACCAGATAAAAAGCATATGCAGTAGCTGAAAATACTGCTTGCCATGGGACTGGCCAGTACCGGGGAGTTCAGAACTGCCAATAATATGGTTTGAACACTAACCTCAGTAAGACAAGAAAAAACTAAAGATCTGGATCTCCTTAAATTTTAAGTTTACATCACACAAAAAAAAGAAGAGGGAACTGTAAAAAATAATGAGTAACTAAAGCAACATTAAAATTACATATCCCATTGGGTCTCCAAATTGAACAACTTGAAAACGAAAGGTCAGGTTTCTTAGCTGTTAGCAGCACGGTGTCACATCAACACCACATGTTTAAACTGTTGACACTGGACAGAAGCACATAGCTCCTGTCAGCTTCTGTTACACTATAAAACATTTTAGGAACCAGACCTTGGAAGGCTGAGCAGCAATTGGGAATTCAGTTCAAACCACTTTCAGTCTCTCCCCTGAATAAAGAGGTTCCTCCTATTTATGTATGGTCACAAATTATGCCAGCAATTCACCTGTCCTACACTAGCCTCAAAAGCATCAGCAGAAAGCACAAACTAGAAAAAGCTGGAAAATATTCTGAAGTTCCAAAACAAACCTTCTGCTGCAAGGAAGCTACTTCCCTGGAACAACTCGTCAAGATTTCAGTTCTGACTGTATCCACAGTCTTATCCTCAGAGTCATGATAGTTTGCCTAAAATTATAGAAGAAAAACACATCTTTAGAATAAAAGAATTTGTCCAATATGCCATGTTACACTTCTGCAGTCAGATCACTTTAAAAGGAGCAAAGGAGCTAAAATCTGAGTGTTGGTCTCTGCTGTTATTTTAGGCTCCAAACAGACAACTGCTTTAAGTTTAGCTAAATGCATGCTGCCTTCAAAAGGTGAGGGCTTGCCCTGTCCTCCCCCCACCTGCCCTCTCCCCTTCCCGGAGTGCTGGTGAGCCCCTGGTGAGCCCCGCAGTGCACCCGATCAGCTAACTGGGCTGGCTGGAAACCGGGCGGCTCGGCAAGCAAAGGGGCAGTCTGCAGCCGGACAGATCCCCAGCACAGCTGGCCAGCAGCCAGCCAGACTGAGAGTAAACACAGGCCACCATTCGGGCTTGCACGCCTTCCTTTCACGCTCCCTCTTCACTCTGAAACCTCCTATTTTTCCTGTTCCTTGCTCAGACTCGGCTTTAGCAGTGCTGCTACAAAGCCAGGCATGCGCGTTGAGGGAAGTCTCCAAAAGGAAGCACGCCATCACCCAGGCGAGTGAACCATGCTGATCCAAAGTGCTGAGGAGGCTGGCCCGGCCAGCCTGCCCACCTGAAACCTCTCGCTACAGAGCAGAAAAGAAATCCTGACAAGATTCACACAAAGCAGTCATTCTTCTCCTTTAAGATGCAGTTCCAGTTGCATGGGAAACAACAGTAAAACTCCTATTTTTTTTTTAATAAAAGCTGCAGCAGTTAAGCACCAAGTTTAAAGACTCCAAAGCTTGCTGCTGAATTTTAGGGACACTAATGGCTATCAGGTGGACTTGGGACAAGCGGATGCTGAGGAGGAACTCTGTGGAGAGAATGCAGTTTGCATTTTTTTTAAGCTTCAGAAAATGATGTTCCGAAGTGTTAAAATGGTATTGTTCAAGACTGCAAAACCCCTAAAAATCAAGGGTGCCCAGACAACCAACTGCAGCTTACAGTGTCATGTGTGCACAATGTGCCGGATAAACAATATGCATCCCATGGTAGATGTAGAGTCCACCCCTCATAAAAGACAACAGTCACCTGGTTAAAACTAGCTTTTTGTATTTCGTCTTCTCAATGTTCGTGCATTATTAACAGTACAGCCCTCCATCCCTGTTCTCATCTTCCTTCCAAAAGCTCCGATGCCCAGCGTCACACACCATCACGTTCACAGCACTCTCACACAATAAATGAAGTTTATTCCCATATTACTGGGGAACCAGATTATTCACGTAAAATGTAATTGTTAAGCTTAACTCCCTCAACCTTTATCAGCTAGGAACTTAATTTTCCAAGATATCTAACGCTGTACTTCATAAGCAAGAGCACCTTAACACAGTACTTCTCAGAGAAATTAACTTGTGGAGCCACAACCTGCGTAAGTCAGTAGACCACCGTCTCTGAAAAGACAGCAAGCATGGCTCCTCTGACTTGATCGCTGCGCAACAGAAACTCATCAGCAAAAGGCCCTGAGCTAATTATCTACAGTAATACAGATTGCTATTATTTTTTCTTACAATTTTAACAACAGACACACAATACTCTTCTGCGTATAGATTCAGATGTAACCTTACAAAGACCCTCATTGATAGAATTTTCTTTCAACAGCGTGTGGCTGTTGGGGAGAGACACACACTCATGCATTCTTTCTTCTTCTACCTTGTAAGGTCTCCTCATGGTTCCTGACGCTGCATCATAATTGAGCATATCCGTGGGGTCAATCCATTCATCCTCTTGAGCTTCAGCCCTCCCTGTCAGCACCGCGGCACACAGTACCAAGGGGAACAGCATCCTGCGTCACTGAACACAGCAACAAACCCGGGGATTTAGCTCGGGGTGTAACACCGGGGACAAAAAACCTGAAACAATCTTACATGAAAAACAGCATTCTCCGGTGTTGTTTCAAAACTCGGTTCTCAGTTAAGCGGGTTAAACTTATGTAACTTTTCTCCCCCCAAAGAAAACACTCGCAAAGCACACAACTGTGCTGTGTGACCGGCTCAGGATAACCGGCTGCAGCTAGCAGGAGGCGCAGAGCAGAGGTCAGCATTGCCACACACGATAACCCAGCGCAGAGCACAGGGGTGCAGCCCCGTTATCGCTGCGGACACTCCCGCGGCAAGGCCGTGAGGACACTCCCGCCGTGCCGGGGACAGCCGCGGCCTCCCCACCTCGCTGCCGCCCCCCGCGCAGGGCCCGCCGACAGAGGCCCGGACGAGCCCAGGCACGGAACACCCCGGACGCTCTGCCCCCGCCCCCCCCCGCCTTCCCATCGCCGTGTTTATCCCGGATCCCGACCCCCCCACTCCGAGCAGACGCGCAGCCCGCCAGCCACCTCCTCGCTCCCGCCCACCCCCCCGCCAGTTCGCCGCGACGAGCACGCTGGGGCCGGGACAAAGCGCCGGCCGGGCCCGGACAGCCGGGCTCCAGTCAGCGGCGCCGCGCCCAGCGGGGCCCTGCAGCCTCCCCGCTCCCGCCCCGCCGCCTCTCCGGTACCTGAAGGGCCGCAGGCGGTCTCCCGCATCGCCAGGCCCCTCTGAGCCGGGCAGGGGCACGGCGCCGCGCCGAGGCCCGGGGGACGCGCACGGGCTGTGGAGAAGCGGCGGCGGAGGCCCCGCCCCGGCCCTCAGGTGGCGCGAGGCGCTGGCGGGATGGGCGCCGCCTCGCGCTGCCCCGAGGGCCCGTTTGTGCGACCCGGCGGCAGGGACTGACCGGGAGCGGCGGGGGGGCGGCGGCAGCGCGCACAGCGGGACAGGGACTGACCGGGAGCGGCGGCAGCGCGCACAGCGGGGCAGGGACTGACGGGAGCGGCGGCAGCGCGCACAGCGGGGCAGGGACTGACGGGAGCGGCGGGGGGGAGCGGCGGCAGCGCGGAGGACACACCCCAG
>WKFP01015185.1:0-12114 GCA_011057875.1 Pterocles orientalis | reverse complement strand
CGCCAGTCCGCCGCGACGAGCACGCTGGGGCCGGGACAAAGCGCCGGCCGGGCCCGGACAGCCGGGCTCCAGTCAGCGGCGCCGCGCCCAGCGGGGCCCTGCAGCCTCCCCGCTCCCGCCCCGCCGCCTCTCCGGTACCTGAAGGGCCGCAGGCGGTCTCCCGCATCGCCAGGCCCCTCTGAGCCGGGCAGGGGCACGGCGCCGCGCCGAGGCCCGGGGGACGCGCACGGGCTGTGGAGAAGCGGCGGCGGAGGCCCCGCCCCGGCCCTCAGGTGGCGCGAGGCGCTGGCGGGATGGGCGCCGCCTCGCGCTGCCCCGAGGGCCCGTTTGTGCGACCCGGCGGCAGGGACTGACCGGGAGCGGCGGGGGGGCGGCGGCAGCGCGCACAGCGGGACAGGGACTGACCGGGAGGTGCGGGGGGAGCGGCGGCAGCGCGCACAGCGGGGCAGGGACTGCCCGGGAGCGGCGGCAGCGCGCACAGCGGGGCAGGGACTGACGGGAGCGGCGGCAGCGCGCACAGCGGGGCAGGGACTGACGGGAGCGGCGGGGGGGAGCGGCGGCAGCGCGGAGGACACACCCCAGGTGCGGCGAGCAGGGAGAGCCCCGCTCCTGAGGGGGTACACCCCCCCCCCCCGGGTCCACCCTGAGGCAGCGATTCACAGCCGCCTGCTCTGCTCCCCTTCCTCGCCTCGTACAGGGATTTGTATTTTTTATTTCTCATTGCCTAGAGGTGGGGGCAGCCCGAGAAGTCCTCCCTTTAGTAAACACAAGCAAGGCCAGAAAAGGAGAGATGTAACACTGGCTCCTCGGCCCAGCCCCGAGGCTGGGTTTCCCTTTAAGGAAATCAGCATTGACAGAGGTGTAGGGCTAATTAAAAATCGTCAGACACCTGGGGGAACAGAAGTGGAAGTCGTATTTTCCTCTAAGGCAGCAGT
The DNA here is from genome assembly GCA_011057875.1 of Pterocles orientalis. Lineage (NCBI taxonomy): Eukaryota > Metazoa > Chordata > Aves > Pterocliformes > Pteroclidae > Pterocles > Pterocles orientalis. The sequence continues at coordinate 11,179 of WKFP01015185.1, read as the reverse complement.
AGAACCTTGTGTGTCCCCTCTAGAAAAATAAACAGACTGCCAGCTCTGTGCTGCTGTATTACTGCTTACCCCCTGCAAAGCCAGATAGGGGGAAGTGGTGTCAGGGGTAAGGCCTTCCCTAGCTCTCAGCACACCCCACACGGTGATGTACGGTTAAGTATCAGAGTTGCACGGAGGAACTATAAACCATGCACACAAAATAAGACAGGAGAGAGCAGCAGGTGTTGGAGGTCTTTATTGAGATTATAGCACAGATACACTTCTATAGTTACCTTTCCACTTTTATACGATAGTTAAAAATGCTTGCTACAGTGCACATATAATTTAGTTAACCAAGAGAATCCAAAACTTAACTGCAGTTCAAATAAATAAATAACCTAATGTTTAAGGTTTATATCTTAAAAAGTAAAAGGAACTGTACAATATGAAAATAGAACAATAACAAACATTAGAATCTAAAGTTTCGTAGAAATAAAACTGCAACTTCCCATACATAAACAGTGCAAGAAATCAAATTCAGATAAGCTTCTGAACTGGGAATTCAAACAATTTAATTCTTAAATTATCATGCAGACATAGCATTTTAAGCCATGCTGGTTTCTATTATAGCATTAATGGTATCCCTTTTACTTGAAAACCTGATAGCCATTGCGCTCACTGCGACAACTGCTGCCAATCCACTCTTTCCTACAGTACATTATACACAGAGGTATTCTGTTGCATTCAAAAAGTAAAATATTATGTTTCTACAGAAAAAAAAGGAATATTTTACTTTTTTCCCCTCCAACATGTTAGCTCGTTCAAAACAATGTCATGTAGTAAAAACAGCAACATTTCCCCCAGTTTCGATGAAAAGAAAGAAAAAAGCCCACACTATATGATGGGCCATAATCAAGATGTGGTTACTGCCTAGTGACCTTTGAAGTTCAGAACTTATTACTAAAAAAGTTGAAATTGTGGAGGTGTTATAAAGTTTGACATCTTGTTGAAAAGTGATGAATATAATAAATCTAAAAAACAGTGGAAGCAGTTTATCTTCTTTGTGTGTGTGTGGAACAAGTTACATACAGACGATTAAAGTGTTGTTCAACTGAAGTTTCTATAGAAAATTCTCATTGAGGCAAAGACCAAGGAATGCAATTAATACCAAACTGTAAACACATCATTCATGTTACTTTGAGTGCACATCAACAACGTAAGAGTTCTCCTCATAGACTTTGGCAAAAAGACTACAATAGGTCACAGCAGCATGAGTTCACATGGAAGACTGAAAGCACTGCAAAAGAATATACTAAAAACACCAAGACCTCCTAGAAACCAGAAAAATCTGTGACAAGTGCCCCTCCTCTTGGTAAGCCACTCTCTTGCTCAACTGCTGCTCTCTCAATGCCTAATTCTTACCCTGTTTTTACAGTTCTGTTGTCTCAGGTCTCTGTGCTTTAGCTGCATAGGTTGCCTTTGTTTGCACTCTAGCCGTTGTAGGTCCAAAGGGTTACAGTTCTGTCTGCAGAAGACGACAAGAAGGAAAGATCTTGTGTATGCCATCTACATTGAATAACTTTGTCCTTGTGCTCTCCTACCACCATCAGAGGAAGCTGCTTTGTGAGGTCCCCTGTGGCAGAGGAACAGAAATCATTAGTCATTTCATGAATTTATATCCCAACTCTTTGGTTTTTGGGGGATGACTTTTTTTTGTATGTGTGTGGTTTTTTTCTGCTTGTTTAGTAAAGCTTACATAGGTATTCCATCTTATGAAGATAATTGACACCCCCTCCCCCCCAACCATAATACAAGGCCCCAGTGTTTTGGTTTTTAGGCATTACTGGACACTACTCTGAAGTACAGGTATTCACAGTTTTTAAACAATGTGATTAAAATTGAATGGTCCAAGAAAATCAAGTCGATCACATTTACCCCATATTTTCTCTCTTCTTCACTCATGATTATTATACTTTTTATCTAAAAGGTCAATTTTATGACTGCTGCCTGAAAGCAATGGCCATCTCATCAGGCAACAGTGGTAATTAGTTCTTTTATCATAATCAAACCCCCCCCCCCCCAACAATATTTAATTCATAGCCTACTTCCTTCACAACACAACTAGCCAATTGTGGACACAATCACATTTATATACATTTCAAACCCTTCAAAGCTCTACTGTTTTTCCACTTTTAAACTAAAACCTGATCTTGGAACCAAGTTCTGTTACAACTTCAATATTTAAACCACCAAACTGAAAATTAACCTAGAGTCCTTTACAGTATGTTACCTTGCAAGTCTGTCACCTTTATCTTCATATCATAGGATCCTGTGAGCAAGTAGTGTGCCCCCGGAGAGAAGCGAACAGAACGAACATCACTGGAATGAGGATGATAGCTCTGTACCATTCGTCCTCCTCGGATATCATACAGCATACAGCTAGAGTCCTCTTGTCCCGTAGCCAGGAGACGACTACTAGGATCAACAGCTACTGAGGCTACAGCACTTCCTACAGGCCAAAAAAACCCCAACAAGCACACATTGTATTTATATACATTTGTGCAAATAGCCAATTTTTTTCTTTCTTAAACAAGAATATACATTGTGTAAGAATACTAAATGCTGGCCTTAAATTTAAGGAGAACACACCTAGCTACAGTTATCCTAAAATAAGCAAAACTTTACGTTCTAGCACTTAAAACTCTGAAGCTGTGGGTCACACTGGAACAGTAGCAGAGCCACTGTTACAGCTGCATGACAAAAAGTATGTGTTTCATCATAGGAAAGAAAGTCACTGTTTATGAAATAATGTAGAATAATGCAAGGAGTTTCCCCCCCCTCCACAATTCTAATTTATTTCACGCCCCAGAAGGTTTCAAGAAACAAATCCAAACCAAGTGGTTATTAAGAATCCTTTTGCAGACTTCTATAGAATATGTTGACCACTTGCAAAAATGGCTGCTCCTTCCCCCCCTTCCTTTGATTCTGAAACAGTCTTGTGTCTTCTTTTATTTTAATGTACTTGGAAGTGTCTGTTTGAAAGACACAAGGCAAAAAACTAGCCAACTTTTGAAAGGAAAAGTTACTTCAAAGAAAACAAAGTACACAGGTAAAGATATCCTCACAACTTCTTTCTTTTAAAGCCAAGCCTCCATTCTGTGATGCTGTCCGGGGTTCAGCTGAGACAGAGTTAACTTTCTTCATAATAGCCAGCAAAAGGCTGTGTTTGGGTTTGTGCTCAGAAGAAAACTGATAAAAAGTGATGTTTACGTGGCTGCCAAGGTCTTTCAGCTTCTCTGGCTGTCTGCAAACAGGAGAAGCTGGGAGGGAGCACAGCCCCAGTGACCAGCCCAGGATTTGATCTTAGGTTTGGGACTGAGACCCAGAGTGGCCAATAATCTATCCCATAACATACCCATCATGCCCAGGATAGAGGTGAGGACCCTCCAGAAGATCGTCCCTTTTGGTTCCGTATCTCTTTTGCTCCGGGTCACCTCGCTCCAGGTGGTCGCTCTCCCACGGCCTGCCCCCCCCACCCCGTCAGCTCTGGGTCTGGGACGCTTGGACTGTTCTCTCCGTTCCGTGAGTGCGGTTTTGGGACTCTCCCTGCTCCAGGATCGTTAGCCGGGAACAGGCTGAGCCTTGGTCATCGGGTGGGGGGGCAGTATCACTGTCTGTCACTCATTTGTATGTAGCATTATTTTCAATATTATTTTAGTTTAGTAAATTGTTCTTATCTCAGCCCACGAGTCCTTTTTTCCCCTTTACCCCTTTAATTCTCTCCCCTGTCCTTGGGGGGGGGAATTGCGTGAGTGGGTGTGGCTTGGCCCCCAGCCAAGGGCTAACCCATCACAGAGACAAAAACCCCTTACATTCTCCCTGTATTACTTAGACATCTTTATAATATATCTTTATGCAAGAACGATTAGAAGCATGATAGTAAGTCTTACCTGTTCCATGAAATGTTGTTCCCACAACACGAACACAGCTTGGCACTCTCAGATCCCAGAACCTTACAGTCTTGTCTTGGGATCCTGATGCAATCATCCAGCCACTCCATGTATAAAGTGCTAAAATATGACCTGTGAACGAGAAGACTTCTTTCTTTGAAACATCATTAATCAAATCATTAAATATTACAGTTCTGATTATTTTTTTGCACTCAAGAGATTTAACAGTCCTATGGAAAACCTGCATGTTGCATGACCTAAGATGCCAACCGCGTAAGGCAACACCCAGCGCTGTATCTTCCCTGAAATGAAGCATGCACTCTCTCCATGAAATTAACAGCTGATACATTTAAAAACAAACACCCCCGGCCCAAACACCTACAGCAATCTGGAGAGAGAAAAAAAGCCTTGCTAGAAAGAAAACGAGAAAGACATTAAAGAAAAAAACCCAAACCAACAACTTTAATAGAATACAATACAGACTTAAAAAGTGCAAGAGAGAAGCAACAACTTACATACCAGTGTGACCACTGAGAGCATGCAAGCCTTGTCCTCGCTGACAGTCTGTTGTGTAAATATTACAGTCCCCTGCTCCAGCACTTATTAAAATAGCCCCACCACTCTCTGGGCCTTCCATAAAAGCAAGATCTCTTATTGTCCCATCGTGCATGCTGAATTCCAAATCTGGTCCTAAAAGAATTTAAAAAAAAAAATTAAGGAACAAAACAAGGCCTACTTTCTTTATCACTGCTAGTCCTACAATCTTTAAAGCAGCTACAGTGCTAACACAATATTTTAGACAAGGGCAGGTATACTACCAAGTCTAAACATTGCTGTGTACTTCCCATAGAACACACTATTTCATTTACTAGACTTCAAAACAAATCTGTAAGAATCTTATTTTTATTGAGAGTTGCTTGAGCTTCCTACAGTTCCCTAAAGCTTTGCAAAAGCTACACGGGCTGTCTCCATGGCCAGGTCCAGCCAGGGTTTAGAGAGTACATTTCTTTCCTTTTGTAAACTAAAAAGGCTTTCTCTGCCAGGAGGGAAGAACCACTGAGAACACTGAGCCACACAGAACAACGTAGCCTAAGTTCAAAACAGAAAAGAGCCACGTTCAGTGCATTGATCAGGAGGGCTGGGCACGGAAAATAGTATTTCCTGGGAGAGAAGCCTTAGACTTCTAAGATGGGGTAGAAGATGACAGAAGTAGGCAAGAAAGTGGAAGTGAAATAAACTCCTACTGACAGTCAAGAACTAGAGTTGGGCAAGAACATCTGGTTGTTCTACCATTTCTGGGGGGAAGAGGGGGGAAAAAAAAAAAATCTACCAGAAGAGCACAGTACCAGAGAGTCTTGCAAAACAAAACGAAAATGCAAACAAACAAAACCCAAACAAAACCCAAAAGATAATCCCCAACCCCTTGGTGGCTCTTTGCTGGACAGAGACTACAGTGATGGTGAAAGGGAAAAGCAACTAGGTTAATCAAAGTATTAGAAATAAAAATAGCAAAACCTATTAACTACATAATCAATGGAATTTGAATAGTTTTGTCAAATATTAGGCAAACAATTAGGACTAAATTCTTTAAACTAAATGCACAGACACTACCTGTTGCATTACAAGTTTCTGCATTAAAAGGCAGTACTTTCACATATTTATCATTAGAACCAGTAGCTAACAGCTGTCCACAGGGACTCCAGGCTACACAGTAGATCGATCCTTTATGATGCTTGTTCCTTTTGAAGCGAACTACAGGTTGTTTAGGAGTATTATAAGCACTGGAAAAAAAAAAAAAAGAAAGAAGAAAAATATCCAATTTCCTTATAGCTTTCTGAAAAACGCAAAAACTTCAGAGTGTGTCTAGACTCAGGTTGTTACGAAGATTAGAATATCTTTAAGATAATGTAATCTCTCTGCTGACTTGTAAATCCCATGATGAAATGTTTTTGGCAGACTGTAAGCATAGTGAAAAAACACAGCAAGAGGAAGAAGTCCAAGTTCAGAATTAAGGAAATCTCAGTGTTCCTTCCATATCCAGATGCACTATGTCACTTATCACATCGGATCATGCACTGTACAGGTGAAAACTTCAGAGTCTTTCCCAATGGTTAGAGTAACAAGCTGTGTGAGAGCAGACCACAGTTTGTCAGTAAAGAAGCATCCATTCCACTGAAAATGTTCAGCACTGTGTACCAACCCAGAGGAGGTTCTCTGGGCTCCAAGCCCAGCAAGACAACTTGCATTCGGTATTGGAGAAATCAACTATTTTTTTGTTTGTTTCATACATTGCCAATAAATATTTTGGACTTAAACTTCAAAGCCTACCTTACTGATGATATTTAAAGAGGAAAAGAAAAAAAAAATCCGATTACTTTTTGAACATTTCAGAAGCCTGAATACGAGTCCTGAACTGGGAAGGTATCCCAGATAAAATCACTGTGCACACTTGTAGCTCCTTCTGAATTTGAAGTTTTAGATGCCTGCACTTCTCCCCTGCTCGAAGGAAATAATATAACTGGAGCAGAGAAAGGGGATGGTTATTGACATGGCAATACTTATTTCCAGGTGAAAAAAAATATTTTCCTCCTCTTACTCAATAAAAAGTGGGTGAAAAGAAAAGACCAAATGCACAGTAAACCACAAATAGCGCTGCTTCTGTCAAGGAACCAAAGCACGAGTAAAACAATGTTTCTAGCAACAATGGGCCAATACACATGCTCTGGCAAATTTTTCTGTAAAAGGTGAAGAAGGTGCTGCTTTTTCTACTGTTAAGTCTGTTGTCCTGCCAGAAACTGTACCTCATGAAGCTCAACTTGTGCTGGCTTGGGAACTGACACATGCTTTCTCCCACTTTTACAGCTGGCACATCAAAACCAGAAGTCACAGTACACACTGAAAAGGCCACTGGCTGTAACAAAAGTAACACTTTTATAAGGAGAGGTATGGTATTGTGGCAATGCATCTTGCCAGCAGTGGAAGAGAGCAAAAAAGTAGCTCTCTTACAAATTCTTCAGCAGATCTTATTTTTGTTTGGCAGTTCAGGTTTCCAAGGAGAGCATTTCACTATTTACACCAACAAAATACAGGGATGAGATGTACACATACCAGCAGCTACAGGAGAAAGCACTATGATACAGAAAAAGAAACAATTACACAAGCTTTCTTACCTTGGGTCAATCACTTCTGGATAGGCACAAACTCTCAAAGTTTTAGAATTGGAGCCAACAGCATATAAACTCCCACTGGGATGAAAGGCTACAGCTCTGACAGCTTGTGTGTCTTCTAGAGTATTAATGCAAATGAACTGCTTTTTTGATTTGTCATCCTGTATAGAAGGATAACAGTCAAATTAGGTTCTTCAGCATTAAACTGGACATTTAAAAATGGATGTAACTGTTTTGCAAAATAACATAAAATTATAGTACCAAGTATTAATAAGTAGCAGCACCAGGCTAAACTATTAAAATTACAGATTTGTAAAACAACATCTGCTCCAGGTCAAGAAATAGTATACTTCAATAAGTTCTTTTCTTCAATTCAGTTTTACAGCTAATGGTTGATTAACATTTCTCATTCTCCCTCCAGGCTCCCAACAGCTCTTTTTCTTCTGAACAGTCCATCTCAGACACATGATATTACAGTTTATTTCTGTGTAAACACATTTGATCTGTGTGGAACGTGCAAGGCAAACAAAGCCACATTTTTACTGAAAACAGTTCAAGTGACACACACAGTTTATAAAAAAATATAATACTAAACATAAGAATCAGCTTTTCACCCTGTAGATAACACAAAGCTATCATTAAATTATTCTAAGCTTTATTATATCCTCTTCCTGACAACTTCATCTCCACCCTTGTAGAATTTTGATTTTTATTTATCTGATGCAGAAACTTTGGAATGTACTGATTGTAAAGTTATTTCCCTGCAGTCAGGCCATACTGACTGGAGCCCAACAATCAAAGTTTCAATCAGGTAAACACAAAAGAATGGCTGCAAAAAACATCCCCCTGGAAACTCTGTTGTACAAGGAGAAGCTGAGAGAGCTGGGACTGTTTGGCCTTGAGATCAGAAGGGCTTTTCAGGGTGCGTGTGTGTGAACATCATCAGTGTATATAACCACCTGACAGGAGGAGCAGAGAAGATAGAGTGAGACTCTTCTCAGTGGTATCCAGTGAAAGGACAAGAGGCAATGGACACAAATTGAAATTCAGGAAATTCCATTTAAACTTTTTTGTTGTTTTAAAAACACTATGAAGGTGGTCAGACATGGGAGCAGGTTGTCCACAGAGGCTGCAGAGTCTCCATCCTTAGAGATACTCAAAACCCAAATGGAGCCAGCCCCAAGCAATCTGCTCTCATTGACCCTTCTTTGAGCAGTGGATTTGGACTCAGTCTTCAAATCTCAATGGTTTTGTGATTCTGTAGGTACTGCACCAAACTCATTCAAAATATCTGTTAACAATGAGAGGATGTCACCTACCAGGAGTAACTATTGGATCTTGTGAAAACACAAACTGTAAAAGACAATAAGAAAACTCACCTCGTCTCCTCTCGTCCTAGTTAAATTCCCTGAAGAGTCTTCCAGCTGTGCCTGAGTGACAGCATGTTCTGATACACTGTTTTGATTTGGTGAAGAGTTTAAATTCACAAGACAGAAAAAAAAAAAAAAAGAGCAGGGACAGATTTGTTTGTAAGTATTTTTTGGACTAAAGTTACAATTTCAGTCATTCTCAGAACTGATTAATTTGTCTAGACAAGTGTTATGTGTGTCTGATTCTTTAACATTAAACTATTATTTTTACAAGGGATTGCCATTTTTGCAGCAACTCCAGGCATTGAACAAGTGACTGCAAGTCAAAAGTATGTTTTCATTCCATAACATACATATGTATACACAGATATATACACATACATTGAAAAACTGTTGTTGCTTTCAGGTCAGCACTACCTTTAGTTAACAGAAGAAATCCAGTTCCTACTCTGTCCTGCCTCTCTCTCGATCTAGTTTGTATTTCATTAAAAAAAAACCTTTCAGAAACTTTGAACACAAAATAAACGAGAACTGTACATGTAAGATGAAATAAAAATATCTGAAATTAAAAACAAGCATAAAGTGTAAACCATTACAAATAACCACTATTTCTCATGTGTGCTCCCAAAAAAAAAAAAGGATTTAATAATCCCTATAAAATATATAGAAAACACTGATCATGAGCTAAATAGCCCTGTTCAGTAACAAATTCATTTGAAAGCTTAAAAAAAAAAAAGCAAACAGCTACTCCCACAGTGCTAACAGAGGAATATTTCCAGTCCTGAACAGTCTCAAATAACTTACTTTTGATTCCCCTGTAAGGGTGACTCTTCAGGAAAGGGTATCTGATTAGCTGATCCATGCTTTCGCGGAGTGCTTGTACTAACATTTTGGCTATCAGCTGTTATCCTCTGACTAGAATCTGAGGGTAGTGATGTAAAGTTACTTGCTGGATTGGTAGATACGTTCCCTTTGCTCCCATTGCATTGCTGGCTAAGTGTTTGTACATCATTTCCAATACTGTCCATACCTATATTTAATTCTCCTAGTTTCTGGATAGATCTAATAACAAATGACAAAACAAGAAAAAAAAATGGTTATTGTGAGAACTTGCAGAGGGACAGGAGTGGGTGGGGGAGAATCAACAAAACCCTCCAACCTGTTGAGAAACTGTTCGGTAAGATTCTGTTGCTGGTCAGCTCCATCTTCTTGATTCACACCTCCTTCCAACAACATTTGCTGGTACAACTGTCGTTGTTGCTCTTTCTGTTCTAAGTGCTGCTGGTAACGTAGCCTTTGTCTGTAATACTCCTGAAACTGCTCTGTAGAATCACGAAGCTGAAAAGAAATGAGAATTACAGATGAAAATTAAATTGTGGTATTTAACCTAAATATTCACTTTCTGGTTTGTTATTTCAATACAAGCATCAAAAGGTCAGCAGATTCTCCTCTGTGGAGCAACGCTTTCGTTCTTCCTTAGAACCAGAATCAATTTACGTACTAAAAAAAGAAATCACTGCCAGCCTGTGCTATTCACTGTCGAAGTAGTTCTGCTGTAATTCAGAAGGAGACTGCTCTTTCCTACAAAACTTCCAAAGTGTGACTTAACATAAAAAAAAAAAAATATAGGTGATTGGAACCTGAAAATAAAAATCAGAAAACAATGTAAGCTACATTCCTAACTCCCAGTCATCTTTTCACTACGAATTGATTATTTTCTGCCACTTTAACACCTCCTTGCTATGAGTCTGCAGAGCCAATTTCCCTTTCCCAGTAGCCAACCTTGAAGTGGTCTAGTGAAGAGTTTCATCTGACTTTTGAAATTGGTGCTTTGTTCTAACTTTAAAATTCCTTACTTTCTGGACCAAAGACAAATATACTTCACCTTCCTTTCTCATACAGTTTTACATACTATCTTTAGCTTCCCACACTGACAGCTCCCCAGGACTCCCTGCCTTCCGCATTCCCTGATCCTCACTTTCTCTTCAGGCCACTAGTTCCAAGTTCCACCCTGTCGTGGGTTAAGCAGAGCAGAGTTAATTTTTTTTTTCCTTTTCCCTTCTCTTCATAAATAGCTAGCAAAGAAGCTATGTTTTGCATTCCTGCTCAGGAGACAATTGATAAGAGAAGAACGTTTATAGTTATTGCTAGGATGTTGCTATTTGTTCTCAAGGACATACATTCAGCCTTTTGGGGGGGAAGAGACAGTCTGGCTTCTAGCCTGGGATTTGCTTTTAGGTAAAGATTGAGAAGCAGACTGACCAATTATTCCATCCCATGCACGTCATGCCCAGTATATTAGACTCTTCTAGGAGTACTGGTTTTCTCTTCCGCATTCGTCTCGCTTTGGGGAGCCTGCGCTCGCTCTCCCAAGGCCTTTCCTCCCCCCTCCCTCCACGGTCGCCGTTAGCTCTCGGCCGGGGACACTCGTTTATCTCCGTTCCGTGAGTTTTGGCATCCTCCTCCCGGAGGATCGTTAGCTGTTTTTTTTTCCCCTGCTTCGGTCAGCTCTCGGGTTGGGACACTTGGGCTGTTATCTCCGTTCCGTGAGTGCCTCCGGGAGCGGTGCACCCCCTTTCCCCGTTTCCCCCCCTTTCTGGGGGAATCGTCTGTGCGGTTTCTGGGGATTATTAGCTGGCAACAGGCCGAGCCTTTTCGGGGGGGCAGTATCATTGTCAATAGGCCGAGCCTTTTTCGGGGGGGGGGGGGGGGG
>WKFP01015184.1:99238-112201 GCA_011057875.1 Pterocles orientalis | reverse complement strand
GGGAACTGCTGGAGAGAGTCCAGCGCAGAGCCACGAGGATGATTAAGGGAATGGAGCATCTCCCTTACGAGGAAAGGCTGAGGGAGCTGGGTCTCTTTAGCTTGGAAAAGAGGAGACTGAGGGGTGGCCTAATCAATGTTTATAAATATGTGAAGGGTGAGTGTCAGGAGGATGGAGGCAGGCTCTTCTCTGTGACATCCAGTGATAGGACAAGGGGCAATGGGTGCAAGCTGGAACATAGGAGGTTCCACTGGAATATGAGAAAAAACTTCTTCACGGTGAGGGTGACAGCACTGGAACAGGCTGCCCAGAGAGGTTGTGGAGTCTCCTTCTCTGGAGACATTCAAAGCCCACCTGGATGCGTTCCTGTGTGATCTGATCTAGGTGTTCCTGCTCCGGCAGGGGGATTGGTCTAGATGATCTTTCGAGGTCCCTTCCAATCCCTAACATTCTGTGATTCTATGATACACACGGTGCTCTCCAGACTCTTTTGGAATCTCCCTATGTCCGTGGGTTCATGCTCTGCTTACAAACATTGAGCCTAGATATCCTGGAGCCAGTCAACAGAGTTCTGGCACTGGGCACAGGCGTGTGCCTGAGCAGTTCTTATCACATGCCGTAGGAGGTGCCTTCACCCAGCTGGGCTTCGCAGCACAGACTGGTCTTTGGTGCACAGGTTTGCCATCGGGCTTATAGAGGGGGATGTGAGAAGTAACACCTCTGACTGTGAATTTCAAAGCAACTACAATGCAACTTCATGTGTTGACTGAGAGGAGAATTAAGGCAGTTACTGTTTGGGGGTTTTTTTTCTGTTGTTGAAATTTGAGTTCAGTGACACCCAAATGTCTGGAAATGGGGGAAATCATGTAGCCTGCACCCCTCCTCAGTGCTCCTTCCCATCCTCTACAGCTGTTCTAGGGGTCAGAGCTCAGGGTCCTGCTTTGCAACGCCCGGAGCATGTGACTGCCAATAGATCTGCAGAGACACCTCTCAGATTTTTGTCTGCCTCCGCAAATCCTCAAAGCTCAAGGCTTTAGGTACATTATTTGTGCCTTATAAGGTACAAATAAAAAGATTTGTGCTATGTCTTTCCTACTGCTTTACCGCTTCCCATAGCTGTAACCCTGAGCCACTACCAACCCACCTCCCCTTTCCTGCCTTTAAGGATGCTATTCGAAGAATGCTAACGCATCAAACCACCTAAAGGAGGTCTGTAAATAATATTTAGAGAAAAAAAAATATTATATTTTAGCTTGTGTTTGGACTGGTGTTTCTTGTCTGAATTTTTGACATTTTGGATTTAAGTATAAATGGTAATAATGACCCCATGACTCCCTTGCTTTGAACAAGCAGTCATTACTGTCACCTTCCTTTCACAAAGGGGAAGTTGAAGTACCTGGAGCTTACGCAACTTTTCCAAAGCTACCCAGCAAGATGGAAGTCATCTTGTGTAAAATTTAAACATCCTGAGTCCCAGTCCTCTGTTCATTGTGTTAATGAAATTCACATGTGAGTGCGCTTAAACCACATGCTGGCAGCTTTCAGTGGAAATGCCATTTGTCTCCTCTCACCCCTCAGCTCTGGCTACCCGCTGGAGATGGCCTTGTGAGACGAAGGGGGCAGGAAAAAGCTGAAGAATAGCCTTAGTGCAATTTTTTTGGTTGCTCTTTTGTTTGTTCCAGGTGGTGTTTAGCACCCTCTTACTGTCTGCCTGAAGAGAGGAATCTGCAATAGTGCAGACTGTGATCCCAAAGCCTTGCACAGAGCCAGACCTAAGCACCAGCCCTTGAACACGAAGGAGGAGAGGAAGCCAGGAGCTCTTGGTCAGCCTCACCACCTCTGCTGTTGGTGTGGCCCATGTGGTGTCCACGGTCAGGAGCACACATCCAAGCGGGCCCGAACCCCCTGCACGTTGTGCCGTTTTCTGGCAATGATGTGGTCCTCCAGGCAGGGAAACTGTGATGCTGTGAGGAAAGGACTCGTGGAACGTGGTAAAATCAAACAGGATTTTGGCATCTGGGTAGACAGACACAGCAGGTTGAGTAGAGAAGACTCTCAGTTAGCGCTGGAGGGACTTGAATACATGAGTGGAAGAAGGCAGCCTCTGGGAGAGGGTGAGCAGCCCGGGACCGCTGCTCAGCAGTGTCTGCAGAGATGCTGCTGGGCTTAAAATTGGAGCTGACTCCAGAGAAAGCAAAGAAACAAGCTGAACAACAAACAGTGAGAGCAGTAAGAATTTGGCTGTGATAGGAGAAAATAATTATTACGATTAGATGACCATGATACACAATGAAACTGAGCCTTCAAGCCTTTGAGACCTGGTTATGTGGCAGCTTCCGTTGCATTTCCTGGAGCTAGTTGCTGTGGCACATTTTACAAACAGCTGCTTCTCACTGTAGTTCTGCGTGGCTTCAGGAATAACTGCAAAGATACCTAAACACAAGATGGCTTTTAGCACAGGAGGTGGTTTGTGAGGTTTGGAATGGCAGTCTGAAAATAAATAATTAAAAATCCAGAATTATGGTTGCTATGAAAGCTGAAAAAGATGATGTCAGTTAAATATTCTTGATTTAAAAAAAAAAAAAAAGGACTAATGTCAGGAAGACACAGAGTTCAGAGTACAGACCCCAGAGTTCTTTTTACTTGGAGCTGGGACTGATGGGAAAAAAAACAAGAAAATTCCTGAAGTAAATGAAAGGGAGAAGCGGTATCCTGAAAGGAAGAACAGTTTCTACAAAGTTGAGGCATGTGTGTAGCCTGCCCAACAGCCCGGTACCCTGGCAAAGCAATAGGCCAGTACAGCAACGGCAGGTGGCAATGCTGGGGTAGCCAGGGCAGTGAGGGGTGCTGTGGGAGACACCAAGATGGTGACAGCTGGTGAGCCGTGGACACCATCAGTCCCTAAGTGCAGCTTCTGCCATCAGGCTGTTGTGGAAGTGCTAGTGGAGACGCTTTGACTGTTGCAGTGGGACTGCCAGCAGCGCCAGGTGCTGGTGCTAGAGGGATGTCAGAGGGGTGGACAAAGAGACCAGAGGCTGCAGAACACCAGTGTAATGGTGTCTTGCTCTATCATGTAGGTGAAGAAGCTGACATCAGCCTGGGATGAGGGGATTATGCCCAGGAAGCTGTGGCCTACAGCCTCCTGAGGAGGTATGTCACGGTTTGGCGTTTCTCATCCTGCTGCTGTGCCACACACTCAAGGTTGTCTTCAATTTCCACTGAAGGCTGAGCACTCGCAAAGATCGAGACTGCTGAGGAAGATAGATGTCTGCTTCCCTTCCTCCAGTGCTGGTACCAGGCGTAGATGTATGGGATGTCTAAACAGAGCCAGAAGAACAGCATCACCTATTTAATCTCCTGGACTCAAGGCTGGAGGTGCAGGAACACCGTTACTGTGCCATAGTTTGGTTAGTGGCTAAGGCAGACTTCCTCCCATCCCAACCTCAACATCCTAGAGGGAAGATGACTGTAATTTAATAACAAGTTGTCATAGGATACCTTGTTTATCTATTTTATTAAAGAAATCTTTTTTCTCTTAAAAAAAAAAAGTGGTTGTTATATTAACTCATGTTTGCACTGGAAGAAAACATAACATTGACACTGGAGTGTCTCACAGACATCCAACCTTCCCAAACTTGTCTTTTTCGTAGGATTCAATGAAGTGGCACATGTGTGACTCTTTGCCTTACTTCATTTCTATTTGGTGTCTTGGGAAGTGAGCACATCAGTTACGACAGAACTGGCACATCTCTTAATCTGCCAGATTTATTCCATATTTTCAAAAATACAAACCAGTATTATTGATTCCAAGGCATAGCTGACCTCTCGAGGTTGGAGTCATTACTATTTGTGCTTTACTACTTGAGTCTTTGAGGAACAGACTGTGGTATGCAGCAGCAGTATATTTAAACAAAGAATTTAAGTACATGTTTATAATTTGCATATAGCCGACATCTTTGGCCATAGAAGGATCCACTGCGTCTGGAAGGTTGTGCTCTGTGTGTAGTAAAACATGAAAATTTATAGTACATCTCACAGCAGATTATTAAGATTATGTAAACCTTATTTGTACAAATCAGGTCAGTTATCACACTACATTAGTGGGGAAGCTCTTTTGAACCCCACAAGCTATTTTGGGTTTGAGATTATTTTTTTGGTCATACAAGTTCTGATGGAATGCAAAATCCTTGGCAAGACAACTTGAAAGCTGTCAGAGCCAGCTTTTAGCATGGGTTGCCTGTGATGTCCTGAGCATGAATATCTCACTGTGTCTTACTTAATGGACTGACCCAGCAGAAACCAAACCTTCCAGGACCATGAGAGGATTGGTTCTCTTGCTGAGAGGGAAGAAGCGTTTAGCTCACACCACTCTTTCTCACGAAGCGAAGGTAGTGGAAATCTGGGGAGTACAGGTGAGCAGTTGATTGATAAAGAGAAAAATCTTGTTACTAGGTCTGCTCAAGCATAAGACCTTCGGGAAAAGTTAAAGTTTTTGTTGTCTGATAATTAAACTGTGCCAATTGGATAAGTACTTTACACACAGTATCACTTGCCAACAAACACCAGTTTGGGTCGGTCTGTCCCCTCCATCTCTTGTTTTGTCAGAGCGAGATCATATTTCTTGCCATTTCTCCCAACTGTTTCTGTCTCTCTAGTCTGTGCACTTGGAGGAACCCTGGCAAGTTGCCTGACTTCTGTCTTGCATCTGCTGCAGCTTTTCGTAGCTCCTCTGGCTGCAGTGTCCCTCCTGCAGCCCTGGGGCTCCACAAAGGAAAATCCCAGGAGGATACCTAGCTGTGGACCCTCACCTTCCTAGGAGAGTCCACTATCTCTGCTGACTCTTTCACAGCTGTTTTCATGGACTCTACCAACATGTTGGAATTGTTGAGTCTGCTGCTGTCTTCTAGACGGCTTAATATTTTATTTAGAACCGAGGACCTTGTAATATTTCTGTAAAGATACAGCATGTGTTTGTGGCCGTCCAGATTTAACAACTTCCATGCTTCAGTGATATAATAAATAATGCTATATTTTCATGATGAAAATTGCTGATTTACTTACAAACATGTTTTCTGAAGGAATCTATATGATGATTGTTTTTATCAGGCCTCCAGGGTCTGCTTATACAAAAAAGTTGATTTTTATAAACTGAAAGAGGCAAAAAGACCATACACACCAGAGAGCAGAAAATGCACCTGACAGGATTGCTGTTGCGAGCACAGAAAACTCGTTTCCTGACCATTTGAAATACTTTAAAATGCAATTAAAAAGTAAACTACTGGGATACAGTAAAATCTTACAATTTTCACATTTTTAGCACCCAAGCAAAATGCATTTTAAACCACTTCAAGCTTTTTAATATATTAACATTAGCTCTAGAAGAAACCAGTCTTTTTAAAATTGGAGAAGACACGATCAACAGATATGTGGCGTCTGATGATTCTGATATGTGATGGAGAAATCCATTGCAGTAAAATTCTGTGTAACCAGAGTGCACATTCTGGTAAAAAGCCTTTTAAAACCACAGATATATTTTTAAATGGGTCGAGTGTTTACTTTTTTATTAATATTTTATCAAAATATACAAAGTTTAATGGATTAAATAGGTTAAGTTCTTAACACTGACAGAACCCTAAAAGAAATACTTTTTAAAAAGTACCAGAAATGTGACAGCTCAAATGTGTTCTTGACCTAGTGTTAGTGAATTTATCTGCTCTTTGCGAGAAAACAGTCTATCATAGCTGGTGAAGTTTACAGGTCTAAACATTTGTAGACTTATAAATAATTTTTAAAAGCATTGGTAAATTATATAAACTGCATAATCCTAGTCTGCTCAGACAAGACGTTGAAGATACAGGCGACCTAACTCAAACCCAGCCGTGTGCAGTTGTAAAGCTGGCACCAGGGGTCTAAGGGCAAAGCCACCCATGGGGAGATGCAGAACGGGGAAAGCCGGGAGGACAGACGGAGTGCTGGCACCTGGTGGAGAGAAGGTGCGTGAACAGAGCCCGTGAGCAGCCCTGAAAATTACTCACTTGGCACGGAGGGTTTTCACTGGATCGCAGACCGGCGGAGAGCCGAGGGGATCTCCAGAGGTCGAGCAGCGACACCTAGAGCCGGTTGCCCAGGATATGTTTCATTACATTTGCAGGCATTTAGGTTAAAATAGAGTGCTTGCTGGTGAAATACAGGAAAAGTTCCTATCAAATGCTGTGTAACTAGTTGCAGGTGAGATAGTTACACACGTGTGCGCCTGGGGTATGCGTTTATGTTGTAGGCAAATATTGCCAGCTAATCTTCTCGTGCCTTTTCCCTTTCATTGTTCCAATTGGCTCATCTTCTCAAGTTTGGAAACTTGATCATAAAATATTAACAAAAAGTTGAATTTTATAGGTCTCTAGGTCAGCTGTATGTGACATTTAAAATTTTGTTGTGCTTCTTGTTAAATGCTTTAAGAAGGATTTCACAATATTCTTTTGGTGCTGTCACAGTCTCATGTAATTATCCATTTCAGATCCCCTAGGAGGAAGATAGAAGCAGCACTTACCACTGATCTATTTTGTCATTTGCACCATAGGGAGGGCAAACCTGCAGATGCATCAAAATGTGTAGTTTGTGTCAAAAAAATAGTCAAAAATAAGCAAACAAAAATTGTATCAAAACAGTTAATGTGGGCACTTTCAAACAATAACATTTTGGTCTTTCATTCATAATGACATTTCCAGCACTTAACTAAGTGACAATGCTCAAAAATGCAAACAAAAGTTTGTTTCTTGCCTTTTTTTTTATTTTTGATGTATATAAATGCTTTCGTTTTGCTTACACAGAATCTGTTCAGTTTGGCCTGAAACTGGTGAGTTTTTTTTGAGATGGGGATGATTTTAGTCTGCAGAGAGAAGAATCTTCTACATCTATATCTCTACTTATGCAACACAGCTATGAAAGAGAAAAACAAACACCTTTCCTACTATGTGAGTAGAATGGCAGCCAAGCATAGCTGAAGCTACTGGGACACAATGTACGTTTCCAGAGTACTCACGTGCAGAATACATCCTGCTCCTCTGTGTACATCTCTTTCGGCACCAGCTATCTTCCAGACTGGTCAACTCAAAGCATTTTTTCATCCAGCAAACCTCTTCTACCCCAGCCACACAAGTTAGCAACATCCAGATCAACATTTTTCTCAGGATTAAGAAAACTGGGGCAATTGGGATATTAACTGCTTCCTCCTCGCATTGCATTCCCAGAGATCTATACAGTTTGGAGGTGAGATAAGATCTTTCAAAATACGTGGCTTTGGAAGGTGCTATCCTAGTGGGCAGATCTCTAAATCTCACTTTCTTCGAAGACTTCTTCGGTTGTCTCTCCAGTCGTGACTTCTCCTTCGCTGCTGTCTGACATGCTTGCCCGTGGACGAGCCGGGAGAGCACAGCCTGGCTCCAGGCTGAGCTCTGTCCTGTGCTTCACCAGCACCTGCTGGAGCTGCACACCCCAGGGCTCGCTTGCCTCTAGGCGCAGGTGGTGTTTGCTGCCAAAGTGCTGTTTTTTTCGTTTCTGTGAACATTTCCTGAGGTATTTTATGTTTTCCCCAAGAAAACAGAGTTTGCAGCCAAAGTGATCTGCCAGCAGGAAGCGGGACCACTGCTTCTGGATCTCTGCCTTTACCTAGGGGGAGAAGAAAACAGTCTGTCCATGGTGATGTCTCGTGGCCACCCTGCAGCTCACTAACCCAAATGCTAGCTGTCGAATGAGAGGGCTTGTGCAAGTGATGAGTTTCTGGCCCCTTTGGGGTGCGCCTCGCACCTGGAGAGGTCCTTGTAGGGTAGAAACAGACTTGTTTGCTAAGTCTGCCCTCTTCGCTCTAATGTAGGAAGCTTTTTCCTACCCTGAGTCTCTGATAGACTGTGATCCCGATGCCTGTGAGGGAGAGCTCAAGTGACTGTCATGTTTACAGCTTGATGAGATGAGGAGGAGAAAAGCCTAAGGACTGGAAATGAGGACCCTGCAGCTTTGTTGGAGTGTTGTGCTTGGATATCTACTTTGTTTTGTTAAAGCTTTTTGTCTGGCAGCCTGCCTTAAGTCCTCAGCACTGGACATCCTGCTGCCTGCATCACCCAAGCCGATGCTGCAGGTGAAGGACCAGCCCCAGGCTCACGCAGAGGAGCGGAACGTGCCATGGCTCTAACCAGGAGACCCTTTGGCCTGAGATCGCAGCTGGACCGGGAGATAAAAGGCCAAAAGAGCAACTTTTAACTGGTATATGTTTCTAGCAGTTCTGTGCCCTGCACAAACGTTAGGCGGGTACTCCTGTATTGCAGACCAGCACCAGCTCTGTTTTTTATTTAAGTTGTTCTGAAATTGCTCCAGTTTTTCTTGTTAAATATTAGGAATATATGGCCTACCTTTTGTACAGGGTCCATCACGTGTGTTTTGCTGGTGCCCTTAAGAAGGTGTCCAAATTCCTGTACCTGTGTCAGTGTAGGGTGCACCACGCCAGCTGGCTGTGCCACCTCTGAAGCACTACTGATGCTGGAGACGTGTCTCTTTATTGCAAGTAGTGGAGGTCTGCACCCAGACCAAATATAAGGGAGGTACAGATAGTGAGATTCAACTTAGAAAACATTTAAAATTAAGTGAGATTAGTTCCACATCCTACATAGCATCATTTTCTGGGGTAGCTTGCAGCAAGTCAGTGCGATAAGGCAGCACACAGCTGTGACAGTGATGAAGGCACTGGCTTGTATGGGCAGGAGCAGAGCCAGTAGGTCAAGAAGAGAGTTTGCTCTCCTTTGCTCAGTAGCTGTGAGACTGCCTCTGAATACTTCATGGAATTTTGGGACCCCCAGTACAAGAACTGCGTTGATAGGCTTGAACATATCAGCAGAGATCAGGGTTGGAGCATTTGCCCTGAGGAGAGGCCGAGTGAATGGGGTCATTTACGCCGAGGAAGGCCTGAGGTACTTCCTATGAGGAGATTATGGAGGAGATGGAGCCAGGCACTCGATAGAGGTGTTTGGTAGGGACACGAGAGGCAGCGATCATCAATTGAAACAAACAGGGGAAGTTCTAACAGAATATATGGAAAAGGTGTTTCCTCCTGAGTACAGGGAAGCACTGGAACAGAGGACCAGAGAGGTGGTGGAACCTCTGTCCTGGCAGGGGGCGAGGTGTTGAAGCTCAGCTGGACAGAACTCTGAGCAATCTTTTCTGAATTCAGCCTTAATCCTACATTGGGCAGGAGATAGCTTTCTCTGCTGACATCTTCTTGCATTAGAGGCATCACTGATCTGGATAAATCCTGCGTGGAGCAAACTGAACCCCCAGCTGTCCCTTGAGACATAGCAGGAGAAAACTTCCAGACAAGGAAGCCCCTTGCATCAAGTTTATGGATGTCCAGAGCAGTGCATGCATTAAATTATTGTTTCAACATGTTGCTGTTTCAGTTATTAAAGCACCCCAAATTTGGTCACTTCTTATGGACTTCAGGGGTAAACAAAGAGAGTGTTTAGCCCGGTCAAACAGGAAGTCTGGGATTCCGTCTGACGAAA
Source organism: Pterocles orientalis (assembly GCA_011057875.1). Classification (NCBI taxonomy): domain Eukaryota; kingdom Metazoa; phylum Chordata; class Aves; order Pterocliformes; family Pteroclidae; genus Pterocles; species Pterocles orientalis. Next base: position 102,653 of record WKFP01015184.1, on the reverse strand, counting down.
GAAGTGGGGTTTAGGTGGCTGACCACAAGCTTCCAGAGGTGTTCCAGACACCCCAGGGTGCCCATACCTCCACAGTGCTGTAGCCACTCAGGCTTCAGTGGAATGCTTTGCATTTGAATCCCAGACCTGTGAGAGGTCTTGCTGTTCTCTTCCTCCAAAGCAATTGTACCAGTTCAAAAGAATGTACTCATGCTCTCAAATAAGCAGAGCTAGTCTGTGTGTTCATCCTTCTAAATCAGTTTAAAAACTTCTAAATCATTTCTAAATCAATTTAGAACTAAAAACTTTTCTCATGGCGTTGTCACTTACCTCTCCGTTTGCAAAGCAATACAAAACTGCTACAAAAAAACCCTGTAAGAGAAAGTAAGAGAAAAAAGTTTGAGTGCACAGGAAATACCTGAAGTTTTAGTTTAAAGATTAAGTTAATGTTAAAAGTGTAACTATAAATAATGCTTCTTCATTTTCAAAAGGGAAACTAGTTGCCTGTATTTACTTATTATTGAAGTACCAATTAACTTGTTTTCGTATGGTACTTTAGCTAATGTAGGGCACATTTGGTGCAGATGCTGAGACTATACAGCCTGGTTTTATCTTCCATGTTATCTTCGTTTTGCTACCACATAATATTTTATTTTAGAACTACTGCTGTTATACTGTGACTGCTGTTATTTCTAAACATGGTAAAACAAAAAAATGCAGCTTTGGGTCTCATCTTATCCATGTGCTTGTTTGAATTTGTGAATGAGACTACTGAGAGGAATCTCCTTGGGTGCTTTTTAGAATTTAGTGATATATTAAGTGATCAGTGATAGTTTAAGGTTCAGCTGTACTAAGTGTTATGGCTATTTTGAATTGCGATTTTTCTTTTGAAATTGGTTTAAGTAAACACTTAAGAAAACCCCAGAGATAAAACTTATTTTAAATTGACCCCAAAATTACTCTTTCTGTTTTCCTCCTCTCTGTCTGTATTTGATCTCAAACAGCTTACCTGCATGCCTCTCAGCCTGGCAGAGATACGCAGATTTATTACCGTTGCTTCAGAAGGTGCACTTATTTTGGTATGTCTAAACACATCTAGGACACAAGTTCTGATGAAGACAATAGCTACTGTTGGCTATCAGTCCAAAGGCAATGTCCATATTGCAAGTAAAAAATGTGTCATAACCATACGCAATACAGCTGACATCGTTCAATTGCTTTCACATTCGTACTTTTCCAGAAACATTTCTGTTTTTCTCAGACAAAAGCTTTTTGAAAATCACATACACTGCAGCTTCAACATTTTTTATTATATCTAGCATTAACCAATAGAATTTTGAGCCTACTGTTAATTTTCCAGCAATCCTGAAAGGCTTAGAGCAATTAATTCCTTAGCATATGAGCAGTAAGCATGAAAAAGAATAGTTTATCTGCCATACCAGTGGAAATGGGGGCAGGAGAAATACCAATCACAACTGTTTTTATCCATGTATTTTATTTCTACTATATTTCATGCTTTACATGGGTTATGGTAGCAAGAGACAGGTAAATTTGACACATCATTTATCAATGCAACTTTAAAATAATCCTCTGCATCTGAATTATTTCACAGAAATATAAAAAATAAATCTCACAAAATATTGTGGTCATTAGAATTTATGATAAATTATATTTTACTATGGGGATAAATTTTATAACAGTTACGGAAGACTCAGAAACCACGGAGACAGGTTCTGATGGATGAATACAAATGTAATAGCTTAAAAAGCAGCTTTTTCTGCAGAACTGCTTCTGCACCTGGTTCTCTTTTTTTTTGGGGTAGAAAGTCCATGAAAATCTCTCTTATGGGTGTCGTTTTTTTTTGTGTTCTGAGTATAAGCTCTAAATTTGGCCACACAGGCACCACAAGCAGAAACAGGATCTGCACTACATGGTGCTGTTAAGGCCTGTGGCTGCTAAGCCTGATGATACCCAGTGCCGGAAATGCAGAAACTCGCCAGATTAGGAGAGGGCTTTTTGTGAATACTAGTGAAACCTCTGTGTTGAATATGAGTTTGTGAATCCCTGTGTGAATGTAGTTCACTGCTGCTGCAACATCAGAACATGCAGTGATAGGCAGAAGCACTGTAAAATCATACCAGAAGGTGGAAAATTCAGTTGATTATTCATGTTTGATGTTCATTTTATATCCTGATTTCTTTAACGCTTCCTCGTATTAGTTTTTTTAAAATACATGGAACTTCTTCATATTTAGAAATATTTCCCATATGCCATGACTTCTAAGGCATACATTTTAAAAATTACCACAGTGTGAGGGAAAAGGAAGAATCAGAAATTCAGAAGAAATGTTCGTTAGCATAATAAACAATAGGAAAGAATAGATGAGTAAGCCTCACAACTGTTCAGTGAACAAGGAACTCTGGGGCAAACTCAAACAAAAAAAAAGGAAGCATACAGAGGGTGGAAGCAGGGACAGGTAGACTGGGGATGATACAGAGACACTGTCCGTGAAGCCAGAGATCAGGTTAGGAAAGCTAAAGCCCAAACTGAATTAAATCTGGCCAAGGACGTTACAGGTAACAGGAAGAACTTCTATAGGGATGTCAGCAATGAAAGGAGGACTAGGGAAACTGTGGGCCCCCTCCAGAAAAAAGCGGGAGACCTGGTGACCCAGGATACAGAGAAGGCTGAGGTACTTAACAAGTTCTTTACCTCAGCCTTCACTGGCAAGAGCTCAAGCCACACTGCCCAACTTGCAGAAGGCAAAGGCAGTGACTGGGAGAAGGAATAACCGCCAGCTGTAGGAGAAGATCAGGTTCGAGACCATTTCAAGAACCTGAAGGTGCACAAGTCCATGGGACCTGATGAGATACATCCACGGGTCCTGAAGGAACTGGCAGATGAAGTTGCCAAACCACTATCCATCATATTCAAGAAGTCGTGGCACTCTGTTGAAGTTCCCGCAGACTGGAAAAGGGGAAACATAACCCCCATTTTTAAAAAAGGAAATAGAGAAGACCCAGGAAACTACAGGCCAGTGAGGCTCACCTCTGTGCCTGGCAAGATCATGAAGCAAATCCTCCTGGAAACTGTGCTGAGGAACAAGGAAAACAAGCAGGTGATTGATGACAACCAACATGGCTTCACCAAGGGAAAATTGTGCCTGACGAAATTGCTGGCCTTCTATGACAGGGAAACAGCGCTGATGGATAGAGGAAAGGCAACTGACATCATCTACCTGGACTTGTGCAAAGCCTTTGACACAGTCCCACATGACATCCTTGTCTCTGAGTTGGAGGGACATGGATTTGACGGAAGGACCACTCGCTGGATAAGGAACTGGCTAGACGGCTGCACTCAAAGAGTGGTGGTCAATGGTTCAATGTCCAAGTGGAGACCAGTGACAAATGGTGTTCCACAGGGGTCAGTACTGGGA
>WKFP01015184.1:64198-99218 GCA_011057875.1 Pterocles orientalis | reverse complement strand
ATAGCAACCTTCCAGTACCTGAAGGGGGCTACAGGAGAGATGGGGAGGCACTCTGTATCAGGGGGTGTAGTGAGAGGACAAGGGGTAACGGGTATAAGCTAAAAGAGGGTAAATTTAGACTAGACATTAGGAAGAAATTTTTCACTATGTGGGTGGTGAGACACTGGAACAGGTTGCCCAGGGAAGCTGTGGATGCCCCATCCCTGGAGGGGTTCAAGGCCAGGCTGGATGAGGCTTTCAGCAACCTGGGCTAGTGGAGGGTGTCCCTGCCCATGGCAGGGGGGTTGGAACTCGTTGGTCTTTAAGGTCCCTTACAACCCAAACCATTCTATGATTGTGTTCTATGATTCAGTTATATTGACAATGGCAATGTGATAAATTAGTCATGAAATAACTCGATTTTATCCACCAGAAACCAGCATTTTTTCCTGTGGCTAACAGTTCACATGCGCTGGTGAGCCAAGATGTTTAGAATGCTCCACTTTCTGAAGCAAAGAAGCATCATACCTACAGCAGAACTGTATTTAGAATTTAATTTTGTGCTCCTTTAAAATGTTTGAGTTAAAACCTCCAGATGAGATTGCAGAGGTAATTGTTTTTCTTTAACAAAACAGTTTAACTGCTTTTCAAAAACTACTGAGAAGATTTACAGACTAAACAAATATAACTATGTACAGTTTATGTGCTTTTTTGCTAATCCCCTCACAAATAATGCTGTAGCTAAAAAAGAGAATCTGCAATAAACATTGTCTAAGATCTTTGAGTATTCTGAAAATAAGTTTTGCTTCTAAAGCGTGCCATGTGGCCAAGCACGTGCATGTTCCTCTAAAAGGAATGAAGTTTGTGTTTTCTAGCAGGGATGAGTAAGCTATCTTCTATATCAGATTTCTTTGTACAAGCCAGTAAATAAATTTTTCACTTAAAATGATTCTGTGTTTCTTAAAATAACATCTACTCACTGCAACCTCTCCAAGTAAGGCTATGTCTAAATGAGGAACACGTACTTCAACACCACGTCACCACCCCCTTAGGGTGGTGGCTCTGCCTCAGATCCCTTCTGCCTGCCTGGACATTTGCCCCTCAAGCTGTAGTGGAAATTTTTCTTTAGATTTTTTTCATTAGATTTTTTTTCATTCTATTAACAGTGTCAAAGCACTGATGCATGCATACACCGGAGCACTGGTGCATACATACAGGCTAAAAATAAAGATCACCATGAACTGTGGGAAAAGCGAAATAGTGCTTTGATGACTTCATGTCTCAGACTGTTGAACAGGGCAGATGTGTGTCACAGTAGGAGTCAGTGAGTAGTAAGGACTTCTAGTCAGAGATATTGCTGGACACCTCATTAAAGAAAGGAGACCTGGAAACTGCTGTCCTGTCTCACCAAGGTCACAGCAGGAACATAAGGATAAAGGACACCTTTGCTAGGCAGGTAGATAATGGGGGTACTACCCGAGAAAGTGATTACTCAGCAACTCTGCAGAACACAGACTGAAGCAGACAGATGTGCTTTGTGCCTGCAGAATGGCTGGTGTGTCTAGTTCTTAGCCTTTGTAAACTGGAGAGGTAAACTGGAGAGTAAGTAGTTGCAATGAAGCACGTGTATACTTGTGCATAAGCGGCTGTCTGATAGCCACCATTTATTTTCAGTAACAGCTTGCTGTGGAATTTGGACTATTTAGGATTGACCGCTGCAATGGAGTGTGATTCCATCGTACCTTCATGCTTGCAGCCAAGCTACGAGGGCACAGAACTGCCAAAGCTACACTCTCATTTCTTTGCTACCTCAAGTTTCTGTCTACTTACACACTGCTAAGGCAGGGCGACTGAAGGGAAGTCAAGTGCATCAACATCCCTAACACACTCTGCTGACTGTATAGGTGAGAAACTTATTTTCCACCTGCAAATGCTAGTCCCTCTATCTGTTCCACCCATGTTGAGTGCTCTGACAAATTTTCTCTGACCTCTAGAAATTTGTTCACGGGTATGGTACTTTTTGTGAGTGTACATATAGGAGGCTATAGTATCACTTTGCAGATACGGTGAATAAACACATCCTTTAGGGAAATGGAGCCCAAACTTTGGATGAGAACAGACGTTCTCATAGCTATGATTTTGGTGCAGCAGGAAAGCTTGATACAGAGACATTTCAAATGGAGTATTGCAGGAATGTACCTTGTTTGTTATTCCTTCACCTGAAGGATTGTTGGTACTTCCCAAACTGCCCAATTCTTTCAGAAGACAGCAAAAAAGCTCGTTCTCTGCTCAGGAAATTTAAATTGCCTTTATCTTGTGTGCTTTCTGAGAGAACTGGATATACGGCAACTCCATTAAAAAGAAACCTCTTAAAATCTTAGCTAAAATTTATGAATGGTGTCCCAATAGGACTTGAACATTATGGAGTCTTCTCTTACAACTAAAATGGCAAGAGTTCTCCTGTTGGTCAAGCTGAAATGATTACCAGGAGGAAAAACACCTCCCTATAGAGATATGCGAGGAGATATGAGACACTTATCTGATCTCACCAGACTTAAATCTCGAGAACCAAGAAAGGAAAATGTAGAGGTGGTCTTTTTATTGCTGGAAGAAAATAACAAAGTCCTTTAACCAGTAGGAACATTGCAGATATAAGCATTTAAGGGTTCGGAAACTATATTCAGTGGGGAGTTAAATGTGACCAAGGTTGAATACTCAGGCCTACACAAGTGCAATTTTTCTCATGTGTCGAGTTAAACGTTAAGCTACCGTATATAATGAATGGGGTGGAGGATGGGGCACTGTGCACCTCGACTATGCACAACAGCCCAGTAACTGGAAGCTAGGATGCAAAGCAACCAGGACACAGCAGAAAATGCAACTGCTTCACTTATTCTTTGCGTGGACTTAGACACCTGTGTTAAGGATCCAGCTATAGTCCGTGGGTCAATGGGCTTTTCTTGAAAGGAGGAGAAGCTGGTTGTTTTGATATATCCCATATTTTGCTTAATAATCTGGAAGTACAAGAAATGCCTAGTGCTTCACCACAGGCATAGTCGTGCCCTAGAGCAGTCACCCAGCTTCCAGTCTCTCTGGGTGGAGGCACATCTGCACCTTTTGAATCGAGGAAGGTTAGTATTCACTATTACCATGTGTCACGAGGCCGTGAGTGGACATAAAGGATGAGTAAGGCAAGTGCTGAGATGTTCAACTCCTTGCTCCTCTTATTAATTTTCTCTTACCTTTTAAAATCTGTATTTATTTAATGTAAATGGTATCAACACTCAGGGGCAGGTGCCAAGTCCTCAAAGTATACCTTTCCCAGCCAGCTGCTCTAACCACTAAGCCACAGATTCAGATTCTCTTTCATCCTCCTTCCTCTCAGTTCGTTTTGCATCTTTGGTTGCTGGATTACACAGCTTTGCTTGGGCAGAAGGAAATGGTGCTGCGTAAGCCTTATTGGGCACTTCCCCGAAACTATCTCCTAGCTAGGGACCTGTTATCTTCATTTCCCAGAGGACTGCACTACTCAGGGGTCTAGGGTGCAAAAGGGGACTTTTTAACTGGTGCTTATTCACTGAATTCATGGTGGGTTTCACTTTTGATGCATTAAATGCTTTGTTGAATTTATACTTAAACTCATGAAAGAGACAGAAGCCCCAAATTGAGGTCCTCAAAAGGGCATCTCAAATGGCATCTTTGATGCTTATATGTGAACTATGGAGACCTGAAGTATGTAGGGACCTGAAGTATGTAGGTGTGGTTTTGGCATAAAAAATGTCTTTGAGTTTTTCTCTAGGCTTGCTGTGGAAGTACTGCTGTTACAACTCCTGAACTCAGGTGAATCATGGTCCTGACAAAGTTCTTATATAAGACATGTCTACAATGCACTTGGTCGAGAGCATTAGTCTGGTAGGCATACCCAGAGTGTATCCTCTAGGCTGGAACCACACACAAAGCAGTTCCTGCTGATCCTCACAGCAGATGTTTTACCTCTACTCATCATTCTCACAGTGTTCAGATCTGCATCTCCTTTCATCAAACAGCCCAAATGCCATGTAGTCTACATTCAAATCCTTTTGGAAAAAGTCCTAAAAGGTAAGGACTGGCCCACAGGCCTGCTGTGCCAGTGATGTGTCAGTTGTGAACTGACTGCCCCAACTTCCCAAGCTAAAGTGAAGCTGATCCTGGTATCTCCTGGTACAAAGAGTCTTGATTGTTTTTTGTTTGTACAGTGGCACGACAACAAGGTCATTGCTGGTGTGTTTGACGTGTGCTGGACATGTACTATGCAGCTAAAAAGATGAGTCCAGAACCAACTCTCTCCTCAGTGTGACTGAAAAGTCAACAGATCACCTGAAAATCTTGTTAGAAAAAGCCATCCGTTGCTTTTTAGGAATTAACTTACATGAAACACATATTTTAAATAGACCACTGGAATCCTGTTTTCAGAACAGGAGGTCTGTGATGGACTGTCACACATTACCAGAGAACACAGGATACACTGCTTCTGAAGATGTCAGACTCCTTTTTTTGGTGTTTGGAACTATCATATTTTGAATATGCAGTTTGTGAAATTTTTATCTTGTCACTGTAATAGTGTTGGAGCATAATATGAAATAAGAACACTCTATATTTGTGGTGAGCAACATATATATGCAGACCCCTAAAAACAGTACTTGCAAAACAGTACTTACATGAAATGAGCTCATTGTCAGCTGAATGAAGAGTCTTATATGTCTTGAAAGTCCTTCCACCTGTTCATCAGTGATGAAGGTAAATACAAACTCGTGGATCCCCAACAATGGAATCAGCACAAGTGTAGATCTTGCCAATCTTAAAAAGAAAATGTTTGATTATAGTATTTTTTCAACATCCTTGGTGCAAAACTAGAAAAAAACATCTACAAAGAAATTATTCCAGAAATATTCCCTCAATATTCTGACTCTGGAATTGTAATTTTGTGATTTTGAGGATGAATTCTCAGGCATGAATTTTGGAGCACACTAGGAGAAAAATTTTCTGCAGGAAGGAATCTTGGCTTTGGGTTTAAGGTGAAAAGTTAGGGACAAGAAATTGAACAGGAAGTCCACTATCATCAAACTTGTGCTGCTAGGTAACAGAAAAATATTTACATAGCTAAATATGAGTGATCTGTTAACAGGGTTCTTAGACCTTCCCATCACTGCTGAAAACGCGATGTAGCTGCATAGAAAATTTCTGCAGTACTGTCAGCAGTCATCTACTTTCTAAAAAATGCAACCAGACTAATTTTTATGGAGGAGAATCTTCTGGGAAGATGTTTGCATGGATGAAAGAAGAGATCTTAAAATATTTTCTGAGGAAGACCTGCAGTGCAAGGAACAGCTTGAATCTTTGAAAGTTTAGCAAAATTATAAGCAGCAGAAAAGAGAATGTAATGGAAAACGTTAGGCAATGTTAAATACAGGGACTGCTGTCTGTGACTGTTATCACAACAACCTTCCCACAGCAATCTGGAGAATATAGCTGATATATTTTGAACCTTGAATGTGGAAGGAAAATGGAAATATGCTTCTTGTTACGGATTTAGTAGTGGAAGTTAGTAGTGGAATTTCCATCTCCCCTCGCCCTGCCCAGTCCTGTTAGACGACAAAATAGTTCATCCTAGTAAGGGAGGGCTGAAGGAGTAGACAGGGATTCACAATGCTTTGATTAAAGATACTAATAACTAGAAGGAGCTGGGCTTTGCAAAGCAGTTAACAAATCCTGAGGTTTCCATTGATTTAAGTGCAGTTTTCACTGCCCCCTTACCTCCTTGCAGAGCACCCTGCCCTTGCTCTTCCCACAAAGTGGGAAGATGTTTGTGCAAAGGCCAACTCCAGAACTTCATGTAAGACATGATGTGCCATTGAGACTCTTGCCGAGAGAGCCCACACCAGGGCCTGCAAGAGTGCAGGCTGAGGATAATGTTCTCATTTGCATTTACGAGATGACCAGGAACATTCTTGAGTCAACAGCGTCTGTGTCTGTGATCAGAAATGTCTGTGGTCACTTAGGAATGTCCTACAAGTTTTGTATACTTCCTTTTCATTTGGGGACCTTTTGTCACACTCACAGAAAAATTCTGGCATAGCAGCAGAGGCCACAGGTGTACAGTGAGGGTACCTGAGAGCAGAGATCCTACCGCATTGCAAAGTCTTTGAGAAAATGCCCATAATACTCAGCACACAAGTACTGAGTCGTCTTTGCCTTTCAGATAAGAAAGTGTTTGTGGAGCCCGTTTCCCCAGCTGGCTTTCCTATAGCACACCCCGAATATCTGTTACACTTGGTGGCAGCAGGTAAGCACGTAACCTGCAAAGGCAAGCTGGCAAACTTCTGTTGTTTTGAGAAAGCAAAAAGGCCTAGGACTCCTTTGTTGTTTATTACATACCTGTATTTGTAGTCATGAAAGCTCATTTGCTGAGCTTTTAGTTTGGAAATCAGCATCCTGAGGATTTTTAAGAAAATGCCAAAGTTAACCTTGAAAAGAAATATATGTATATATGGATTATTTAAAATAAATGCTGTGACAGTACTCATATAGCTATTAAAGAAATGTAGAATTTATATTAAACACTTGTAAAACCTGTCACTGAATCCCTGGAATGTGATTAGGCTGGAACAGATGCAGGTTATTGCCACAGCTGCAGCACAGAGCGCAGAGCAGCAGTGACAGGCTTTGCTGGTATCACATCTCTCTAAATGAGGCAGTTAGCAGAGTTTATATACCTTTAGGTCACACAATTCTTCACCAAACCGTGACAGGTAAGCAGGATCTGGTAAAAAACAGCAGTGATTGCAATTTTTCGGATAAAGAGGCTCTAGACAGCCAGACAAGGAAGCCCTGGGCATTCTTTGTGAATAATTCACTCCTTTGTTAATTAAATTGTGCTGACTTGGCCAAGACCAATATGCAAATCTTCCCGTTCCAATGAGACCTAGAAATGCCTATGAGGTGTTAACTATTTCACTTTCATAAACGAGAAGTCCTGTGCAAAAAGCTTAGTAAGGTTGCAAAGTTGAGAATCCTAGCATTGCCTTATTCAGCCTGATTTATGTATACATTGTGAGACATGATCTTCCAGGACAAAATTGCATTTTAATTTTAACACAACCCTGCTTCCTCATTTTGGGGATGGATAATTATTCAGGACTACTTTTCTTGTCTTCTTTTGATGTGTAGGTATTACCGCTGGAACCCTAGTTCTCGTTCTGTGTAAAGAATCAAACACTTTTCATGCTGTTCTCCCCTAATCTATACAGACATATCTTTAAAACATCACAGGGTAATAAGTGGGTATTATTCCCTTTAAAAAAAAAAAGACAACTAAAGCATAAATAGGTGGAGATCCAAAGTCTAAGACTTCACCAGTTAGACGTGCTTTCGTTTGATTTTGCAGAGCAATTAGCATCAACATTATGTTACTGAGAGTAGCATACTTGTTACATTGTCTGCAAGTGAAAGTGCTCAATGCTTACCCCATCGGCTGTCTGAACATTCAGAAAGCAAAAAAACAGAAGTTAGTAGCCAGTTGTGATATTTTTTGTAGATATTGAGAACATCCTGTCTGGTTATTACGTGATCTGGCTCCGGGTTTCTAATCCGTTCATTTCTGCCCACTATGTGTTTCTCTTGCCTCTACACTGTGTCTCTGCCTCTATCCAATTTGTCTTGCTGAGCGTCCTCTTAATTCCTCTTCACCACTCTTTGCTCCTTCTTCTTCCCCATTTCTAGTCACATTTGATGTTCCATTCTCCTGCAATATTATGTCATCCCCTTTGTTTAACCAGTCAATTTCAGTTCTCATTGATTCCTTCCCTGCCTCTCCCATGGTATCAGTGGTGGAGTGATGCTGATTCTGATCAAGCCAGGGAAGAAATCTCCCCACATCCAGCTCCACTGCTGGCCACCATCATGTACAGTGGCAAAATGCATTCTGTGATATCAGGGTTGCACATGTATTTCCTGTTTGCCTGAGAAGTGATTTCCAAGTAAGGGTCACTCAATGTGATTCTAAGGAACAATCACAGACAGAATTTCCTGCAACTTCACAGCAACAGGATGTCTTAGTGATACTTATTCAGAAAGCTTATGGTTCCCTCTAAAATGAGCATTGGTACCAAAACATACACATAAGAAGCAATGGATTGAAATATGTGAGTTCCTTCACCACTTCAAGGACTCAATACTACAAGACTCAACAGACAGGCAATTAGGTTTAAGAAAGTCATCCCAGAAAGAAGCTGAGCCTGGTCCTCTATACACACTGCTGGGAGGTGGAACAGTTTCAGTTGTCCTCTAGTTGCTGCTTGTTCTGCTGTAGAAAGATGTTCACAAAGTCTACCGGATAATGCTTTCACACCTTTTCTGTATTTTCTAGTACTTAATGACTGTAAGCACTGGAAATGATCACAGTCTACATGTTCAGAATAAATTAAACTTCTGGGGCTATCTGAATCTGTGAAATAACACCAGGGCAGAAGATCCCAAAATGTAATATAAAAAAGCAGGGATTAAAAATTACGTTAGAGGAATAAAGCATACATGTATCTATCTATTTACACATTAATCTAAGGTGACCTCTCTTTCTGCTAACTTCAGTTAGAGGGATTTTTGAACAAAAGTTTGTCCCTTCTGTCATGTCCACCTTGATATTTCTGTACTGGTCTATACATTGGTATATATTGGTCTGTATATTGGTCTGTAGTAGGAAACCAATTCTGATTTGTTCCAAAATATCAAAGGACAAAAATGGCACTAATTACAATGAAAAATGAAGGGGAAAAAATGAAATGAAGGGGAAAAAATCCCGAAAATTAAGGGAGAAAAAAAAGAAAAAATATTTTCCCCTAGTTTTGGGTGATGATGACAGGAGGTCTCCAAGTAGTGACATGAAGATCAAGGTTAGAATTAAGGTTAGCAAGTTATCTTTAGAAATGTATTTATATCTAGTCTGAACTTTGTTACAGCTCTTGTCTATTTTCTACCATCCTTTTGCTGTATCATCTTGGCCCCATGTGCCTCCATTGTTACTGCTGCTGAGGATGAAGACAGCAATTGGATCCCCACTTAGCCTTCTCTTCTTAAGTCCGAACAAACCCAGTTCTCTCAGCCTCTTCTTGTACGTGTGGTCCAGGATGCAATACCCTTGATGGCCTTTGCTGGGCTGTCTCCGGTTTGTTAATATCTTAAAAATGGAGATAGGATTCCATTTGGTCTTTCACAAGTGCCTGTTCAGCAGAGAGGAATAATCACTTCCTAAAACATACTGTGTTCTTGATGTACCATGCAATCTTGACGTTACTTGCTAAAAACAGTGGTTCACATCCGCATTTCTTTGCACTGATTTACATCAGCAAACATTATGCCCTATGCGTCAGGAAACTGTGCAGAAATAGCTTAATTAAAAGGTATTTTTAAATTACAGATTGTTTCCATCCAAATGCTAGTCTTCTGACTACTTCAGAATGCATTCCTGCCTCTTAGAACTGTTTAATTTCCTGTTTTTCAGGGGACTTGCTCTGGATTGAGCATATTAACATCAGTGGTATATCAGTATAATATTCTTACAATGAAAGCAAAACACTTGATCTCTTTGATGTAACAGAAATGCTGTTATTTGTTACTGCTACTCATGTTCCAGTAGCTGTGTATATTCTGCTCAGGCCTGCAAAAGATAAACTGATGATTGAGTCTTCTTCCAGAACTAAACATATCCAGGAAGAAATTGGTTCAGATTCCCTCAGGTCTGGACTTCATCCATCTTGACCTTTCCCTGAGTTTTGGAACAGTTTCAGTCTTTCATGATGCTTTTTGGCTTTTACCTCCTCTCACCTCTCACGCCTTTTTGCTTTATTTTCTGACTCTCCTCTCCACTGCATTTTTTTTTTTATGGCTACTGTGTTTCTGTTTCACAGCTCAGTCCCAGCTATGCCCACTTTCTCTCTCATACCATTCTCTCCAACTCAGCAGCAGCAAAAGTTTTAAACTTCTCTAAAGTTTTAATTTCCACATCTTTTCTCCATTGTGACAGAAACCAATACCCTCCTTTCCAACTGATGCACTGAATGCACCAATTCCTTAATATTACACTTTGAGCAGTCCTTCTTTTATTCCCTGTACACATTTTCATGAATAAAGTACATCTCTCTTCTACACTATCTGTCTAGCGAACCAAGTCATTTATTCCTCTAATGCTTTTATGCCTTGTTGACTGTGTGAGGATATCAGGTATTCTGGACACGCTCCACAGTGCCTCCTATCAAAATTGTGTTCGTACTCATGACCTCATGAGTTGTTTTGGTCATGTTTCCTCCTCTTCATTGTCACCACTGTTCAGGTGTACATGTTTTTGCATTTATTTAAGAAAAAAATTCATAACTCTGTCTTGTCATGCATGCTTCATTTTTTTTCATTAGGTGAATGCTTTCTCCTCATGACCATCAGTACTTCTGTTGCTACTTCTCTGCATCCTTGTTATCATAAGATCTCCCTCTATAGAAAATTTGGAGCTTTACACTGGTGCTCACTACATGGTAGCACTCTCCCAAGTCACCTGCTCACTGGGAAAATGAGGGTAAAAATATGAGAAGTAAAAAAATACGAGAAACAAAAGGTTCTGTGTTTTATATAGATGGAGCTGTGAAGAATTCACTGCACAGATAAAAAACAGTGTTTTGAGAGGCTGACACTGAATTTTTTGTTGTTTGTAGATAGAAAGGAAGCTATGTCCATCCACCTACAGTAAGAAACTTCATTTACAATTTTTTCTGTCTCATCTTTTCTAATCCAAGAATTGGATTTATACTTGGAGAAAGGCTCACAAACAACAATCACACTTGTGCATGATATGAGGAACAGATTAAATAATTCTTACTGCAATGGAAAATAACATTGGTCCTCGGATGATCCACCAAATTCCCATGTGTTCATTTGTTCCCCAGCATCTGAAAAATAAAGTATAATTATATTATTTTTGCAGAAAAAAATAGAAAACTTATATAACCTATGGATATGTTTCAAAAGGATGTTGACAAAGTTCATCTTTTTCAGGTGTTACTCAGGAGAAATGGAATAAAACTAGGAAGAGCTCACCAATGACTGTAATTGTGTTTATTCTGAAGGTCTTTCCACCAGAATGTTGAGAGAGGTTTCCCTAGACTGCAAGCTCCAGAACTATCTGACAAACTCAGTCTTTGGATCCACACAACAACCGTACATGGTACCAAACCTTCATAATGGAATTCATTCTACTCACATTTATCTGTTTGATACTGGAAATGGGTAAACTATGAATTGTGACAATGTTTCTTGACCTGCTAAAAAGTATGCATGCCGTTTCCTCGAAGTTGTGTCCTTTTTCCCTGCTCTAACCTTCTAATTTGTCCTATGCACATGTTCCTTCTTGCTTATTAGCCTGGAAATCCGTAGGATCTTCGCTTGTCATTTACGGTCTATATAACATTTAACTCTGTGAGTCTGTAATTTTGATTTAGTTCCTGATGTTGTTGCTTACTAACTATATTGGTATTCCAGACAAACCTCTCTAGGAACTGTGAATAAAAAAGGGGAACAAAAGAAATCATACATAAACCCCAAAGTCTATGTGATGTCATTAACAACATCGTTGAAAATCAGAAGACTGGAAAACTGACACTTGCTAGTGAAAGTTACTCTTACTGATTCTTTCACTGAATACTGAACACATTCATTTAACATTAGCTTTTAGTGAATATAAATTTTTTTCATTATCATCTATAACAAATATTTCTTTTTTCAAAATTGCAGTGAATACCAATTAAACTCAAAGTGTAGATGGTCTCTAAGGAAAGCACTAGTTTGCTTTTCTTACTAACAAGATGTTCTCCATGAAGACGTTTGTGCTGACAATTTGCTTCGTGTAAGTCAATGCAACATCTTTCATTTCAGGAGCAGTGAATGTTCATTCTACTTCTTGATTTATGTGTAAGTAAATCTGAGAATTCCTAGAAGTAGCTTCATATAAGAGTACTAAAATGAATCTAGAAAGTGTAACAGGTATTAATAGGTGCTGTATAATCTTAATATAATCTAGTAGTTAATACTTGGGTCAATTGCTGTCAAGGGCTTCCAGAAAAATTATGCAAACAGAAAGCCAGTATACTAAGACACATTTTATTTAGTGACCTACCCTGTGTTCTCCAGTTTTGATCTGCTTATTCCCCAAGGGCCCACAAACAGGATAGGAACGACTGAAAAGAAAAGGAGTCAATTGTAGCAAAACAATATAATAGACAATATAAAAACAAAATAATGGTTCATACAAAACACAGATTACGGTAGCATGTGGTGCAAAGAAATATGCTTTTCAGTCTTCTATTTGGAATTGTGCAAAAATCAACCTGATTCTGGCTTTCCCCGTTTGTAGTCCAAATACAAAATGAAATTTCATTGTATCATTGAGTCTTGCATTGTCAGATTGGTATATACATGAATATATACACATACGCTGCTGACCTGTCCAAATCTAAATTCCTGACCCTGAGAATTCAAAATAATTGGCACTTGAATGTTAAATGTGAGCATTTAATGTTTTCACTTGTTGAACCATAAAGAGTTTTTCATGGAGACATGGAACTCTGGTTAAATAAAACACCTGACAAGGACTTGTTTTCCTGGCTTGCCTTTCCTGGAACCCTTAAAGATAATCTGTGGTCCCCATTCCCCTACTGTTGCCCCCCCTCTGGAGATCATAGACTGCAGACTGAAAAAAAATACCCTGAAATAAAGGATTACTACACTGTTCCAGCCATCTACAAATGTACAGGCACAAGATTCAGTCACAAGCACAAGGCATGTGAGCTACAAAAGGCAGGTGTTCAACTGGACTCTCAGCCCAATAACACACAGGAGATTTTCTGGTAGATGTGACAGAAAGGAAAGGAGATGTGCGTCACTGGGGCCAGAACAAGACCTATTCAGGGTTCTGTGACACTAGCTAAGGTCATGGGGAGAGCTGGAGTGTGGCGATACAGGGAAAGGGCCAGAGGCAAAATACTCTGCGAGATAATAGACCTCTGAGTGGGTAAAATGGGGAAAGAGACAGAAGGGTCTCTGGGGTGGGAGATGGCATTGACGCAACAAGTGGGTTTGAGAGAACAATCCATGCATGGAACACTTGGGAAGGAAGCTACAAGTCCAGGGAAATATGAGGTTGTCCTGTGGCGAAAGATGATACCCAGGAAGATGAGGTGATGTTATCAAGTGCAGTTCCTGGACAGAGGCTGAGGAAGGGTGTCTCAGCAGGTGTGGACATGGTTCGTCCCTGCTGGCTCAGCAGCAGCAGTACTACAATTGTCAGTAAGATAGGTGCCAGATGTCCTGTCTTAGTAGTAATTCTAATGAATATAAATAAGAAATTAAGCTAATTAGTGGGAAAAGATCTTTAGGAAATCAGTGAATATGATATCACTATGAGAGCAATGGATGGGGACCGACAAGGAGATGATCATTGCTATTGGTACTCTTACATCAGGGAGCAAATTTGTCCTATTGCAGTTCGAACAAGGAATAAAATGATTAGTCACTGTTCCAACAAGCTGGTCATCAAAGTAACAGCTGGATTTAGAGAGGTGGGAAGAGTGAGTAAGCAATGAGACAACACCAACCAGTGTGGAAGGTAGTGGTCTTGGTCTGTCAGCAGCCCATATGCTAATACAGCCACACTAATAGAGCACAAGGGATCTTTAAAGAGGAATGTGAGAGGGAACAGAGACATCAAGGCATGGATGGTGAGAAGGACCCTCTAAAGTGTGAGGTGCAGTGGAGGAGAAAGCCCAGAGATTTGGCAATGAAGTGTGATTTTATGCTTTGACAGGAACTTTTAGTAGATGAGGAAGGATGGGAATTGAGTGTGAAAGTGAAGTACGTTAGTTAATGTCTGAAGAGGAAGAAGCAAAAGTGGAAAAGGAGAAATGCCAGAAATGGGACAGCATGTTCAAAACGGCAGCTCTGAAAAATAATTTTCACAGCAGCACAGTGGATGAATACAGGTAACGCCAGAGAAAAGGATGCTGTAGAAAATAAGACAAATTCTAATATGACTATATCTAGAGATGCATGAAAGGATTAAGATAATATCCCACTTCTCTTAAACACTAGAATAATTCACTTTTCGAAGGTACTTGTCTTCTTCCTTTGGTTCTAGGGAGCGTCTCAATATCAGTTACCTAAGTTTAACCTTGTTAGGTAAAGTGAATCCTCTCCTTCATTAGGTAGACTAAAGATTTAAGCACTACCTGATTCTAAGAACCCACAGGAACTCTGATATGAAAGCATCACTGGGAACACTGAGTGAACATGGCATAAATCATACTGGGGGAGCAGAGGAGTGATAGAGGTTGGGACACAGCATGAAAAAATTAAGAATTCTTTTTTAATCATATGGATCTTGACTTCCTAGTTAGATAATCAGGAAAGTTTCAGATTCTTAATATTAACTACTTGACTTCTCTGTAAACATAAGGAAGTTGGTCTGGAATACTTGGGACTTGTATTTTGTCTTCTTTTTTTTCAAGATATTTTACCCTGAGAAACTAGACTTGTTCTGGGACAAGACCAATTTTCTGAGAAAATTGTAACCAGTAAATTTCTATCCAGGTATCAAAATGCAATATTTGAATATTCTAGTTTCTAGTTTGTATTTGTCCTGACAAAACTTTATCCTCCACAGAGATGTCGCAATATGTACCTAGACTTAATCACTAGATCTGAGCTATAATGTACTGGCATGTATGTACACGTCCTTCTCAGCTTAAATGTGTGAGTGAATTTGGTGGAAAAATATTTCATATGTGGAACTTCCCATCTGCCTTGGAACCTGGAAGAACTGCATTTGAGTATCTAGTATTGACTTTGAGGTACCAGGTTCCAAATGATCGATAGGCTTTTGTTATCTCTTCATCATCTTAAGTATTAAATACGATTTCCATCAAATTGTTTACTATGTTAACTTGATGAAGTTAAACTCCAACTTCTGTTTCAGATGTGAAAAAACCCGTTTTTTCCAAGCATGCAATAAAACATGCTTTTCTCCTGGTACATGGTTCCTCAATTAAAAGCAATGATTTTTCCTGAAGCTCTTTTCTGGTCTGATGTCAATATGTCAGGTTATGCTATACAATAAAATAATTTTAATTTAAACAATAAATAAACATCTTGTTTTAAACATGAAAAATGAAACTTTCCCAAGGTTACATCACTTGCTTTCTACGCATCAACTGACATTTCTGAAAACGTGTTCCCATTCTCTGTTTAATTCTGTTCTGTACTCTCATGACTTTGCACATTATTGAATTGTTGTCATCTTGACCAGTAATGAAAGCTCTGCATTTATCATCAGGGCCTCAGAACTTCTCAGAAGTTTCTCAGGAGCCTAGGCTAAAACAACCTGAATTTCTTAACTTCTGGAGATATGCTAGTTTTTATCCAGTCTTTAAAGAACTAAGAAATGTGAGGTGCTGAACAGTCTGTTAGAATTCTGTTGTTACAGGAAGCTAAATAAAATGTTATTTTGTATTTGAAACTATAAAACAAGAAGAAAAGAGTATAGGTGTTCTTATTGTTAACAAAAGTAAAAAAATGGGCACGACGTCAACTATGAACTATACGTTCACTTGTAACTAACTGATTTAATCCACCAAAATTAAATGTGCCACTGCCAAAATTACTGCGTCTGAGTACTTTTTTATTGATCTCTGAGAACGAGATTACACAATGTACAAAGTGAAGCAATCTGTTATACTGACATCTTCAGAACAATGCATACAATACTGTCTCCTGCATATTCAAAATCTGGTTCAAATGCTGCAAGATACAGAAGTCAGATACCTTTTAATCTTGACAGCAATAGTTAACACGAGTAATTTCTAGAAAAGAGAGTTAAGGTTTCCAAGTTCTTTAATGGATCTTTATTCTTTCAGATTAGATAGTTTTGCCCTAAATTAATTTATCCTGTGTACTTCAACAGGGTTTTATATCATGCTTTTGAAACTTTTTGCTCGGATTTCCCTCCGTGTTGTATTTCAGATGCTAAAGTCCTGTTTTGGATCTGGCTTTAAGCATAGGCATTTTTGTACAGCTGTGGTTCTTTGTTAATAAATTAATATAGTCATATTAGAAAAGCATGAAAATTCCTGAAGGAATTCCTTCAGTTGGCTGTTTTTTCAGATGTGATCCAATTCCCATTTCAACATTCAAGAGTTAAGGTAGATGTCGAAGAGAATTAAAGTGAACTGTCTCGATTCCCTGTGATTGTTACAGAGAGAGCCTCGTACAACTTTTACACAACCAAAATTGAATGATATGAATTACTGTCAAACTGACAGGGAATTTGCCACAGCCTTGAAAACAATAACCAAAAATTTCCTTTAAACATGTAAATGTTGTAGCATTCCAACTGTAATGATTGTAATTCAATCTTAGCTGTCATTTGCTTCAGCTATTTATCTTTGAGTTTAAACACCTCTTTAAAGTCATACCTCTTTGTCCTCGGTAGATAATTTCAGCTAGCAGCCCAGCACAGCAGATACGGAATAGTTTTTTTACAACTACATAATCGTCCACCACAAACAAATCCTTCTGAAAGTCACTTTTCCTTTTTTTTAAGTGGACTACACACTGTAGTCCCAGCAGTCCTGGATATACAGTTTCACATTTGACAATACAGTTCTACAGACATGGTGGCAGTGAACCAGCTTGTAAAACCAGACATGTATGAAGGTTTTACAGCCAGAAGTTCTTATGGCCATCCTCCTCGACAACTCAGGCCACTGGATTTGAATCAAAAACTCTTGCAATGAACCTACATATTGTCTAAGAGTGCAGTTGTAGTCTTCACTTAAAACCTTCAAAGGCCTGGAGGTTGTACATGTAGATTTTAGATGATTGTTGGGAACTGGGAAACCTTGGTGTTCTCTTTTGTCCAGGCGAGATACAGAATTATGGTCTTTGAGTAAGCAACAAACTTAATTGTGAGATTACATGACGTAATTGACACAAAATTGTTCAAATGCTCGTAACTAACTTTACATTGTCATCATTCCATGAAAAATGCCTGAAATATGCAATGTTTCAGATTGTCCTCTAAAACACACTTTAGAACTTTAAGGTGAGCTATAAAGGTGAACATATGTTACAAAGGAAGAAAATGAAGTTGCTGATATCACCGTAATGTTCAGTGATGACAGGAAATACAGCCAAGTACAGTCAAATATCTTCTTGTTCTGCCCACTAGGCTACTGCTTTCTTATGAAACCATTCACCTGTATCTGCAGGTCAAACTGAACTGCAAATAAAGTGTCACTCCTGGTATGCCTTTAATGATAATTGCTGAATTCAAAACAAACAAACAAACAAACAAACAAACAAACAAACAAACGAGAGATTTTTTCTTTCTTCATTACAAAATATCCACCAGTTACTCAAAAAATCAAGAATCAAGAACTCAGAAATTGTTGTGTACTTACCCCATCCTATCATAATATATGTTTGTAGCAGTCGTCTCTCAGAGAGTACAACAGTTATCAACAACGTATGCAGATAAATTCCTTCTACTAATAGCCAAAAATAATTTGCCCCAACAAAGTAATGCATGAAAAACTGGGCAGTCCTGCAAATGATTGCAATCTGTGGAAACAAGAGACTGGGAGTCATTGTTAATATATGAGAGCTCTGACAGATCCTGGTTTTCTCTTTTTACTTTTGCAACCATTTTAGAACTAGCGTATGGTTGTGATATAGTTGTGGTGGGGTCACATGTAAGAAAATCAGCACATCTTTGAAGTACAGGAGAGCCTTCAAACTATTTTTTTTCTCTCTTAGTGTTCTTTCACAGCAAATACATCGGTTAATAATATTGTCTTAAAAGCAAGAATTGTGTGCATTGCATTGTGCTATGCGCACCAAGAGTGAATAAATGTAGTATTATATAAGTGCCAAATAAATGTCTAGATTTCTTCCTAAAAACTACAGATATAAGTTGTTTTGCTTAATTGGATGTTTCTAAGTATAACTATTGATTATTTTGTTGCTTCTATTCAAGGCTTCATATAAAATCAATCTATGACAATTTGGCAAATCAGAATTGTTTTTTAGATTATCCCAAGGTTTATCAGCAAAATTTCAGCATTCAAATCTCAACTAACAAACATCTCAGAACTTACTGCAGCATGGCAAACTTCTGGAACTGTTACAGCCAATAGCAGCACACATTTACTATTAGAAATGAACTAAGAAGTTACCTCAGGACTGAGGTATAATATCCATCCAGTTTCATCATTTGGTCTTTTAGAGTAAATATTGTAGTATACAGTGTCTTTTATGAGAACTGCTGTGGCACGCAAGATAAAAGATGCAAATAAATTCATATGGATGTAGTTTCTTGTGCAGTGAAGTTTCCTGTGGGAGAAAAAAGTAATGCTTGAATCCTCTGGAATATATTTAATTTGCAGAAATAAATAAAAAAAAACATGTTGTGTTTATATTGTTACCACCAATGGATTTTGCTTAAGAATTGCTTTTATAACACTTATGAGGAAAACTCAAGTTATTTACACCAGAAGCTCAGCAATAAATTCAGTTGCATGAAAAGAAGAACATTCATGATGCGGTCTGTACTTTTAAAATGCACGGAAATTTGTACTAACCTGAGTAAAGAGAGTATAAGGAGAGCTAATACAAGTGAGATGAGAGAAAAATAATATCCTATAGTGTACAACAGCTGTAATGTGGTAAGTAATTGATGTTCTTCTTCCTAGGAACAAAGAAGAAAAATGTGTTACACATGCAGAAAGGTGGGCAGAGCACGAAAACAGCTTAGAAACTTCGGAGTCCAACTTCTTTGTGTTGCAAGGTAGCCAAGGGAGGCTTCTAATGCCTGCTCCCTGCACTGCCTTGTGAAACCACTGCGTGACAGAGACCTTGCAGACAGCATTAGTTTCTTTTTAAATTTGAAGGCACTCACAGTCTCGTTTCCAGATTGCTCTTGCACAAACACTATTCGTAGTCTTATTTACAGCTAATCATTGCCACGATTATATGCACGAAACAGTTCCTGGTGGTTTCATAACTGCAGACATCGACTCACTCAACCTGCACACACAAGTGCAATTGCTACGTGTGTGTCCTGGGGACACAGTTACAGATCAGCTGTGTCCAGACAATTTTGAGAATCAGTTCTGTCTAGAGTCATTGAAATAGATTGACTTCTCCCATGAGCTCAAATAAAAAAAAAATCTAAATTATTAAATTAGGGATGTCTAGAATGTCTTTGAATGACAAATAACACCTCAGAGGAGGAAGGGGGGTACTCAGACTTTCCCATATTTGGCCTGCAAATATTTTCTTGGAACCTGTGTCTTTTCCTTGGTGATTTTGCTGTTTTCTTTGTGAATTGTCTTATTGCCCAGGGCCAGGGACTTTAGCACTGTCTTCCTACCAGTAGTTATCTCTAATCAATTTATCCTAATGAGTACCATCTGGATAGCATGGGTGAGCTGTGCCTGCTGGTAGAAATTCTCTTGGAGAAGGTGAGAATGCCCAGGAAGAGCAGTGGGGGTGCAGGAGATTCCCACAGCACAGCCATTAGTCACTGCCCCGTGAAAACATTCAAACAGACACGAACCTAATAAAAAGCATGAGTTATCATCTTGGCTGTGACAATTTTGCAACACCAAAGCAAATGAAACAAAGCTGATTCCTCCTATCTGTGCAGATACTAGCTCTGGGTTATTTCTAACATCTTGGGGCTTTCCACTAAATGCAGCAAAGAGGTACAAAACCACATTCAGTGCTGGTACGAAAGCTGGTTAAAGCTTTCAGATAAATCATCTGCTGTCAACACAAGATGAATTAACATGTCTCCCGCCCACAAGTTTACAATCCAGTATGGTCAACAAACCATGGAAAATTCTCAGGACTTATGAATATTTATCACACTTGTATAATAAACTGTAAGTTTGGAAGTTCATGTATTCACTATATAAAGAGTTTAGTAAAAACTAAGTGTTTAATAAAGTAATCAATAATGTTATGCAATAAAGTAATAAACAGTAACAGTATTCACCCAATAAAGTACTAAAAACTAAAAAATAACCAACAGTAATTGTGCAGTAATAAGCTGAACTCGATGGCAAGTTACAAGAAGCTGAAACCAGCTAAGCTGCATGCTGTTCTGTTATCTGAAGCTGCTGCATTCGTTGCAAGCTGTTGCTCAATTTTGCAAGCAGGCAACAGGATCCGATCCCTGTTTCACTGCTTGTGCTTTACCTTCAAGCTAACTGGGGTGGTGGAAGTGAGTTTGCTCGATAGCAAGCTGCGCTCTCTCAGAGGACATGAGCCAGGCTTCTTTGCAAATATGGAGTATGAGTGTGATTCCCTGCTTCACAAACCAGAGCTGTTCAGAACTTGTTTTCGCTTTACCTTCAGTACGAAGAGCTGAGCTCTTCAGCTTTGTCTTCAGCTGACAAAGCCCAGCGCTTGGCCTGTATCAGACTGGGAAGGATGGCAACTGCATTATGATGAATCCTCCGGTCTGTGACTAGCTAAACTTGAAAGGACCAGTTAATGACTCATTAAATGATAAAAGGCACAGGAAATGGCAGGGAAATAAGTTGTCTGGCCTTGGCAGAGTACAACGATTTGGGGCAGATGATAGGATGCTTTGAATTTGTTATTTGCTTGTTAAATTGCAGTCTTTTTCAGTTTTATTAGGAGAAATCCAGTACATGTGAACACTGGACTCTGAACACAAAGTAATTTGTGTCATCGAAAGCAGGAATCCCCCTCCTTAATCTTTCCTCCTCTGCTGCTTCTAAATAAAAAAACAAATTTCCATTTGGTAATCTAGATGAAATCTGAACATCTTTTGCAGGTATTCAGTGGAACGTTTTATCAGTTACTCAAGAAGGGATTAAGAAGATTAAAGTATTAAACCATAATATAAAACATGCTCACATTTTTTTTGAAATGATTTTTCTCAGAACATTCTGAACTATCACGCCAAATGTCTGTGGAGTTTTCCTTCGTTTGCCAAATCCCTTCATCCAAGCAGACTCTGTATACATTTCCTACACTTCCTGAAAGTAAACAGAGGTTTAGTCTGAAAGGTCAAAATAAAGACTTAATTTTTCATACATGGTTTAAAGTTTTCTCCCTAACACCACAGCAATAAACACCACTCCACCTCCACTCACAAAAAAAAAGAATAAAAAATACTTTTCTTTTGTCTTTCACAAAATATTTTTCATATTTACGTAGGACAAAGAGGGAATGTAATCTAGCAGAAATAAATTTGGGCGTCGGGGCCCAGTCATCAGGTGCTGTGAAGCAGTGAAGCTTTCTTGGCTTTCACTGCATTGTCCTAGTTTATACTAACGAAGAATTTGCCCATAACATCAGAAGAATGGTATGGGGACTCTGGTTGATGTTTGTTTGATCCCTTCCATTGATTTCTAATCAGACCTGAGCTTTTTCATTCATTTTTGAACCAGGAAGTGTTTAAAGATTGCAACAGCAAACAGAGTATCTCATTTTGCTCAGGATAACTAGAACTGTGGGAACTGCTCCGGAAGCACAGTTTGCTGTGATGGAGCAGGAGCTCTGCGTGGAGACTAGATGCTGAAAAAAATCTAAGGGTATCTATGAAATGTGATCAGAAATCTCATTTCTAGACTACCCTAATTTTTCAGTGCTCAAGGCTAGCAATGATGACAAGCCACAATAAAGTTACCTCAAGCTTCCAAGCATTTCTGATCCATCGGTGTCCCAGAACAGATACAGCTATGCCTTTGAAATGGGACCAGCAGTAGAAACAGGGATCACAAACAACCCTAACCCCAGTCCCACAAAACCCCTAGGACAGACAGCTGGGCTGTCTCTCATGCCTCTTCGCCTAAGGTGCTGTGGCATGGATGAGAATGCTGTAACACAGCAGCACCACTGTGTTCCCCACTGTGAACACAATTAAAAGCTTTATAACCTGGTGCAATGTTTTACATCTTGCCTTTGTAGAAATTTAGACAGAGAAAGAGGGAAAAAAGGAGTCTCCACTACATGGAGGCAAGGAAGATGCTTTAATGTTTATTATAAAGAGCTAATTTTGTTCTAAATCATTGGCAGAAACAGTTGTTTTGGAGACTAGATAGAAGCTGGGTCTCTTGCTGTTTAGCAGCACAAAAAAGGACAAATGATCATGTTACAGAACAAACCATGTGTGGGGTGGGCTAGAGAAAGCTAGGATAAGCAGCCTGTAGTAGTTGCTCATAAAGTAAAGGGCTCAGACACAGTCTTTTCAAGAGGTATTAGAAATGCAGCTAAGAAAGCCACGTGTAGCAGCTAAGAAAGCCGCTGTGTAGCGGGAACCAGAAATGCTAGGCTGTGGTGGTAGGAATGTCCTTTCATTTCTTTAGGAGGGAGGGAATGTTGTTCGCTTTTAGGCAGTTTTGCTCCTGTAGATGTTACTTTTTTTTGCTTCCTGAGAGCGTCCCTGCTCCATTCCCTCCAGGAAAAGGCTGCTTGGAAAGCTTGTGTTTTCACACCACCACTTGCTGGTGGTGCGGTATGTCCTACTGGAGGGCTGACTGCTCGGGCTGCTGCTTTGTTTGGCTGTTCCAGTTTTCTGGGAAAGTGGATGGGGTCAGTGGACACCCCAGAAGCTGAACCCTAGAAGCTGAACCCCAAATCTGTTACTGCCAGTAGAAGCCTGGCAATACTGTAACATGTTCTTGGAAATGTTGTTTTCTAGCAGGCAATATGGAGCTGTACCAAGCACAGATGGAGAAAAAGAGCAAATAGTTAAACACTGACAACAATTTTGTGCCTCACTTCACAAAACAGGCAAAAAGAGATGGGAGAAGGAAGCCCTCAGACACTTCAAAGGACACTGGGACAGGAGAGACCAGCACCATCTGTCCTTTAGCTGCATGCCCAGCATACATTCAAAGAGAAGTTACCACTTTCACATTACCATTTTCCAACCATGGCAAATATGAAGGACAAGGAACAGAGACGTTTCCTGGGCGTGAGTAAGGCCAGCAAACAAATTGATCAAATGTCCCATTACAATATATTCCTGAGGAGAGAAGCAAAAGTTTTACAAAAAGTTTTTCAGCCAATGGACAATCATGAAAACCATTGTATCTTTTAAGCACACCCAAAAGCTCAGGGAGAATGAGTGGGCTTTTCCTGCCCCACATAGACTTTGAAAGCTAGAATCCAGTTCTTGGTGGGATGCAGGTCATGCTTTGTTTCCCCCAGTGTTACAGCTTCACAGCCTAAAGCTAACACAATTAGCTCATGCTGTTGCAGCTGCCAGGGGCTGCAGCTGCCTCTGGAACAGGTTAGTGATGAAGACTGGAGAGCTTATGATTCATTCTTTTAGCATGCTGCCATGCCCAAGCAAAACTGTTCATTTTCAGCAAGTCCTAATTCAGCTGAAAGAAGAGAAAGCTGGTTATTGAATGTGATCACTAAAATGAGTTTCCTTGACTCAAGGGTGTATCTTCCCTTCTGCTTTTCAAAAGCTTGTGAAAGTTAGAGGTCAAAATATTTTGGGAAAAGTAATTTAGGCTTGAAAAGTTCTTTTTTCTTTTTTTTTCTGCTGTTTTAAATTCCCAGGCCTATGCTTTGGATTGATTTCCATCTTCTAAATGCATTTTGAATGATGGAAAATACACACATTGATCTTAATCAGACTGTGTGTCCTGGCTGAAAAAGTTGCACACTACAATGTCATAAATGCAGTTTTCTGCCACTAGCAAAGTGAGTCAGAGCTTGTAATACCATCCTAGAGTCTCCCTGTGCGGCTGATGGGGTGAGCAAGGTTACCATGACTGTATTGTTTGCACACAGGAGCAGGGACCTGCTGGTAATCAGTGAGTACAAAATGTAGGGCACAGTTTCACTCATAATCCTTCCTTGGTAACTGCACTCATCTCTCTCCCCTCTACTTCTTGAACTTCTCCAACTACTCAGAGCAAGCTTGTGTCATCCTTTCCTAAAGACAGGCATCTAGCAGAGTTTATACTTTTAAGAGTGAAATAATCACAGATTATAAGCTCTCCTTTTGCCAAACAACATTAAACTTGGACACACACTCCTCAGTTTCCCCCCCCTTCCACTTAGGAGAAGACACTGTCCTCTGAAGCTGTGCTGCTCTTCATCCAAGAATCCAAAAGCCATGGAGGTAGGAAAATAAATAAGGGACTTTAAACTGATGGTTATAAGTGCCTGGTGAACATGGGGCAACCTGGTCTCTGTGTCTTAGCTTACCAACCTCACGACTGTATAACAAAATGCATAAGCAGTCCTGTGAGAAGACAGCAGCTCCCCAGCTGCCTTGACTAGGCAGAAACTGTCTTGCCTCGTGTTTTGGGTTCTTGTCTGCCATGGCTCAGTTTCTAAAGTATAGAAATGGGAGACATATTTTCCCTGGATAGTCTGTTCTCCTGTAGTTAGCATAATTTCCATGAATATGGGTCTGAGTTCCTTCAGACTGAAAAGGGAAGTGAAAACTGGCTTACTTCATCAAAAGGACGTTTCTTACAAACAATGGGTAGCAGCTGCCTCTTAGTAAAGCACACAGTGCCACATGATAGTGGTAGCTCAGCACCAGCTGTTCAGTGGTTCATCTCTGTATATGATCTGGCTTTACATATAGGAACCTAACATGTTTCAGGACAGAGAGAGTCATTAACTTCACGATTGCTTGTTTACATGTCTTGTTACAACTGTTTGTTCTACATTTAGAACTTATCAACAGACACACGCTTCTGCAAAACAAGTAAAATAATGTTTGCATATTCATCCATGTTACTTAACACATTGCTTTATTGTGCTGTACCGGTATCTACAGTTGATTCCTGCAGCATTTTCAAGCATTCTTGTTTATATTTATTCCATCCAGTAGTGGTTTTTTCCAGCAGAGATCCTTTGGCCTGTGAATGAAAACACTGAACATAAGAAAAATCAGTTAGAGCCTTGTGGACTGTCAGCAGCAAGTTTCTTTCCATTGTAAGAAATTTAAGAGGAGAGGAGAGAAGACAAGAGGAGAGAGGAGAATGGAGGAACAGTAGGCAATCAGGGAGGCAATTACAGATTTCCTTCTCCGGGAAACTATTAGTGAAATTTCTTCAGATGCTGTCTTTGCCTGAGCAAAAGAGCCGTGTTGCTATATTACCACAGAAATCTATTCAATTTGTGTAAAGTCCCTTTTAAAAAAAACCCTCGTAGATTTTTAATTGCTAGAACCTGCAAGGATGCACCAAAAACATTGGCATTTCCTTCCTCCACTGTAGAAAATTGGTGCTTGTCTTCAGAAATTTTACAGTCTTTCCAGGTTTTTTACAGTCCGTTTATGCCAAGGTCAGCTAATACTTCTCATGTATTTATGTTTCTGCTAGATTAATTTAGGAACCTGATAGGTGATAATTTTGAGGGCTGTTTATTTTTAGAGTATTTTTAAAGATAAGCATACCTGGTTGAGTAGTACAGTAAAAAGTTGAATAAAAGAGTAGTGGATAAGCAATACTATTTAGCTACTAACATATATTCTCCAGTGCATTCTGTACTCCTCCCAGCATTTCAAAGACCATTTCTTTCTCCAACAGCTGCAACTGTGCCATATGCATATTTCTTTTCCATTTTCTGATTTCCATTTTCTTTTTCGTTTTGAGAAAACACAATTGTAAATCTTAGTTTTACTTGCCCATCTGCACTGACTATGTTGCCCTTTTTGCCTGGACAGGGCACAGTTTTGCTGTTCTCTTGTGTCCATAGTGGGGAAGAGTCCTTGCCCTCAAGATTTCTTACATAATAAAATGAAGCATTATTTTTATCCATGCCAAAATTTTGTCACACATATGGATTTTTATGTCCTGAGCTTTTGTATGTACTTTTTTGTTTTGGTTTGGTTTGTTTTAGATATTTTCAAAGCTGGTTTTGCATACATCTTCCTGTCATCATTCCTTTAAATTCTGAAAAGCTAGATTTCTGGAGAGAATATGACCTGGAACAATTGTGTTGATGTGATCTGTTTAGATAGAATAGAAATAAAAGTACTTCAAGAGCAATATACCTTTTACTAGTCTAACCTTGAAGACAGGCTTAACTTTGGATTTAGTCAGTTTAATGACAACAAATTCTGCAGAGTCCCCTCTGATGTCTGGAAATCAACCATGACAAGAAGAGCTGACTGCTTCCCTTGGCTGCTCCTATGTTGCAGGCTCCTGGATCCTTGCTCTGGCTCTTTCTCTTTGCCTGCTCACCCTGTGGTGTGTTCTGGAAGCTTCTTCCCCCAAACATGTTTAGCTGCTCCTAAAAGCAAGAATAATCTGCCCTCAATCCAGAGGGACCTATCACCCACTCTCTTCTTTTTTTTGGGTGAAGATAGGCTGAGTACACAAGTGAATCAAAAGAAGTGCATTGGTGTCTAAATAGCTCTGATGGAAAAAATTCTGTCAGGCTGTATGGGAGGGGATTGTTCTTTTTATAAGACATGGATGGCACCATGGCCACAGAAAAACACAGAAGAAACACAGGGGTTGAGGGGATTGTCAGTGGTGGTTGAAAAGGGAACGAGAGAAGAGGCTTAAGAGCCCCGCTTGGACATGCTGAGCTTGTGTCACTTCCTTGGCATTGGGAAGCAGATAAGCAGAAAGAAAAGATACCTAGATGTTACATGGATGGGGCTTGTTCAGCTTGGAGAAGAGAAGGCTCTGGGGAGACCTCATTGCGGCCTTCCAGTACTTGAAGGGAGCCTGTAAACAGGATGGGGAGCGACTGTTTACAGGGGGTGATAGTGACAGGATGAGGGGGAATGGTTTAAAACTGAGAGGGGAGATTTTGGTTGGATATTAGGCAGAAATCTTTCACGCAGAAGATGATGAGGCAGTGGCCCATGTTGCCCAGAGAAGCTGTGGATACCCCATCCCTGGAGGGGTTCAAGGCCAGGCTGGATGGGGCCCTGGACAACTGCTCTAGTGGTTGGCAACTGCCCACAGCAGGAACTCAATGATCTCTGAGGTCCTTTTCAACCCAGGCCGTTCTATGATTCTATGAAAGGGTGAGATGAGGGATATAGATCAACAGTTGCTAGCACAGAGGAGAGAATTAAATTTGTCTCCACTGATAAAATTACTCCTAATATAAAAACTGCACTGCTGGTAGAAAAATAAAAACAAATAGCATTCCAGCTATAGACAGATTTTATTAATGGTTTTATATACAACGACCAGTGTGTTTAGGGTGAGGTGGACATCTGTGGCAAATACCTTATCAGTGTAAGAACTGCAGTTGTCCTGAGGGGGCTCTTGTGTTTTAACTTGCTGTCTGTAAATATCCATCTGACACATCTTTATCATACAACAGTCTGACTGTAGAGGCCCTTAAGAAGGCCATAGCTGATAATTACTGTTTAGGAAAGGAATGGCTAAAAATAGACGAGATGAATGCAAAATTACCTGGTGATGTGTTAGATTTTAGGCTGTTGAAAATGTCCCTAACAAGGAGCAAAGCAGTAGAGAAAGGATAATGCTAGATACTGCTTACAGTTCAGTGTCGGTGTGAAGGCTTGATCATCATTCAGGGAGAAGAGCAACAGCCTAAGCAGTCTCTGTGTAATATACCAGCTGGTCTCCTGAAACCAGGGCCTTGAGAGGCCGGAGAAGGGCAAGTAGTCAAAGAACACTGTCACCAAAAATGAAAAATTCGCCATTGATTGAAAATGCTACCAATTGTAACAACCAAACTTTGGAGAGCAGACTAAATATAAGTTTTATAAAAAACAACAGTCTTTATACCAAATGATGTTTTTCAGGTCTCCAGGGAAAATCAACTTCCTTTTGTCTAGATTAGACCCTTTTTGGAAACTGCCTTTCACACGTGTGGCCATCCTGAGCTTGTCTGAGCTTAGTGTGCCAAGGGCTGAGATAAATAACCAAGACAATGTATGTCTGTAAACTTCACCTGTATCTTTTTCTTTGGACCTATGTCTGTCAGAAAAATAAAGCAAATCATATTTATATACTTTCAAAACAAGAAGAGTGGAGGCTATTAGCTAGCTGTTATGAGACCACTCTTTCGTGCATGTTTTTGCTGTGTAAAATGTTGCCTGCCCAATACTCTGCTTTTAATCTCTCAGCTAATTTTCAGACACCCTACTTTAAATTCCAGAAAGACTATAATTACTCTTCCTCTGATGGGCTTGCAAGATAAGGAGAGAACATTTACAGCAGCCATGAGAAAGGAATGCATGTTTCCAAAATATAAAGCATCTTGTCATTTCCCTCCTGTAGGCCTCAAAATGCTGGGAGCTTGGGTCAGTGAACCTCATTTCAAGAGGCAGAGACATAGAGATGATGCATTTGTTGAAAAGACTGCTTGATTTAAGGGATAGCACTGCCATTTCTAATAAACAAATGCATTAAACAGCCAAAGAAATACCAGGAAAGCCTCACTGCAGCTACCTGGCTGCTTGTTTGGTTCCGTTCCTGGAGATGAAGTTGATATACAGTCATGGAGAAGCTCACTCAACAAGAGTGAGGAGCAGTTTAGGTATAAATGACAGTTTCACATCACTTCCTTGTGTAATTGTCAGTTTCTGCAAATCGCTAGGCAGAGCCGCATGGTCAATACCTTGTCACTCTTGATGTATCTATGAGAACCTTGGTTTTATGCCATAAGAGTTTCTGATGAATAAAACAAATCAAGTCTTATAAAATCAGATCTGAACCAAAAAAAAAAAAGCTGACAGCTGACCTTGAAAGTTAATTTGACATAAAGTTAGAATAAAGTGTTAATTATTAATCAAAAATGTGCAAATTATTGGAAATTGACAGTGGAGCACACAATGACCAGTTGATAAGGGCCTTTTAGATCACAGAGAACATGAACCCCTCTGCAGAGCATGCACCATGATAGACCTAATGGAACATGTCACTCCTACTTTTTGAGAATTTATATTTAGTTGCAGAAGTGAAGTGACATGAGCCACCTCTAGACAGTGTTGCAGTACAGGAGACTACTGACATTTCTGGAGTTGTCCATACAAGGGAGGATGTTGAAAAGGTGTGCAAGACAGTATGAATGCGTAGTATTTGTCCCTGATGCAATTCTGTCTGCGTAGTATGACTAACTGATGGTCATATTTCAAAAGATATGGTGATAAATCTTGCAAGTTGTAAGGAAAGTGCTGAAGTGGCCTTAATCATTAAACTAAAAGACTAAGAAATCCCCATGGATTTTTCTTATCAAAGGAATGATAAACAGATATTCAACAGCAAACCATGATTACTTGAACACGTGGGTCGAGGCAATCCCAAGCACAAATACAGGCTGGGCAGAGAATGGATAGAGAGCAGCTCTGAGGAGAAGGACTTGGGGGTATTGGTGGATGAGAAGCTGAACATGAGCCGGCAGTGTGCACTTGCAGCGCAGAAAGCCAACCGTGTCCTGGGCTGCATCAAGAGAAGCATTAGCAGCAGGTCAAGGGAGGTGATTCTCCCCCTCTACTCTGCTCTCGTGAGGCCCCACCTGCAGTGCTGTGTTCAGATGTGGGGCCCCCAACACAAAAAAGACCTGGACCTGTTGGAGAGAATCCAGAGGAGAGCCACAAAATTAATCAGAGGACTAGAGCACCTCGCCTGTGAGGACAGGCTGAAAGAGTTGGGGTTGTTCAGCCTGGAGAAGAGAAGGCTCTGAGGAGACTTAATAGCAGCCTTCCAGTGCCTGAAGGGGGCTACAGGAGAGATGGGGAGGCACTCTGTATCAGGGGGTGTAGTGGGAGAACAAGGGGTAATGGGTATAAGCTAAAAGAGGGTAAATTTAGACTAGACATTAGGAAGAAATTTTTCACTGTGAGAGTGGTGAGACACTGGCCCAGGTTGCCCAGGGAAGCTGTGGATGCCCCATCCCTGGAGGGGTTCAAGGCCAGGCTGGATGAGGCTTTGAGCAACCTGGGCTAGTGGAGGGTGTCCCTGCCCATGGCAGGGGGGTTGGAACTTGGTGATCTTTAAGGTCCTTTCCAACCCAAACCATTCTATGATTCTGTGATTCTCTGAATGGCAGCACCTTGTGAATTGATCATCAGCTGCTTACACAGGGACTACCCAAAGTAGCTAAAAAAAGCAAGTTTGCCGTTCATACATGACTGTTCAGTCTGCACTGGGCTCCACTCTCTCTGGGAAAAATCTATAAGGACAAATGTATAGAGAAAGGCTGGAGAGTGCTGGCAGTGCCTTGGAATGAGAAAAATCAGCTTTCTTTCCCTTCTTGGCTTAAAAGGGAATTTTGCAGGTGCCCCAGAGACAGAAGATTTCAGTGTTTTCTGCAGAGGGACGTTCTGTTAAGGCTCTTCTACAATAAAAGCTCTAGAGAGCTATTCACTGACAGTGAAAAGGCAAACTTTGCGTGCTGGGAGTAAGGCAGTAGCCTTAAGAGGAAAGGGGAAATTAAGGAAATGGGCTTTTTGCTATGTGTGGCAGAAGGCCCAATCTTGTGAGTGTACTCTGAGAAGAACTGAAAAACTGGTCTCTGCATCTGATGTGGGTCTGTGATTACAGATCTTGGTGAGGTTTTGTTATGGTCTAAGTTTTGGGCTACTCAGTGCTATCAGAATTTAGACACAATGTGTGCTCAGCGGTAGAAATACA
Source organism: Pterocles orientalis (assembly GCA_011057875.1). NCBI lineage: Eukaryota > Metazoa > Chordata > Aves > Pterocliformes > Pteroclidae > Pterocles > Pterocles orientalis. Next base: position 68,532 of record WKFP01015184.1, on the reverse strand, counting down.
AGCTTTCAGGTAAATTTACTGTGACCTCAAGCAGTGGCAACATGCAGCTCAGCATGTGTTTGATCTCAGTTTTATGTTTCTGTTGACATTCAGCCACTGGCATTTAAACAGGCCTTACAACTCAGGTGTTAAATTCTAATGTCCAGGATAGAAGCTCAGAAAGTCCATGACCTTTTGCCTTGCACTGGACATTTCTTCACTTCAGCCTATCTGAAGTTTCGCTGGTAGCAAGTGAACTGCCTCAACCTGAGAGCCTGGCATGCTGCTCAAACCAAAATTCACTCTTACTGAGATTTAATCAAACTTTTCTGGAAGGGTCTTTCAATTCATTTGGTTTGCTCAGAGCTCACAAACTGCACCGAGATGACACCACTGATTAAAAATATGTTGGATGCAACAGAAAACATTGCTGAAGCTCTGGCTTAGGAAGTGGATTACAATAATAAACCTCCAAGGTTGCAAATAGCCTGGTTTAACTTTTTTTTTTTTTTTTCCATAACTGATCACAGTATAATCAGGATTTCACCTTTCTAATTTCTTATACTAAGCTAATGGTGAAATGAAATGTTTCTGTTTGTTCAGACTGTGATATTATGGACAGAAAAAAATTATAATTTAGGTATAAACTAGAAAAAAGAGCTTAAATATTTACTTATTCTGTTAGCCATGATCCTTTTTTGTTCTGATTGATATTTTTCATATTTATGTATCTGTTTGCTAGAAAATGTGGATATAGTGATTTATAATTGTTATTTCTGTAAATTTTTCTTTCTTACTAAATAAAATATAAAGAAATATAACGTATTTCTTTAAACAAGTTGCAGGAGTCACTATGACAAAGTAATGCACTGTGATTGATAGTCCTGTAAAGTTTTGATATCACAGATGTAATTGGGAGGTTTTCTGCTAGCAGTGACTGAACCAGCGCATTGGTCAACATGTCCTACAGATTTAAGGTGTCTCACAAACCTGAGAATCTTTCAGGGTTCAGGTCTATTAATTTATGTGAGAAAAGCTCTAGATTTGAATTATACAAAAGCATCAGGAATATTTTATATTTAAAAAAAAGCAGAATATGTATCTCCTCTTAACTATTCATTAAAAAGCTGGCAACACAATTATGATCTCTGAAACATGCACAGTACAAGCACATACTCACACAAACACACTTCCTTAGTAACCCAGCTAAATGAGGGACAAGTGGATAGAAATACCTTAATACTTGCAGTTTAAAGTAAGCTTGCGAATTAAGTTTATTCTCATGTACACTTATTTCATAGAAATGTACCCTAAATCTATACCTGAATTTTATTCAGATGAATTGAAATTTACTGCATGTTAGTAATTAAAAAAAACCTGTCAAAATCAAGTTTGATATTAATAAATAAATAACAGTGTTGAAAAGTGTACATGAAAATTTCCTTAAAGTGAATTACACTGAGTTATTTTGTCATTAAATACTTAAAACTCTTCCAGATAAGAAGACAATATAGAGAAATAAGTAAGCTTTCAGATTTTTAAAACAGATTTAGGAAAAAAATAAGTGAATAATTTAGTAGATCTCTACAAGAAATAAAAGCAAAAATCGCATGCAGATTTACTAGCCTTCTGTAAGAAGCTGAGGTGCAGAATGAAACCAATAACACCAGATTTCACAAGTGTGAGATTCAGTGCTCACCCCTTGTACAAGTCAAAGGCTAAAAGATAGTGCTAGAAACAAAGCAAAGCTGTTTTTAGAACAGGGGAAAAACAGTAGAAAATAAACATGATTTGCAATTATATTGATATCTGGTAGGAAAATTGAAAAATAAAAATAATTCAATACTGATTTGAAAAGATATTGTATGAAAAGATATTGTATAAACAGATGTAAATATGATTTATTCACCGTACGAGTGAGCATTAATAGAATAAAATTGTAATAAATTACCTAGTCAGAGTGAGTTCTAATACAAAATTCTGTTTGCGAAAATTAAATGTTATGTGGTAGGAATCCACTTTACTGTCAGTTATTAACTATTGAATTAGCTTACCTCTTTCACTAGAAACAATACCATGACAGAGCTGGCAGGTGTGGGAAATATTCTGGACCAGAGTCCCATGCTGGAACAGAGACCAAAAAGTGCCACCATGCCCATTCCAATAAATTTGTCTCCAATATTGCTGCTGTTTCACTCTACTATAGATCAATTATATCACCCCGTCCTTTGAAAAGGAAGTAAAAATGTCTTCTTTTATGAGTGCAACTGTTTCCTGAATCTTCTTACAAATAAGTGAGGGAGTCTACTAAAGCGTCTCGGCTTGCTAGACTTGAACTATGTTTTGTTTTTTTCTGATTAAAGGCAGAGAGAATTTACTCTAAACTTCACAGAAAGTCTGCTTACTGTAGCTTGTCCTTTAGCCAATAAGAAGTCAGAAAACTATTAAAACATTAAAGGCTTATCCTGTTCCCTTGAAACTCTATGGGAATTTTGCCAGTGGTTTTGCAAGAACGCAATCCAGCTCCATAAATACATGTATATATTTATATACACCTCATGAAACCATTAAAAGATGCCCTAGAATACAGAAAAACTTTGCGTAGAAAGCTTGCTGAATCTAGTTGGCTGTTAGGAAGCAGCTCAGTAATAGCTGGTTTTATCCTTTGTGATCATATTTTGTCAAATATGCAGTCAGTGAAGGATTGGGGAGAATCTAAATGTACAAAAAATGATGTTCCCATCAGTTAAAATTTTACTACAATTCTTGTGACATTCAGAGGGTTTTTTTCACAGCTCCAGCTGCAAGGCTGGAGAAACTGCCAATGAATTTCAGATTAAATTTTCAAAAAAATATTTGCAACCTTACTATTTGCAGAGAAAATAATGAAAACATCAACACATCCACATGTTATACAGGCTCAGGGAATAAAACAATTTGTAGTACATTAATTTTAAGGTCCAGCTTACAATTGTCATGCTTTGAGTTGACAATACGGAACATCAAGAATGTGTTGCCTCCTTCATTTCCAAGAGGAATGAAACTTGTGGCTATTCATACCAGAGGATGGCTTGTACCATTCCCAGAATTCATGGGCATCTTGAGCAGCTAAGCTGTAGAACAGGCAGAGGTGCAACACCAAGACTGTGGAGGCCAGCAGAAGCCCATTTTCAATGCCAGACATTGGCTAAACCCAAACTGCGTTGGCAGATACACCCTGCAGTACACCCCATCGACCTAGCCAGCGGTGTGACCTGACTCCCTCTCTACCCATGTGCCAAAACTTTCCTCTGGAGGAATCCAGGAGCTGGAAGGGCAGGATGCATACCCATTTCTCATCTTTACATAAAGCCTGGATGTGGCAAAAAAGAGGGACAGGAGGTATGGAAGTGCTCTGGGGACAAGTGTTTCAGGGTGGAAATGCATCCAACCCACTCCTGGCAGTAAGGGCACTGGCTGCTCTGCACCGCTGTGCCTCCTGGGTGGATGTGTCAGTATATGTATTCCTCCCTGACACACCTAAGGACAAATCTGGGGACCACTTTAAAGCCCCATAGCATCTGTGTATTGCCGCAAGGGATGAAAGCACATTTTCTAATGGCTATATGACTAAGATCAGCTCTGTAGCAGGTTAAAGCCAGGACAAGTACTCTGGCATTGGAGATGTTCTGAGATCGCCATAAGTGTCAATAGTGCTCAAGAAACCCTGACGACCGCCTAGACCCTAGATGAGCAGAACAATAGGGTCTCTTGTGGTACATCCTCACTCTTTCTCAGTAGCACACAAGTCCTCTCATCTTCTTCACTGATAGATAGCACCCAGTAGCTGAAGGTCTGTTTTCAATTTTTGACTTCTACAAGTTGTTAACTTTTACCTGCTCACTTTTAAACATTATCTGAAGTTTATATTTGAATGAGCCCTGTGGTCCGTCTCCCAACTATAACACTACCCAGGTCTAGGTCAGTGCAGGAGACCCACTGGGATGGGTTAACCTTGGCTGGATGCCAGGTTCCCACCAAGCCGCTTTATCACTCCCCTCCTTAGCAGGACAAGGGAGAAGAACATACGATGTAAAAACTCATGGCTCAAGATAAAGGCAGTTTAATAAAGCAAAAAGTCAAGGCCACACATGGAACCAAACATTTTATTCTCTGCTTCCCCTGGGGCAGTCAATTCCAGGTGTATTGGAGACCCATCTATGTGAAAACATAGAGATGGATTGTGAACTGGCTGGAGAAAAGAAGCCAGAGAGTTGTGGTGAATGGGATGGAGTCTAGTTGGAGGCCTGTATCTAGTGGAGTCCCCCAGGGTTCGGTATTGGGACCTGTGCTGTTCAATATATTCATCAACGACT
>WKFP01015184.1:31695-64178 GCA_011057875.1 Pterocles orientalis | reverse complement strand
GGTTCCATTTGAATATGAGAAAAAAACTTCTTTACAGTGAGGGTGACAGAGCACTGGAACAGGCTGCCCAGAGAGGTTGTGGAGTCTCCTTCTCTGGAGACATTCAAAGCCCGCCTGGATGTGTTCCTGTGCAATCTGATCTAGGTGTTCCTGCTCCGGCAGGGGGATTGGACTAGATGATCTTTAAGGTCCCTTCCAATCCTTAACATTCTGTGATTCTGTGATTCTGTGAAAGCAAACTGGCCTACACTCAGCTGCCAAAGGAACTGAGAAAAACGCATTGGCAGTATCAGTCGTGGCATACCACTTAGCTTCCCTCAACTCTCGTTCATATTGGAGCTCTAGCATGTCTGGTACTGGAGCACTCAGTTCAGGCCACAATAGCCTACTGTTAACTTCAACTCTCCATCAGACTTCTGCACTGGCCGTATGGGACTATTAAAGGGTGAGTGAGTCTTGGTGATGACTCCTTGGCTCCCCAGTTGATGAATCAGTTCATGGATGGGAGCCAGGGAGCCTCAGTTTGTGTGGTATTGCCGCTGGTGCACTGTCCTAGTAGCAATTGGCACCTGCTGTTCTTCAACTTGCAGCAATCCCACTGTTAAGGGATCTTCTGAGAGGCCAGGCAGGGTAGATAGCTGTTTGATCTTCTCAGTGCTCACAGTGGCCACACCAAAAGCCCATCCATACTCCTTTGGGTCCTTGAAGTACCCTCTCCTGAGGTAGTCCGTAGCAAGTATACAAGGGGCTTCTGGGCCTGTCACAATGGGGTGCTTCTGCCACTTGTCCCCTGTTAAGCTCACCTCAGCCTCCAACAGGGACAATTCTTGGCATCTCCCTGTCACTCTGGAGATCCAGATGGGTTCTGTCCCCCTGTACCCAGATGGCACCAGTGTACACTGGGCACCAGTGTCTACCAAGGCCTTATACTTCTGTGGGCTTGATGTGCCAGGCCGTTGAATCCACACAGTCCAGTACACTCGATCATCCCTTTCCTCCTCCTGGCTGAAAGCAGGGACCCTCTATTGCTGTTCCTCATCAGAGTATTTGCTGTCTGACTCTTTCAGTGCTAGACCAGAAGTCCCCTCACTAGGGTCAAGGGAGGTGACCTCAGTTCTACGTCTGGGAGACTGCTGATTGCCTTCTTGTGTCACTACAGCAACTACCCTGACACCCTTCCTAGATGGCCTCTTCTGGACAGCTGTCTTCCTTCTCAGTTCATGTACATGGGCTTCAAGCTTAAAGGTAGTTCACCATCCCACTTCCTCATGTCTTCCCTCTGGTCATGCAGGAAGAACCAGAGTGTGCCATGCGGCATGCGCCTGGGGCTCCCTTTTTCTCCAATGGGGGCAGGAGAGGACTGATTTCTTGGGGTGCACCTGACAGCCATGGTGCTGGTCCATAGGGATGAGGAGGTGCAGAGATTTTCTTCTGAATTCTGAAGCCAAGAAGATACTCCCTCCACAGCTGGTGTATCCCTATTACTGTAGCTGTTGCTGTCTGGGTCCCTATCTGGTTGACCACGGTATAGCTAGTTGCGGTTTGGGTCCCTGCCTCAACCACAGTCTTCTGAGAGTGCTGAACTACAGCTCGATAGGCACAGGCCAGGCCCCAGTACAATGCTAGCAGCTGTTGGGTTTCACTGGGGTAGGAAAGGCACTCTTTTATCAGGTGGTGCATCCGTTTGCTGGGGTTACTTGCCTGTTCAGGTGTAAAGTCCCAGGTTGCAGAAGGTGATAACTGCCCTAGGAACCTGCCCAAATCCTACCACACACCCTGCCACCCAAGGACAGGCCACATCACAGCATTTTTCAGTATTGCTTCACCCAAAATTTTTCTTCTCTTACAGCAGGAGGAGACCAGATTCCAAAAACCCCACAGTATGCCAACAGTATTAATTAGTAGTATTAAACAGCTCACATAGGGATGAACAAGGACCTTGGGAGCCTCCATTACAAAGCCATTCACATCAATCCCAGGTAGGGAGAGGGAGATGTAATCCGTCATCTTCTCTACAAGTCAGCTCCCCCACCACAGTAAAACCACCAATGCCAGAGCAAAGCACATAGCTGTTATTTGTATTAAAATGTTCCACAAGCTTAGCAAAATAAAGAGATAAGCAGTACGGCCAACAAACTCTGCAACCTGCACAGGAACTTGCTCTTAATAACTACTATAATTATAGTACGCTTAATGCAAAAGCTGCCATTTTTGAGCCCCACATGGGGCACCAAAAAGGACTGTGATGGGTTAACTTTGGCTGGATTCCAGGTGCCCATCAAACCACTCTATCACTCACCTTCTCAGCAGGACAAGGGAAAATAAAATAAGATGTAAAAACTCGTGGGTCAAGATAAAGGCAGTTTAATAAAGCGAAAAGACAAGGTCATGCATGGAAGGAAAACAGAAGATTGTGTTCTCTACTTCCCATCAGCAAGCGATGTCTGGCCACTTCCTGGGAAGCAGTACATGTAGTGATTGCTGTGGGAGACAAGCATCTTATTAATGAGTGCTCCCCCTCCCTCCTGCCCCCCACTTTCTCTTTTATTGCTAAGCAGACGTCATAGGGTATGGAACATCCCTTTGGTCAGTCTGGGTTAGCTCTCCTGGCTATGTCTCCTCCCAAGATGTTGCCCACCCCCAGTCTACTGGGCGGGGGGATGTTGGGAAGACAGTCTTGATACTGTGTGAGCAGTAGGCAAAACACTGGTGTTATCAACACCTTTCTAGCTACCAGTGCAACACATAGCACTGTGAAGGCTGCTATGGGGAAGACTAACTCTGTCTCAGCCAAGCCCAATGCACTCACATTTAAGTATCCCCATATTGTAGCTACACTAATAAATTGTGGGAATAGGTGGTAAAGACAGAATGCAGAGCTGAAGTTTGAGTTTCTGAGTTACTGTTCAGAGTTTTTATTAGAACAAAGTAAACCAGGAAGATCATAATGCTGAACTCTAGCCACAGCTGCCCAGCCTAATACACTCTCAACTTAGCTCCAACAAAAATCATTTTGTTTGAAGGAAACTTCACCTAATCTATTTGCTCCTATTTTTTTTCTTTCTTTTTTCACAGTATGACAGATCTAACCAATAAATGTTCATACAATTCATGTCTCCTGTTATATAGAACACTCTTATATGGCAAATTGATTTAAAAGTTTGTTTTACTGGTGTTGATGGGGCATAATCAGAAAACTGGCTCAGTGAAAAATCTCAGACTGAAGTTATCAACCAGAAGATATCAATTGACATCTACTTAATCAAAGATGACAGCAATGTTATGACATTTGTGCTGGTTAAATTTTATAATGGGCATAAAACGGTGACATTTGCACATATTGAAGAGGTATCTGTAATTCTCAAGTGCACTCAACTGCCTTGCGTCAGTAGTTTCACAGGCCTCAAACTGTGTTTAAATAGAGGCATATGCAGGTTGCTCTTGGAAATAGGACCATAGATAAGTGTTTAATCCTTAAAAGGACTTGCTTCCCTTCCTCCTTCCCTGTCACTGGTCTTGTTCTTAGACTTGCTGGACAGTTGGAAATGCTGTCCAGAAGCAGTGTCAACGCACAGAAGCTTCAAGTGGAGTTCGTGAGTGCTACATCTTTGTGACAATAATACAGTGGCACAAAGCTTTAGGAAAGAATAACTTCTGGCTCAGTCTACAGTCTGCTTTTCAGGTTGTGAGATTGTCATGGTTTATAAAACCACGGGTACAGTTTTCTAAACACCTGGTGGGCTGAGGCAGGGAACTGGGAGGGTTTCACTCATCACTTAGGGTCACGGGCAAGAGACTGACACGACTCATGAAGAACGATAAAATAACTGAATTTATTAACTATTTACAACAAGCAGGATATTGAAAGAGAGAAAGCACATCTTACACAAAAGCACTTCTCCCCCACCCCTCTCTTCGTCCCAAAGCCCAAAGGCTTTGTTCTGTACCTTCTCCCCTCACCGGCGGCACATGGGGGGAAGTGGGGGAGAGATTGCAGTCAGTCTGAGCCGCTCCTTTTCTCATCACCGTCTCTCCCACCTGCCATGTGGAGTTTTTCCAACGGGGCTTCAGTCCCCCGGCGACTCCCCTCACTCCGGCGTGGGACTTCCAGTTCCAGCGTGGGGTCCTCCATGGCTGCTTCTTCACCATGTGGCAGGGGAAATGCTGAGAGCATTCTCTTCCATGGTTCTGACTCAGTACCTGCGTGGCCGTCTCTTCCAGTATCCCTCTTCTCTCTTCTCCGCAGTCGAAGGTCCTCACTGGCTCCCGGGAAAGAGGGCTCCCGGGCAAGCCATGGTGGAGGCTTGGGCTACTGCAAGGTCGGTTTGCAGAAGCAGGGCAGGCGGCTGGACGGCTGTGCCGGCCACCTGAGCCATGACCTGCCCCCGGGGCCGGGGCCGGGCCAACCTATTGTTCTGTGTCCCTTCTTAAATATGTTATTTGCAGAGGTGCCGGCTGGTCTGGGGTGGGAGCATGCCCTTTCCCCAATCCCCCTGTTACCAAACTCTTGGAGGGGGGAAGGGTGGCTCGGAGCCACCACTTTAACCCCTCCCTTGCCGCCAGACAAAACCCATAACAGAGGTTTGCTCTGAATTTTTAGTCCAGATACCTGCTTGGTCTTTCACTCTGTTGCTGGCCAGCTCTTCAAGCTGAGATCTTTGTAACAGTCTAAAGCAGGCATTTATCATGTTTCTTTGAGTTTCATGCTGGGACTTGTCTAGCCACATGCTTCTCCAAACCTGACATCTTCTGCGTAGAGAATTGTCTTAAAAATCAGAATGATTTTCATTAAAAGATACATATATAACTTCAGTATCTGTCCTGTGGTGTCACTCTCCTTTAGGGCATGTGTTTTGACCTCACAGTTTGTAAAATGAAGTCAATCATTTCCTAATACTTCTACTCCTTCTGGTTCTTTCCATCACTAAAAAGGTGATTTTTATTATCAAACAGGCAGAAAAAACCAACATATATATCATGTCAAGGTGGAAAAAGTTTCTTAGATGAAGGAAAAAAACGCTGTTTCACAGAGAGAGCAGATGGACAGGCAAAATGAGGAGAGCTCATCTTTTTCTCTACTGTTTTGCCTAACTTAGGCAAGACTTCTATTATGTGTTTATGGAGGCAGACTGGACAGTGCCCAGAAGCCCATCAATACAAAGTCATGTAACTTATGAGTTTAATTTGACACTGGTGGAAATTAAAAGAGATGCAATCACCTTCCCAGTGGTCTTGGGAAGAGCTGTAATGCTGTAACTTAGCAACTGGTTTTATCTCCTTAAGAACTTATTTATAGTAAGATTCACAACTGTATTCAATTTAATCAGTGTTCAGTGTAACAGGTTCATTTGGAACAGCAAGATTTTATTTATTTCTTATCTGAAAAATGGAGAAGTTCCATCAATGCTTCTGTGTTTTGTGTATCTTTGCTCCTGTGATTCATAGGGCAAACTATAATTTATTGTTCCACCTTCTCATACTTCTTTTGCAAGACATTACTGCCAAACAACACTGTCCTACATCCTTAATCTCTCCTGCCACGTGATTTCTGGCCATGCCCATGTCTCTGCTTTATGTCTTAACTACTAAGCTGGTACAGTTTTCTGAGAGGAATGAAGAATGGGATGGTAAACCCAGGCAGGTGTTTCACTGGGCAGATATATACATAACTTTGTAAAGGTTGCTTCTAGAATAACTGATAGAGCAGTCCTGGAGGATGCCAGTTTCAGTCCCAGCTGCAGACAGACGGCAGAGAGCCTCAGCAGCATTTTCTCTCAGTTTTCTCTCTTTAGTCTTCTCTGTTACAGCATTTAGCAGCAGTTACTGGTGTGAAGGGACAAGAAAAGTTGCCAAACCTTTCTGTACAGGACAGAGCAAAGGGGATCACTGTATCCGCTTTAACAGCCCTGATGCCAACAACAGCAGTGCTGTGCAATATATTTGGGAGACAGGAGACGACAAGTTTATTGACCGCAAGTTTCATGCTGGGATTTGGTATTCATGTGAAGAAATTATAAATGAAGAAGGTGAGTAAAACCGTGCAAATTTACTTAAGAAAGTAATCAAAGTTCTTCCTACTTATTTGGTGTCACTTTCCGCTTTGCTGCAATACTGTGTACGTATTTTAAAGGAAAAAGTATCGTTAAAAAGTTGTTCTCTGGGAAAGGGGATCTTAGAGGGTACCATTTACTCAATTCCTAAAAAATTCCTAATAAATTCTGCAAAGAACTGTATAGTGACAGCTTGAAATACAGATGAAGATTTTAAAATTCTTTTTCTAACCAGAACATTAAGTCAAGTTACTTTCACAGGAAAGTGTTTTATTTTTCTGATGTTTTTAGTCCCGTAGGCAAAAATGAACATATTTGCCTTAAATGATTGCTTACAATCCCATATGACAACACAGAAAAGCACAGTGGGATTTTTTTTTGTTGTTGTTTTAAAAATAATTTGAGCATTTAAATCTGAGAGATCTAAGTTATTTCATGGATTTCCTCTATGTACAGGTATTTCTACTTTCTTACTGTGATCTCACCTTTCATCAATCAAAGCAGAAGATTATTTTTGCCCTGCTGAAACATAACTTGGAGACTTACTAGTCATGAATGGTGGCATTTAATTGAGTTTCACTCTGCATATGTAAATGTCGGTAGAATGAAATTAGCTTGCCATTAAAGAAAGCTTCTGATTAATTTTGGATCTTTGTATAAGGAAATTGCTTAGCTGGTTCAAGAAATAGGGAATTTATTGTAAATCCAGATCGACATTAAGTTTTTCCCCTTACTGTCCTAATTAGTTACTAATGACAGCTAGAACAAAACTTCGGAGATCAGCTGTCATCTGTGCTATAAAATGCAAATATTTTTGCAGTCACGTGTCTCAATAGTCCTGTTCCATGGAAAGGTCTTGTATGCGATTTTAAGGAGGTAAATGTTGAAGATCAGAGTAAAATATATCTCCAGAAGGTGATTTCTATGGATACTGGGGTTGTTTAATTTGTGCATTTGCTGTGACAGTTCTTGTTTTCCAACACGGTGCAGTTAGTAGCTGAAAAAAACTTCCCTGTATTTTCAGAGCAGAGCAGAATTCATTCCAAGAGCTTTGTTCACAGCATCTGTGTGCAGGTCAGGAGGTCACGTGTTCAAAAATCAAACTTTATAGACAGAAATTCAAACCAAGCTTAGAATAAATTTGTATGAACTGCAACCTTGTTGCTGTAAGGAGAGCAGATCTTCCTTCACAGGGAAGATGGTATATGCAGGCTGCCAGTGTTTCAAAGGAATTCTGGCTTTCACAGCTACAACATTCTGGAAATCAATTCATAACTTTTCTCTAAGTCTCTCATATTCTGGTTCTGCCTTGAAAAATTCTGGAAGGATTCTCTAGCTAAATCCCAGGAACAGGTCGATGTACCACGGACGCTGTGCGTACAAACATACATTAGAAATAGTTTCTTCTGGTCATCTCAGTTTGTGCTTTTATGATAGATTTTGCATTTTCAGCTTTCCATTAGTCTACTTCTTTAGATCATTACAGAATACAAAGAAATCCTGAATATTATTTTAAAATAAATTTCAATTTTTTTTCAGGTGAGAAATGTAGAAGCTTCATCAGTCTGATTCCAGCTGCTGATCGAGGTAGATATGCTTATTTTGTTTGTGTAAATAAAACTGCCCTGAACACATTTACCAATGGAAATATTCTGTATGTTGATATAAAAAAAAGTTTGCTTTAATTCCACACAGTTTTTTGTCCTTTATTTAGTTTTTCCACTTCAAAATTAAGACCACATTACTTAACATATGAATCTGTCTTTTGAAAACAGTCCATTTGAATACAAATATTTTTTTTAAATTGCTTTGACTATGGGTAGTGGAAGTCAAAATTTGTAAGTTTTTACCCCTTTCTCCTCACACCTCCGTATTTACAGAATTAGGAATTTTGTGGCTTTTACCATGAGGTCTGGAGAGAGCAGAGGGATGGGCAGTGTATGAACAAAGGCAGGCAGTATGCTGAGGGGACTTGGGAGATATGTTGTGGACCAAACCAATATTGATGGCAGTCTGCATCCCCTCCCTGTACCTTATACGCGGAGCTGTAAGGGGACATTTCCATTCTCCTGAAAGCAGAGAGTTACCCTCTCTGCTTGAAACTTCATGTTCACGATACTGTGACTGGAGTACTTTCCTGGATACACAATTTCAGCCCCTTGGGGAAGAAGAAAGACTCAGCATTTGACAGCATCTAGGTACCTGATAACCACGCTGAGAAGCTATCCCTGGGTAGTGAAGTCCTGTGCGGAAATAGACTCCTGCCCTGCACAGGAGAAGAGCAAGTTTGTGTTCTGCACGTGCATATGGCTGCTGTGTGCGCAAAAATCAGGATGCACCAGGCTCACTCCTGCTGGATTTATTATCCCTAGGCATCATACACAGGGGTTATCACAGTCCAGTGCATACGTAATAGGGGATCACTTATCAAAAATGTTAAGATGTAAGCTTTCATAGCTGGAGCAGCCAATACTGTTGAGCAATGTAACATCTGGAGTTCCTGAACAAAATCTGATTTTTTTACCGAGACAAAGATTTTCTGAAGAAATAAACCTTGCCCAGGAATCCACATACATAGTCTGTCCCAAGAATTTAATGTCTAAATGGCCTTAAATCCCACAGACACTGTCAAAGCCTGCAAGCAGGGTTATTTACCACATAAACATTATTTACTGCCATATGTTGTGTTTAGTAATCGATTGCATGTCTTAGCAATGGTTCTATTTTTATAACTGTGATTGTTAGTATATACCTTCACATGAAATCACTATTTGAAATCTACAACCAGGTGTCTCAGGACACATTTTTTTTTTAAGGTTTGGGAAGGTTGTTGGCCAGTTCTTGCCACGATCTGTACACAAGAAGACCTCCTGCTACTGACTGTGGGACGTTAGCATGCTAATAGTAAAATAGCACTCTGAGAAACTTTAATGGGAAGAGTAACTTGTTGTATACGATGTAATTAACAGATATCCAGAAAAAGATGAATTAGCAGACAACCAAAGACATGAATCACAGTGAAACCTGGAAGGTGTCTTGAATCATGAAGGCTTCTCTTGTCCAAAAAAATCAAGATCCTGTTTGGTGGAAAATTAAGCCCCCAGGGAAGATTTTATTTAATGAATGGATCCTCAGGCTGTGTGGCTGTGTGCGAGGCCTTGCAGTTTGTTAGATGGATAGCACAGTCTTCTGTTTTGGTACAATTCTCTCTGGACTCCGCAACCGTGATGTCAACAACTAGATAATGGGATAATAATTATTTTTATCTTTCTTTGTTTCCTTGTAATTTTAGGGTGGCTACTGAGCCATACTGCCCCACCTTGTACTATAAACTTCTTAAGTATATAGCAGGAACATGCAGATGCTCTTGCACTAGGTGGCCAAATCAGTAGACAGAATTATAATTTAGGGTGCCCACTGACCTTGAAGTCTTCCTATAAATTTTGTAGTAGCATCCTCACAGCCTTTGAGCTCTTGTTTAATGTTGTATAAACAATATAAATGAAGAAGAAGGAAATTGTGAAAATACTAAATTATTATTAACATCAATGCTATTGATTTGGTTTTCCAGGGGTTCTATGGCTGTCTATTGTAGCAGAGCTTCTGTACATCATTTTGCTTCTGACTGGAGCCATTCTTATGTCAGTAGAAATGTGCTACTACAGTACTGTCATTGATGGACTAAAGATGAATGCCTTTTCTGCACTAGTCACCGTATTAGCAGGTACAGTTAAGGATGTAGATTTATTACATCCAGAAAATGCAACATTGATAGAATTCTGCCTGAAAATTAATAACAGTGTCCAAGTTTCAAAACTATTACAATACCTATGGAGACACTAATGATACAAGATGTAGCAAAATTTAATGGAAAATATTGTAAATTGATTATTTCTTAATATGATTATTTTTATATTTCATATTTTTTTACTATTTTTAACTTCCTTATTTTGATATTATCATTTTTAGTTTCATTGTCAGATTGATTGTCAAAGATAAAAAAGTAACATGCTCTTCCACATAACTTGATTTTTTTTATTTCCAACTTGTTAAGTATAAAATCACCAATAGCCGAATTAAAATAGCACTTTTAAGAGGGAATAAAATGTAATTGGATAATTATTAGTAGAAAATCATCATTAAAATTGTCTTTCATTTTCCACATGTTACTTCTTAATCCAGTGCTATTTAATCATAGGATCCTAGGCAAATTCACTTTGGAGGAAACTTCAGAGAGTCCCTAGTCCGGTCTGAGGAGTCTGGTCCAAATTCACTGTTGACTGTTGAGTAGGAGGAGGCTGGACCACGGAGTTCTGAAGGTGTCTTACAGCCTGAAGCACTCTGTGATTCTGTCCATTTTGTGAGATTGTTACTGAGGAACATTGCAGTAAAAACAGCAATTACGGGTGCATGAACAATGTTTCATAGAGTTATTCATTCCAGATCCAGATGCAATCATACTGTTTATTTACTATAATTTCCTGTGGAACATGTTCCACTGTGCTTCATATGGTCAGGATTGCTTAGAGTCCAAAGAGACTTCCACTTTATGGAAGCATATCTTTTAGAATGGCATCTAATTGCAAGTCAAAAACCTCGCAGATGCCAAAGAATTAATCTCAAGACTGTCTTTGTCAAAATTTTGGGCTCTGATCTTAATCCTAATGTTTCTGATTTACTGTTCATGCATTTGGAATTGTTGTACCTTTCTTTATGAATTAACTATTTTTTATTATACTTTTTCCTCTTAAACACATTCACACATTTAATTAATTTGCCAACCTCATTTTTGTTGGCTAAATAAAGTTTATTGAGAGGTCTGACTGTGATAATGGGGAAGGAATAATTTTCTTCCTTTCTGCAGAAGCCTTTGCATAGTTGAAGACAACTATCATGTCTCTCCTTCATCTTCTCCAAAAGAAATAATTGAGAACATCATATGACTTCACCTCTGATCACTCTTGTGGCTCTAGTCATCTCTAGCTCAGTCTTTGCACAATCTTCCTAGAGGGCAATGCTAAACATGGACACTGAGCTGAAACTCCGAGGACTTTAACAAACACAATTTATATCCTACATGGCAACTTTTGAAACACTGTAATTTTGCCCCATCTTAAAAATATTGCTAAGCCTAAAAAAATCAATACCACCAAAAAATAATTGATGTTCCCTCTTTGGTACTAAAGTTTCTGTCACTTTCCTAGGAAATGTAATCCAATTCATACTGTTCTAAAGATTTTCGTCTCTTAGGCTAACCACCTGAAACAGAGAGCAGATTATTCTCTTTGTAGTTAAATTTTACACATTTGAAGACTTCTATCTCAGCTCCCTGTAGACCAGAGACCAGTCCCAAAACTTTGCTGTCTGTGGACTCTCAGAACCTGCTGCAATATCTCCTTTCTTCTGAATGATTTTCCTCAAAGGTGTCAAACCACTTAAAAATCTCTTATTACCACCAGTTCAGTTGCTCAAAAAAAGCTCCAGTTGTCCCATATTTCACCAAACCTCATGATCCACTGTCATTTTTATTTCCAAAGAAAGAGTAGTAGTGAGCTTTATTCAACTCTTCAGCCAGTGTTGCCCACTATTAGCAACTTTTCCCTCTCCTAATAATAAGAAATACTCACTTTTGTTAATATTCTTGTTAGTTTTGGCATGTACAGTATTAAGGAGACTTACACAGCAAGCTTTTCCATGACATTGTTTGTTTCCACTAGTAAAATTTCTTGAAATATTAAAAAGTTGAGGAGCATCTGTCTTAGCTGTTAAACTTATGTATAAATCCTTTGTAGATGTAAACCAATTCTAGTTGCCCTAACCTGTAATGAACATGCAATTTCTTCTACAAACATGCTAGCTGCATAATTCTATCTGTATTGAAAACACACAATTTAAAAAACATGTTACAGTATTTAACCATAGAAAAAAACCACTTTAAAGCTAGTGTTTGATTTCTCAGTTCCCTCAGTCTTTAGCTCAGACTGAACAAAATCCTAAAATGTTTGTTCTAACTTGTGCAGAACATGATGACCTAAAAGAAGAATCACAGTGTGAAGTTTTCAAACATTAGGTGTGTAGGTTTATAACGTCCCGCATGCAGCTCTTGATTCTACAGAAATTGTTACTCTAATTGGTGAATGTTTTATCTTAAATACATGCACTGATAGTTAACTCCACTGCTACGAAATACACTGTCCTGTTGCCCTTATGGGCCTCTGATGAAAATGGACTGACAGGCACTCATCTATGACTGTGCTTGCCTTTGTATCTATATTAGTTAAACTTTAATCCTTTTTCAAGCACCAGACTGCCCTGATGCCACTGCTGAAATGCTGAGCCTGATTCAGGACTGAATCCTTGTACAAGAGCTGAGGAGCTGTCCAGCACAGGACCTCATGTCATCACTCCAGTTATATGCATTTCTAGTCAGCCAGACTGGAGGATTCAGCACAGACATCCCTGTAACTCAAAGTGGCTATGACATACAACCTCTCTGGTTAGAGATGGACAGCTGGTCTCTGTTCTCTAACAGCCACATCACAGTCGAACAACTTTCTCCAAAGACTTTCCCAAGGAATGTGCTCACAGGGTGCCAGCTATCTACTGAATGCTGTTTCAAAGCATGGCACCTTTTGGCTCTGTGTTACATCAAAGCGCTCTCCTAATTGCCTGTTGATGGTGTTTCAGGCAATACCACTATTTCAGGGAAGAGCATTTCACAGTGATTACTGAAGCCGGGTTATTGTCAGCCCTGACTTGTTATACCCAAGGACATGTGTCCTAGACTGAGAGATACTGTCTGCTAGCTAGCTAGTTTTGTAAGAATTCATGAAACAGACCTATTTTAGGACCACCTAACAAGTTGGATCTTGTGAGTTTGGTGGCAACTGCCTGCTCTGAGAAGCTAGTGTGTTTTAGACAGTTCATACTGCAAGGGTATGTATGGATTTGTAAATGAAGTGGGAAACAAATAGGTATTCACAGGGAAGTTCAATACTGGAATATAAAACGCAAAGGAAAAACAGATACCCTTAGGTATACCCTAGGCAGCAGCCTAGTAGCAATTTTGGAAATGAAATGGTTAATGTAAGCCCCTTTCATAATCTACTAGGCTTTCAGTACTTTTTAATGGCCATTAATTGTTCACTTTTTCATTCACCTACATAACTTTGATACATCTGGCTGCATTTATGTCACTGGGAAAGGGCATATGACTGCATGTCTTTGAAAAATCTTTCTGCTGAATGATAGGAAACTGTGGGAAACCTGTCCTGTGCAGTGCAAGAGAGTGATGCTTTGTGCTAATGGCTGATCCCTGCTCAGAGTTGAAGTACTAAGAAGTTTTCAGAGGATGAGAGCCAGTCAACTCGTTGCCTTTTAAAATCTATGGTCTTCATGGCCCATTGCTCCCCATGGTTCCTCCAGCATACAGAGTAGGTGTCAGGGGACTGTATTAGCTATTGTATTGGCAAGTATATGACACAGAGATACACTTAGATTACAATGTCCTGTATTTTTGAGTGATTTATGGAATTTAGATAATTCATAAAATATTCTTCAGGAGCTCAAGGGACAACTGCAAAGAGAAGAATGTCCTCAATTTAAATTTTCTGATGTTCTTATGATATTATATTTTTTAGGTCTTCTGGGCATGGTTGCTCACATGATGTACACAACTGTGTTTCGAATGACTGTAAACCTTGGTCCTGAAGACTGGAGACCTCACACATGGGATTATGGCTGGTCCTATTGGTACTTATTGGTTTATATTTGCTTCTTCCATTACATTTCCATCACTTCACCCTATGTTCAAGGAATGTATACCTAATTTATAAGGAATGAGTCCACCTTATTTCACTCCTGGGGATGAATTTCAGTAACCAGCTGTTTTTCTCCAAATTCAGTTGCATTAGATTATTGCACAGAATGTATAACTTTGTGAGTTTCGCATTTGCCATCCTTTAGGCAGTACAGAGACTCCAACTGCTCTGCATGAAGCAGAGGTTCTCCTCCATACACCTCAGACCAAGATTTACTACCCTCACCTCCCAGGACATCTGCCTTCCATAAATTGTTTAAAACTCTTCCAGCTTTAGCCATTTAGGTGATTTTTTCCTTATCAGGTATATGCTTGAGGTTGTTGTATCTGGAATATTCCAGACAAGATGGTTCAAATTTTTGAAAACAGGCTTAGGCAAAACCACCTTATTTTGGCCCTGTAAATAATTGCAACATAATCTCTGAGGAGATCTAGTGAATTTATTAAGAAAGCGGGCTGTTCAGAGGATTTTTGCTATAGGGATGTATCTTTGAAAATCCATCAAATCTGGTCAAGAGCAAGCATTTGAATGTTCAGGTGCTGCAAACCGCTGCTGTTTCCTGAACTGAGATGGAGAAAAAGAATAAGAACAACTGTATTGGGTTAAATGAAAAGCCAACCAGGATCAACATTTTGGATCAGTAAAGCACAGCTCAGGCTGATTGTCTCCTTCCTGTGTCCTCAGCTGATATGACAGCCATACATACCTGCATACAGGAAGACATTGAGGAGGATGGTCTGTGTGGTGCCTTTTTTCTAATCAGTTATATGCTCTGCTCCTTTTTTTCTGTCAAGAGTCACTTTCTTCTTTCAGTTTCTCCGCCTAAATGGCAGCTACATCACCCTGTTTCATAGCAATCTAAAAATAAAACAAGCCATACATATTGATGCCTCACTTCCTCCTCCCAGCTGTCTCCCTTGGTTTCCTTCCTCTTATGTCCTTTTATATATAATGCTGTCTCTCTTCTGATGACCTACATTTGCGCCTCCCTTCCTGCTGTATGAACCCTCATCTTCAGCTTCCTTTGGCTGCTCTCCCATTGACTGCATGTGAGAATCTCATCTGATGGTAACTGAAGTTATTTGTCTTTGAAAAGAGGAAAGAGAACAGATACCAAAAAAGGGGCATTAATTATTATGATTGACACTCCCTTTCTAATTATGTTGGTACCTTCTTGTAGCCAGCAATGTCACCAAGACCATGACAGGGGCATGGGTAGGCAGAGGCACAGGCACAGGCACACTTTTTCATTGGGACTTACAATCATCTCCTTAGTAGCCAAAGAAAACAAGGGATTTGGCCCATGGCAGCAGCTTTTCATCCCAATCACCAGACCTAGCAAAGAAGCTATTCCTGCAAAAACTACTGAGCCTCTGTTGTAGATCTGCCTGCCACAGTTCCCCCTCTGTCCCCACATTCAGCTGCTGTGACCAGGGTTTTTCTTCCACCTGGCCCAGGAAGCATGAAGACATTTCTTCTTCCTTTACAGTGCTGGAATTGCTAATGATGGGTAGACTCAGTCTGTGATATCCCTGAATGTGTCTTCAACAAATTCCTCCATATTTCTCTTTTCTATTCTTCAGCAGCTTTCCTGGAGGTTGAAAGATGTTTCTGTTATTGGTGAATCTCTAACTCTCCTTGTGTTTCTCAGATTGAGGCATCCTTGCATCAAGAGACAACATTTTCTTTCTGAAGACCTGCCCCGTACTAAATTCCCATAATACACCTCATATGGGATACTCCATGCAGTAAAAGGAAAACCCACAATCTAGATGAGGGTCTACTGGCATTTCTTTTATGCATATAAATGAGTGGTTGCTTTAGTTTGCTTCCTTGTTGAGTTGACCTGTTTGATTTTCCCTTTTGTCTTTTATCTCTGGGCAGAATTCAAATTGGATGCTCTCCTTGAAGCTGAATTTCCACTGCAGCCAAATTGCCCTTTATTCTCTGTCTCTCTCAGTGACCGGACTTTGCTCACTTCCTTCCTCAGTTCTCTGTAATCAGATGGGGACCCCCCATTTTTTCCAACTTGTTTATGGAAAAGTGAAATTTCTGGCAAGAACTTTGAAGAATCACACTGATACCCTTCTTGTATTTTCAAAGGAAACAATTTGTTTCTGTCCTTTGTTTTTTTTCTCTTTTAACACAGTATTGATCTACAAGAGAATCTGCTCATAAGAGATTAATTTCTTTCTGTCTTTGCTAAGAGACCTTTATAAAGCTTTCTTTAAATCGGTTTCTTACCCTTATGTCATTGAGTCCTCCAGTGGGCTTCAACAGATGGATTATGAAAAGCACCTTCAACAAAAGCTGTGCTTCATAATATCAGTTCTATCAATTCATCTACTAATGCTCCTGTGCTTCAGGTATTTGACCAACAATGCTTACTACATGAGTCAGGACTGCTGCAGACCTGCCACTTTTATCTCATTCCAGAGGCTGAATCTTCGATTCTTCTCTACCATGGTTGGCTTAATCATATTACATGTCACATAGCACCATGGTAGGCCTGCTGTCCCATTCATGCTCCATTTGCATGGGGAGGTAGATCTTTCTGCTTCTGGTGACTTCCCCCTATACTTGCTATCTCTTTGTTATAAGAGGTCTTCTGCAGCTCCCCGCATTTGACAGATATTCAGGGTGTATTTGGACTGACTTTAGGAGTAAAGGTAGCTTAAGTTGGTCCCCTTCTTCCTGCTTCTAGGAATCCTCCACATGCACGTGCCATACTCCACCACTCTCAAATTCTTTCAACAAATCTGATTGTCTGAGCTGCCTGGAAACCAATCCTGGCTAAAAATAAAGCCTAAAAAGAAAAAAAAAAAAGAAAAAGAAAAAAGAAAAAAAGAAAAGGAGTTATTTAAAAACCTGAATGGGTTTGCTGAACTACAGCAAGGATGTGGGAACAAACAGCTCTGAGGGAGAGGAGAGATAAGCAGGAGTTTCTTAAATTGATTTTTGTACCAAAGCACATATTTTGTTAGATAATCATGATCTCGCCATTTTAAGAAAAGCTCTGATGAGTAAGTTCCTCTGCTGTGAACTCAAATTCCTTCCTCTGTAGCCATATTTTTACATGCTACTTTTCACCTCCAGCATGCATTGTCCACTCAGCAGCCTGGAAGCTTCACACATTTTTAGCAAATTGTACCTCAACATCATTTTTTAGTTCTGTCTTGTTATGGTTTTACTTTTAACATTTCAGATTTGATGTCCTTTTCTCTGTTTGGTCATGACCTGTATTGTCTCAGGAATGCATTTCAGTGCTCTGAGTCTGCTTTAGTCACCTGTATAATCATGCCTTCTCTTCTCTTCTCTTCTCTTCTCTTCTCTTCTCTTCTCTTCTCTTCTCTTCTCTTCTCTTCTCTTCTCTTCTCTTCTCTTCTCTTCTCTTCTCTTCTCTTCTCTTCTCTTCTCTTCTCTTCTCTTCTCTTCTCTCCCTTTTGGATAACTGGCACACATTTTTCTCAGTGTCACCTGTGAGATTTGTAGTCTCAATAACTGCACCTTTTAATTTTTTATGCACCCTCAATTTTTTATAGTTCCTGTTTCTGATGTTAAGCTCTAAGTAGAGTAAACAGAGAAATTGGAGGTAGGTTTTCATTAAGCAGGAATGTTAAATATGAATATTACACCCAGTATGTAGAGGTCAACTACATAAGTCAGGTAACATGGTAATTGGTTATTAACCAAGAATCTTTCTTCTTCACCCACCACACATTCAAGCACAGGTATGCAGCATTTTCAAAAATAAAATTGAAGGACTTGGATATGAAAATGTTCTGCTAATTTCTGATAAACCTTTTTGTTTATAGCCTCGCATGGGCTTCCTTCGCTTGCTGTATGGCTGCAGCTGTCACCACTATTAACAAATATACAAAAACTATTTTGGAATTCAAGCACAAAAGAAAAATGCTGGAAAGGAGTTTAAAGATCAAATACAAGTTTCCTGATCATACAGCTCCAGAGAAATCTTGCAATGTGTATATGAACTCTTTTCACAACAGTGCAGAGGACCCTGCTCACCCAATAAAAGGCTTGTGTCGCCTGGCCACTATTTCAGTTCTGTAAATTTGAACCCTATCTCAAGACATTCTGTAAATCATAATACTAGATCTGAATGAAACAGTACTAATTAATAAAAATGTATATTTGTGTACCATTAGTTATTTTTCTTGGTAAAGAAATTATATTTCCATGGAAGTTTCAAGGGAGTCTTAATATTGGAAAAGTAGATTCAGGTGACTCAGTTAAGAAAAAGTGACACAGGTCCTCCACTGCTCTGATTTTTAAGGTATCTATAATGTTAATATAACATATGTGAGCTTGTTAGAATTTCAGAGCACCCCAATTCCTTATTGAAAAGACTGTAAAAAATCCCATCCCCAACCCAAAACCTACAAAGAGCAGGGCAGCAAATGAGGCAGAGCAAACATGGCTTGAATAATTTGTTAGTTACTGAAGGTACAATCTCTCCAGGAAAATCTGTGTATTACAGTTTATGATTCAAGAGTTTCACCATATGCATAGCAGTTGGACTTGCTGTGAAAGAAAGGCTAATAGAAGGAAGAGGCTTTCAGTGTAAATACTACTCATTTAAAATCACTAGAAAGGCAAACAGAAATCTGGAAGATATATAGTTGTAGACAGCACACAAATTACCTATGAATTTCTCTAGGTATCACTCTGACAACAGTGCCAGAAAGAATTAAAATTTGATTTGTGATTGTTGTATATGAAGAATAATCTACAATCACACTAAAGATGGGAAAGCAGAAATCATTACAGTCCTCATAGATGAGGAATACACAGCTGCTCCACTGTGAAGATCAATGTGGAGCTTCCCCATGGAACCGAGTCACTCTGTTGAACATCAGTTTTTCTTCACTGTTTTGTGAATCCTCCTACTGAGGAGGATTTTTTTCCCACTACGAAATGCACTTGTGAACGCTGGGTGGCAGAGGTCTTACACAGTATACCCAGCAGCTCTGGGCTTTAGAAAAATCGCTATACATTTTTTTCAGACAAAACAATCCTAACATAAATGTAGTCTGAACTTGTTATACCAGCAGGATCCATAGTAGGTCAATTTATGGCCAGTGATAAGGTGGAGCTGATAATAAAGTATCACAACTAGCTCAGAAGGACAGGCGGGTTGTGGGCAGGATGCAGGCAGGGGCCTCAGACACTGCTTGAACTGTTGCTGGCTGCTGGTGCATGCAGCTTGTGCAACAGTTCTGGGCTCTGCTTCTAGTTCAAGTCTCCTCAGAGGCAGGCTGTGGCTGGGAAAAGTTGACCCTGGATCAGGGAGTTTCAAGCACTTGTGCAACTAGTGCTAGGGAGAGAGCTATATGACTGCTGGACTGCAAGCCTAGGGCCCAGAGCACCACTCTTCAAAGCAGCAGAAACTGCTGAAGGCAGTGTGTGAGCACTCAGCACTGGTGGTGAAGCGTCAGTGGGCATTGCCCCCTAGCACCACCTTGGGCAACCAACCCAGGCACGGCAGAGGTCTTGTCCCAGACTGGGGTCCTGAGGAAAGATGCAGTTCTCTGGGTATGGGGCTGCAGGCAGTGCCTGTAGTCACTTGCTGAAGCTGGAGCAGGTGAAGACAGCATCCTTTCATGTAGAAGGTGTGCTGTGACTGGGAAGCTCTGTCAAAGTTAAGGAGCTGTGGGAGGAGGTGAGAAGGCTGCATAGCACAAGGGATGATGAAAAAGAGACTGACAAGATCTTCACAGAAAGGCTGAAGAGATGAGAGCCTGAACACCTATAATGCACAGAAGGAAGAGCAGCCAGAGAATGTGCTCACTGAGACTCCCAGGACCCGGGATTTTGGACATTGTGGTGTCTGGCAAGAGGCGGGTGACTTTCTCCATAGGCAGATCTGCTACTGCAGAATAGTTTCTGTCTCTGGCAGCAGGCAAGAGGCTGCAAGCTCTGTCTGGGGAGCATTCAGAGCCAGCTGAGCCTGAAACATGCTGCAGAAACATGGGAACATAGCAAGTGACAGTAGTGAGAGACTATGTCCTTTCAGGGTTTGGAGGCCACTGTCTGCTGACCTGGCTTGCTGTTCAAGGGTATTTGCTGTTTGTTAGACCTGAGGTGTTTCAGGTAGACTGCTGAAGCCTCTGACCAGGATTCCATGCTGATTATCCATGTGGACACCAATTATACTATTGGGGAGACCTTGAGCATGTTAAGAGTGACTATATGACTCTGAGGCATGAAGGTGTAGGACATGAGGGCCTAGGTGTCATTCTCACTGATCCTGCAAGGGCAAGTCTTGGGAATAGGGCACGGATCCTGTGGGACGACACTTGATTGTGCTGGTCCTCGTGATACGGGTGTGACTTTGACAACCATAGTACTCTCTCAGAGGATGAGAACCTGCCAGCGAGAAACAGGGAACAGGGTCCCCTTGGCAAAGCTGGAAAAAAGAATTTGTGATCAGGCTAGGAAATCTGTTGAGAAATACTTAAAACTAGGAATAATAGAGGAGTGAGATTTTGTTATAAGGTAGAAGTCAACAGTGATGGAAAGGAAAGGGTGCAAGGTGACATGAAAAAATGACACTTCAGGAATGATAAAACAGCGTAAAGAAAAACCCACCTCAAGGGTAAGTACACAAATACAAACAGCCTGGGAAACAAGTGGGAGGAACTGGATCTCCACCTGCAGTCAACCAGCTGCAATGTCTTTGAAATAAGAGATACAGTTGCACAATTTGGCTGCTGTGATTGCTGAAGATTAACTCTCTGGAGAAGGACTTGGGGATCTTGTTGAACCACAGCAAGCTGAGAATGTGCCTGGCAGAAATAAACCAACAGCATCTTTGGCTGTGTTAACAGGAACATACCCAGTAGATCCAGGGAAATGATTATTCCTTGCCACTTCACATTCATTAGGTGATGTATAGAGTACTGTGTCCACCCTTGGGCTCCACAACACAGAAAACACAGGAACTGAGTGGGTTAAATTCAGTAGACGGCCATCAAGATGGTGAGGGGGCTGGAACACCTGACATGAGAAGAGGTTGAGGCTTTTTTTACTGGCAGAGGAGACTTCAGAGGGACCTGAAGCCCTCCAATATCTGCAACGTTTAGCAGTCTACAAGAAGGTTATGGACCCAGGCTTTTCACACTGGTGCATCGTAGGAGAATGAGAGGCAATGGGCCTCAGATGGGTTCAGATAAAAGAGGCTCAGACTGGATATAAGGAGAAGCTTTCCCACTGTGAGGACTTCTAAGCAGTGAAAGAGGCTGCCCAGAAGAGGCTGTGTAGTCTTTCTACTTGGAGGGTTTCAAAAAATGACTCAGGTAAAGCCCTGAGCAACCTGGTCTTACCTTGTAGCTGATAGGATGGTGAATGAAAGGCGTCCTGAGGTACCTTCCCACCTGAGTTGTCCTATGATCCTTCCCCTGCCAACTCCCAGAAATTTAATCTAATATTTGTAAATGTTTGATAGCTCTTTTTTATTTTCTGTGTACTGATTGCTTCTTTCTGTGTACTTCAAATACTAAATTAACCTTTATTTTCAAGGTTCAAGTTTTGTCCCTCTACTCAACGGCAGAAATTCCTTTTCATCAGCCTATATTTTCCAACAATCAACTATTGGCTCCCGTCCTATAACAACATCTGACTGTGTAAAAATTAAAATTAGCATCGTAATTTCTTCACGCTTTTCACGTCCTGTGGGGATAAATTAAAATTATATGCAGTCTGCTAGCTTTACAGTTGATTTATTTACGGTCATTGTGCACCATCACTTCAGTCACATGAACTTTAGAAAGCACAATTGCCATAGTATTCTCCTTAATAATTTAGCATTTAACCTATTTCCAGCTTCTAAACACTGACAAACACCTTAAAAACAAACAGACAAATGTAAAGGGGCATCTCTGAAGAGTGCCCGGGGTAGGCAGCAGATACACCTTATTGCACAGACGACTGTGGGATTCACTAAAGGATGTCAGTCAGGTATTTATACCCCAAATTATCTCCTAGTACCTTCAGTAGGGTTTGATTATATGCTTTACTCTGCCTAACTTATCTGCAGTTTCATTAATTTTCAGCATTTTCAGGATTTGTTATTAATCCAAATTTTCCCATCCAGTGGGAAAACCGATAACATCACATTCTCTGGCTGGGGAAAGATCAAAATTACATTGGATAGAGACTGGCTGCAAGACTCACCAATACCTATGGACTGAATTATAGAATAATTTAAGTTGGAAGGTACCTCTGGAGGTTTCTGATCCAACCTCCCCTCGCAAAGGAGACCAATTAGATGATGCTACTTAGATTTTCAAGCAGTTGAGTTTTGAATATATTCAAGAAGTGAGATTTTGTGACCTCTTTAGCAACCTGTCCCAATGCTGGACTATTGTAATTGTAGAAAAAAGTAGTTCCAAATATGTAATCAGAATTTCATGTGTTCTGATTGGTGTCCATTACCTTATTTCTGCCACTGTGCACATCTGAGAAGAGTCCGGCTCCATCTTCTCTACACCATCCCACTAGGTAGCTGCAGTCAGCAGTAGGGTTTCCCCTTTAGTCTTTAGAAAAGTCTCTCTTTATTAATGACACCATACCCAGTATTCTGAAACTGCCACCTTCAGTTCTGCAGAGGAAAAAAGCAGTTTCTAGAGTTTGGTATCCACTCTAGTAGAAGTAGTCTCACTCCCTTGACAAAAACACGAGATCTTGATTCCTTCCACTTGTTTCTCGTATTTCTTTGTGATAGAGATGTTTCTAACGTCTTCAGTGACAGAAGAATTATTCCTGATTCCATCTGACTTTCTGCTTTTCTTCCTGTATAACTGTCGTCTCCTTAAAATAGATTTTTACTCATCTTGTTCCTGGATGTCGTTGATGAATTTCCACCTCATCTGCGAACATACTTGGTTGGTGCCTACAAGATCTTTAAAAGACCTAATTTAAGTGCCTCAATTTTTTTTCTTAGCCTGCAGTTTATAAACACAGACTAGTAATCTCTACCATATGCTCTTTCCCCAGGATTGTTTCTCACAGTGGTTTGCACTCATATAAAGTGTTGTATTTGGACAAGAACTTTTAAACAATTGTGCAATAGGACCCTGATCCTGATCAATTCTTAAATCTCAGATGGTCTTGTTTTCTCAGATCTTAACCATTCTGCTGGTTAACAAATTACTGTCTGGCAAACATTTACATGATGAAGTGCATTATTTCTTATCCCTATTTGCAACCCATGATTTCACATTCTGGACCTTATTTTAACTTTTGACTCCCAGTTTGTAGACATAATAATTCTGAGGTAAGTCCTGAAACCACATTATTTAAAAGCAGAGAAAAAAATGAAACCAAAACAAACCCAAAAAACTTATCAAATACTGTGGCATTTTATTCGAGTTCATTTTGACTCAATCAGTCTGGATGAATGTAGCATCTCAGTAAACATCAGGTGCCTGTGGAACAGACACACAGGTCTGCAGTTGTGCTGATCTGGTGAAAGTTGATGAGAGAAACAGGTGCTTTTAGGATGCAATTCACATTATCCTAAACTGCATGTCAGATAAATCACAGGTTACAGGCACCTGCTTTTTTCCACTGCTTAAAAAGCGTATCTGGGAGGTTAGCTCTCAGTAGGCTGTATCGGGGACAGATGTCTAAGATTAGGCAAGTGTCTCCTCACTTCTAAGACTTTCCAGTCTCAGCATCCTTTTAAATTCTTCCTTACCTCAAGGGCCCTTGTGTCCAGAAATGTCAATTTTCTTCACCAACACCAAGAAATAGTTGATTTCAGCACAAAAAAATGTAAATTTAAAACAGCACAACTGCAGCTCACATGAAAAGAAAATTATGTGCCCTTTAGGCATGTGAGAAGCTTAAAAAAAACTAAAGGAGCTGTAGTTTAATATCTTTCTCCTACAACTACTACAGCTAAATATGCAGGCCTAGGTTTGTCCTCTTTTATAAAGGTAGTATTATTAAAGAATCTACATAGATTAAAATATGGCTGAGTGAGGCTCACAGAAAATATCTCTTAATTATCTGATCTCATAATATTTATTTTTGTTATTGTAGTATTTTACATGCAACATATATCCACAGGTATTTAGACAGTGAGGCAGAGACGGACAAATGAAATAGAAAACTTCAGATTAAGTAATAGATTTCCCCAGAGGAAAAAATATTACTTCAGAAATACCAGTGGAGAAACCTTGTTCTTGATATGAGAAAAACCCGTGGAATTACAGAAAAGTGACCCATTTAAAAGGTCACTGAATCCTTCTTTTCCTCTAGGCAGGATAAACTAAAGCTACATTGCATTTTTACAGATGTTTCATTAATCTCTTCTTTAAAGCTTCTGAAGACAGGCATTCTAAAATTTCGGTGGCAATTTATCCTTTGTGCTTAATGCTTAACTATTCTTAGCAGAAAATTCTTTCCCTGTAAATCTCCTTTGCAGTAATTTTAGCACATTGTCCTACTACAGCAGAAATGGAGAGCAGTTTAATTGTATCCTCTTGGCAGTACATTTTAGGTATTTGAAAATTGTTGAGATTTAACTTTCTTCTGCTTTATACATTAAAATACATCTGTTCTCCAAAAATGTCTTGATATATCATAGGTGTCATCTGTGTCATTCTCACTGCCATTCTCACTGTAGTTTCTTGAATTGTTCCACATTTTTAAAGTGAAATATTCAAAACTAATGAAGAATGTCTGCTGGTATCTAGAAAGTACAAACTGGAGCAGAAGGATTATTCAGTGTACTTCAACATGCAATTCACTTGTTTTTACAACAAAGCAAGACAATGTTGATTCATGTTTAGCTGTGATGTCCTATGATTCTCTGATCCTTTTCTGATTAAATGATCCAGTTATTCTGTATTTTGGACAAAGTGGATGTTTGGCTTCACAGTTAAGGTATAGTCATTCGAACAACAATGAAAACCCATTGCTGCAACAGAAACTAGATGGAGCTCTAGCAGGTACTGCAGGAACTGCCTGCTTCTCACTCCATGTGAACTACGTCCCTGAGTGAGGTAGATGCATGTTTCTTGAAGCCAGAGCAGTTGAATCAGAGAGCTAAGAGTGGGCCAGGGAACTCAATGCTCAGCAACATCAGAAAAATATGTGAAAACCAGGGACTTGGATAAGACAAAATAAGAAAATAAGTGAAATCGCAGGAAGAATCTGTATGTCTGTCTGTGAATCCAGACTGTTTATGTCTTGAGTGCTGCATGCAGCTGTGGCCTATCCATTAAGAAAAAAAAAAAGATAAGGTAAATAAAGCAAAGATATAAAGAAGAAGAGGATGAATAGATACCGGGGCTCTCTAACTTGGAAAACAGGTAAATGCACGGAAAGTACGATGGGCGTGGATGACTGGGTGTGAATGAATTGAGTACCATTATTTTTTGTCTCTCACAGTAAAGGTAGGAGATATCAGAGAATATTATTTGACACCAGGTTTAAAATAAACATAAGGAAGTATTTTTTTAACACATGATTAGTTCCTTTCCTCAGGGACAGAATGTTTCAAATAGGAATTTGAAAAGTTTGTGTGAAAAATTGATAGTTTAACAATATGCAGAGACAGATTCTGTTTCAAACTGTGTAGCAGATTGCCGGAGCCTGGGAGAGTATAATACAGGGAGTGTCTCCATATTTTTGTCCCATTCTCATAATCTATCTTTTAAGCATGTACGCCAGGGTCCTGTCATGGAAGAAATATTGAACTAGATAAGCCCTTATTTGGGCTCACCATTTGCATATCTTACTCCTCTGTCTCCCGCATCTTCCTATTTCCCCGTTCCTTTGTTCCTGTAAGTTCCCATCAGTCCTAACACTGGCAGACTGTTCTGATAAGTTGCTGCAGGTCACCAAACTTTAATCTGCGTATTTAGATTGGGAATCAAGCTCTTATAACAGCAACAGAGTTCCCAGTAGATTTTTTTTCCCAAATTGTTGTAGTGCAAACAATGACATCTTGTCATATTCACTAAATCCAGAAGAGCAGAAGTCCCATAGACAAATGTGTGTCAATGGTAATGAATCACTAAAGTGAGACATCGTCTGGTTCATGTTTAATAAAGCCTCCTGCTTTATTCTGCCCATAGTGAGAAGCAGAAATCATTGACATTTGAAACATACACTTTTTTTCCAGGTCAAAAGCAAGGACAAGAACTCAATAAAATCAATTTTCCTCTTCTGTCTTCAGCTTTTCCCTAATCCCTGAGGCAACAATGGCAAAAAACAGCTCAGGGAAGAAGGTGCGAATGTAAACTGCTGCTCTGGGAATAGGGTTGGCCATCAGTACCTCCTGCTTCTTACTGCTCACTGTGTGCAAGACTTCCTCTGCGACCTCCACTGGGTGCACACCATATGCCACCTTTCTGAAAAAGACTGTAAATCAGAGAGGAGTGAGAGCTACAGACAGAGAAATTGATAGACAGGCAAATCTGAGGGAATGGTGGTGAAAAGATATACAGCTAGTGCATCAGTCAAATTAGTTAAATTCCTACGTACTTCCAATCCTTTACCCCTTCCTTTCCCCTCAGCACTATATCCCTAAGATCTTTTTACAGTTTTGAGTTAAAGTCCTTACAGTCCCTAAGAGAAGGAACAACGGAGTGCAGTGGAACTCTCCTTTGGGATCTTTCATGGTCTGCTCCATTCCCCATGCCCTGGTTGTATTTATTTTCTCATATAATGTCATCTCTTCCCATGTTTCTTCTCTCTTCACCAGGCTTATCTGATCGCTCCAATCTCTCCATTCTTTTGCTCCTCTAACCCGTTCATCCTTTCTGACATTTCCATTTTTTTCCCTGTGCTCCTTCCCTCTCCCTGGGAAAAGCCTCCACACTGCTATGCAGGGTTCGTCTACCATCATCTCTTGATGTGTCAAACCTTACATTTCCAAATAGATGCCTCCCAGTTGCCAGGTGCTGGTTGGCGATGGTATGAACAGATGAAGGTTGGATTCACAGTGCTGACAGAAATATCAAATTCTTCCATTTCAGCTCTAAGACAATCAAAAAAGCCTACAGCAGCATGCTTAGAAGCAGCATCTAAAAGAAAGAAAAAAAACCTTGTATGCATATTTGGATATATGAATCCATGGATATAGATGTATGATAGAGCTCCATAAAACATGGATATTTGGAAAATAACATGGATGTTTGGAAAATTGAGCATGGAATGATTAACCAAAATCCAAAAAAACAGTGAATTATTTCACCCAGTGAAATTATCATATAACACACTTAAACAAAAAAAATATTTGTACAGGGCAATTATACATGAGGTATGCAGTTAGTCTCCCTATACATGTCAGAGAGCATGTGTCCGGGTTTCCCAGTCAGAAATATTAAGTCCTGGGTTAAGGAATAATACTTCTATTATCTTGGCAGTTTAAAAATGTCTTTGGTGAATGAACAGCTGTCCCTGAGCTGAGTCTCTATACCATCTGTTGCTGTAGTTTGTGACACATCAATAAAATGCAGTGAAATACATGTCAGTTGCTTGAATACAGGAGTACTAATGTTTTGTAAACTTTGCCCTGCAGCACCAATCTAAGCTGCTTTTAATATCAAAGTAAATGTTAAAGTAACTGAATGCTAAGAATTTTTTTAACTGCTCCTAGTGGCTTTTGTTGAGAACGGTATTTAAAAAGGATGAGGGTATGTGAACCTTGACCAAAAACCAGAAAAATATGTGAAGGGCAGCGGAGCTGCAAAACACTCATCCACCTTGTATTTGACTTAATTTACAGTGAAAATCAATCTGTGCGTAATATAATCTAAAAAATGGCAAGTGGTCTCTGGGAACAGAAAGAAGCTTCTCCATTCATTTCTTTTGAAATACCCTCTTGTGGCAGCTTCATTTCATGCAACATAGATATTGGTAGAGGCACTGTAAACACTCTCTGTTGGCTCTTATGCGACTCATGGTTTTATACACGTACAATGTATCTTGACACAATTGGCTGTTTCCTACATGGAAACCATTCCAGATGTCCCATCAATGTGTTGTTTCTTTTCTGAGCCTTTTTTGTAGTTCTTATACTTCTGTTGAGATGGGGGACCAGAATTGCATGCAATGTTCAAGGTGTGGGCCCTCCATAGATTTATAGAAAGGCATAAAGACAGGATTTAATTTTTTTTCTCTACTGCTTTCCTTGCAGTTTCTGTCACTGTATTTTGCTTTCATGGACCCATAAGTCACAGTCCTGACGTCCTGCAGGCCTTTCAATTCAGAGCCCATCATCTGCTATGACCTCTTATCACAGTTAAAAAAATCTATTTACATTGATCCTGTATTTTATATCTGCAAAGTTTGCATTTTGTTAATGCAAAGATCTTTGATCGTAATTCAGGACAGCTTAGTTTCATTAGGAGCTTTGGATGAAAGAACTTCTTGAAAATTTTCTGGAAAGCCAAGCCGAATACAATTGCTACATCTCCTTTTAAACTCCCTCACATAAATCCATTCAATGCATGAGTCTTCCTTTACAAGTCAGTAGCTGCTATTCTACCAGTAATGTTATATTTATATGCTACTTCATTCTTCATTATGGTTTCTACTAATATGCCCAGCACAGATGTTAGACCTTCAAGTTTGCTGTTTCCTGAATGCCTCCCAAGGTCATAAAAAACCCTTGCTGTCACATTTGATATCTTCTTATCCTCAAGTACCTTAGTCACTAGTTATACTTCAAAGATAGTATTTTAACTATTTCTTCTTGAATTCCACTTCTTTGAAAACTTTTCAGACAAATACTGTATTAACAGTTTACTGAATTAGGATGCAAATTTGCACTTTCAATAGCCTCTTATTAGTGCCATGGAATACTCACAATTTATGCGTTAGAATGTACATTTTTCCTATGTAAGACTTACAAGCTGCACGAAATGGGATTCCTATTTTTCCTTGGATACTATTAATTTGAACAATTTGGCCAGTTCTTCTTGCGATCATGTTGGGAAGAATGGCTGAAAAAAAAAAATAAAAGAAAGTCATAAGTAAAAGAGCACAATGTATTTAGTGAAAAGAAGTGACAGCTGAAGTGTAGACAGCACAATTTTAATGATGGTTGTCTCAGTACTGCAATCACAAATATCACTATATCCGGTGACTGGAAATTGAGTGTCTTCTAGACTTGGATTCTACTTGCAGATTTGGCTGCAGTATTGTCACATTTAGTTGTCAGCCTGTCTGTATTCTTTCAAGAGTTCTGAAAACAGTTGTATTTGTAACAAAGGCATCAAGCGTGTAAATAAAGGAGACATCATATGCAAAATACCATAAGCAGATATTTTTAAAAATATCTGTCTTACGGACACCTGCTTATATGTTTCTTCAACAACCTGTTTCCAAACCCAGGTACTCTGATTTTGATCTTTTTTCACCTCAATTTAAGTCCATTCATTTTCACAGAATTATTTTTTATTATAGTGAAAAAGGCAAAAACAAGTGCAAATGAAACAGTGTGATGCCAATGACTTGGATCTCAAGCTTTAAGTGGCAACAGCAAAACAGGAAAAAAAATACCTTTGGTTAATGTTATAGGTCCAAAATAGTTTGCATCCATTATCTTTTTATCAAGTTCCAGTGAAATGCTCTGCACTGCTCCTTTCACCTTCATACTTGCATTGTTGATCAGTATATCCACACAGCCATAGCAGTTCAGGATTTCCTTAGCTACATCTTGAATGCAGTTTATGTCCGAGATATCCAGGAGTATGAGCTTTGGTGCATATGTCTAATAAAGAAAAGACTTATTTCAAGGATATCTGCTGTATAAAAATGTATTTCTATTTACTTGTCTGGTATATTAATTTACCTTGATACCTGAAGAAAGTGCTTTTATCATTCTCTCAAAAACCTTGATTTTTTTTTTAACCCACTCTAGAAAGAAGGTGGTTCAGCAATGGATATTCATAGACATTCATAGACATTCAGATGAAGCAGGACACCATGGGAAGGGTTAGCTGGACTAGCTCTACCCTATTGAGTTTTGTTTCAATTGAAATCAGTGGAGACAGATAATAGACACAGGGGGTGACTCCTACCGCTCCAAGTTATGGTCTTTCTGTAAGAAGCCCTCTGGACGACTTTGCAGACCACAGAATGTAAGATATAGTGCTTTGATAGATAATGTACATATATGTGGGGGGCAGCTGGAAGGTAGGAATGGCTTGTTCAGCTACAGATTATTCAAACAGAATTTACATCTGTCTGATTTCTCTAAAGATGTAGATTTTATCAGCTACAGGAGAGAGGAATGACTTCTGAATATCTTTTCTTACTGTATGACAATGTCATATAGATCCCTTAGACACAATTTTTTTTCCTAGTTGAGTCTGCACAGACTAACATGAACACACTAATATTACAGTTATTTATGCAGATGAATTAAACTCATTTCAAAAAAGGGTTAAACAAATATTTCTTGGTCTGGGAAGCAATGGCTGTAGAATTTGGGTGATAGCTTCAGGAACACCTGTGCCCTGAAATGAGTCAGCTCTCAACTGGTCACAGAAGGAAAGCTTTCCCATGGGCATCAAACACCTTCCAAAGAACTGGCAGCAGGGGCAACTTCACGTGCCTACTTCCATGGTGACCCAGGCAGTGATAAAGAGGAAAGGTATTCATATACTCCTATACCCTTCTAGCTGGGATTTCTCCCACAGTAGTGGAGAAACTCAAAATTAATTCAGTCTTTAGACCCATCTCCCACTCCTTGAATACTCTAATTATACGAAAAAGGGATTATGGTTCCTGTGATTAAATGATGCACTTTGAATCCCTTTAATCCAAATCAACAAGCAAGATACTCTTAGCATTTCTGGTTGTGTAGCTTGTTCAAAACGCAGGACAACTCAGTTGCTTTATAGTAACTGCCTTGAATTAGCTCAAAAGAGGAGGATTTCTGAAATATACTTTTGACATAATGCTCTGAAGACCTTCAGAGGTTGTTCTGGTTTTGGCTGGGATAGAGTTAATTTTATTCCTAGTAATGAGAACAGCACTGTGTTTTGGATTCTGTACGGGATTTGGTATGCAAAGAATTGTGATAATATACTGATGTTTTTAGTTGTTTCTATGAAATCAAGGACTTTCCAACTTCCCATGCTTTGCTAGTGTGCAGGTACACAAGAAGCAGGGAGGGAGCAAAGCCAGAGCAATGGGCCCAAACTGGCCAATGGTATATTCCATATCATACGTCATGCTCAGTATATAGATAAGTGTTAGACAAGAGGCTCACTCTCTCTTCCAGGATTGTGGTTTTGGAATTTTCTCTGCTGTGAGATCGTTAGCTGGGAATGGGTTGGGCACTGGTCTGCAGGTGGTGAGCAGTCACACTGTGTATCATTCATTTTAATTTTATTTTATTTCAGTAACTAAATTGTTCTCATCTCAACCCATGTGTATCCCATCTTGTGGGACAGGAGGGTGACCGAGTGGCTGCGTGGTGTTTGGCTGCTGGTTAAGTTAAACCATGACAGAGGTGTTTCTCAATCTCTCTCTCTCTGGACTATGTTGTGTGTCGTGATCAAAATCAGCAATAACAGTGAGTCATGTTTCACGTACCTTGTTTTAATGGATTTAAAAGTACTTTGTGTACCTGAGTAAGGTGTTTACTTCAAGCTGTGAGTTTTCAAAGCAGACTGAGGAAATACTTACCATACTGGGGTCTGCCACACTAATTAGAGCGTCGTACAAGGCTTCTAACTTTTCCCATGTCCTGCCACACAACACAAGTCTTGCTCCTCCTGTGTGAAACACCCGAGAACATTCTAGGAGAGAAACACATTCAAAAGAAATAATAATAATAATAATAACATCATTTTGTTTATTTTGCTTGAAACAGGATCATGTTTTTGCTAATTATGTTGAATTTATGTTTCAAAATTAATTAATTTTGAAAGAATAAATATATATCAGAAAAAAACCACTAAATGGCAATAATATATATGTGAATAATAAATAAAAATCTAATGTAATGGTGTAATGCACAATTAATGGTACAGCACAATGGTAATGTTTAGTGATGGGTTTTAATAAAAATTTAATTAAGAAAATAACAATATCCCAGTTAATGGATGATGGGTTTGAGTTATAAAAATTGTTCTGATTATCTTTCCTCCTTAACTCTCTCCACCTAAGACACACTTGCTAGAAAGAAAAAACGTATACAAAAACACACGCTTAAAGTTGTTAAAATAAAAATTTCATATTTTGCAAACCTTCATGTCCACTGCAGTATAAAGAAGAAACCAACCAACCCCAGTAAATCGTAGAATCATAGAATCATAGAATGGTTTGGGTTGGAAGGGACTTTAAAGATCATCAAGTTCCAAGCCCCCTGCCATGGGCAGGGACACCCTCCACTAGACCAGGTTGCTCAAAGCCTCATCCAGCCTGGCCTTGAACCCCTCCAGGGATGGGGCATCCACAGCTTCCCTGGGCAACCTGGGCCAGTGTCTCACCACCTTCACAGTGAAAAATTTCTTCCTAATGTCTAAGTCTAAATTTACCCTCTTTTAGCTTATACCCATTACCCCTTGTCCTCTCACTACACTCCCTGATACAGAGTGCCTCCCCATCTCTCCTGTAGCCC
>WKFP01015183.1:448841-463343 GCA_011057875.1 Pterocles orientalis | reverse complement strand
CTTGTGAAGAGAATCCAAAGCAACACAGCTGTGCACATCTGTGAGCTGTGAAAGCATCTGTGGAGGATCCGTTTGGTTGCAAGTAGTAGGGACACAATACTGCGTCCTGAGGATCCACAGGAAGGTGTGTCTACAGACAGTACTGACCTTTTCAGAGGGCAGAAAATAAGACGCAAGTCATTAAAGACGATGAACAGTCCATTCTTAGGAGAGGGTAATTAACTGCACAGGTAAATGATGTAAAAAAACACAGAGGCAGCAAGTCTGCAGAACAGATTTTGGAAGTAACCTGCATAAAGTTGCTTTAAAAGCAGGTATAATGCTGCCGAATTAGTGATGCAGTTGTCAGACACAGTTGTCTTAACTTCCAGGGAAGGAGCCTTCTGTGAAATACCCACTGGCCCTTCTGCAAGGCATACCTAACTAAGCTCACTAATGCTTTCTTATGAAGATGACACATAAGTAAATTAAAATGCAGGTAGGTATGAAGACCCATGCATCTGAATTTGTTGAATAATCCATTCATCATAATTCACAGTTAATGGAAACTAATATGTTATGGCCCTCCATTAATGGTACCCAACTCTATGCCCAAGCATATAAGCACATCCCCTGTGTTTGATACTTGAGTATTTTGCTGAGTGGAGGGCATCGATTCCAGTAAAAAAGTAAGATAACCAGATGCATTTCTCATTTTAGTTTTGCATGAAGTTCTTCCCCATTTTGAGTATACTGCTGCAATTGCCACTCCAATTTCTTAATTTCTTAATTTTCTGCCCAAATTAAATTTTCATTTACATTTCAGTTGACAATCCAGTTGACAATCCAAACAGTTCCTGTTCAGGACAGTAATGCTGTGTCTGGGAGACTGTATTTCCACCTCCAGAAGCTTTTGTGAGTAGAAAATATAAGGGCAGATGTGCTCTTGGATGGGTTTTACGACGCAGTACTACCTGTCTTGCTCCATAGTAGCAGTGACTTAGAGCTACAGTAAAACAAGTTTACGAGATGTGGAGGCAAACTCAGTGGACAGGCAGAAGTTAAACCGAGTGATGTATTAAGATGTGGACACATGTGCAAGCTAACAACTGCAGAACTCTACCAAGATGTGTGCTCAGTTTCCTTTCCTTTGCTTGCAGACCGTGTGGCTGCATAATATCAAGTATCTGCTGTCATTAAATGGACTGTTGACAGCCATTATAGTAATATAACTAGGTCCTTATTAAAAAATTACTGCAGATAGTGTTGACAAATAGTATCTGTCTGTCAATGAGCAGAACAAAAATGAAGTGTTGGGGTTTTTCCCCTCCAATACCAAGGGAAATAAGGGAATTTAAAAAAAATATATTTTTTTTGGTGCTTTAAATAAAAAGCCAAAGGATTTTCTGCCCAAAAATAAAAAAGAAGTGGAGGTGCTTCTGGTACTCTAAGTTTGTCACTTGTGTCACAGCTTTCGCTGATGGTCTCAGTTTTTCAGCTGGACTTGCATCTGTCATGGCCTCTCCTCCTAGTGTTCTGGACTGTGGGTGGTTCAAACAGCACAGACCTCTCCTTGATGGGTAATGTGGGCAAACAACAGTTCTGAGGAGGAGCTGCATTTGCCGTTATTCAAAGAATAATGAAGCTCTTTCTAGAAAGAGGACAACCTGTAGAAAAATGTGTTTTAATTAAAAAAAAAAAAAGTATTTTTGTTAAATAGTGCCTAAACAGGCACTTGGACAAGGGGTTTGAATTTTGATAGTGTTTATTTTCCTGGTAGTTCTCCATGCTTTTGAGCTGGAGCTCCTCCAGTTCTCCATCTCAGGTCACATATTTAGGTGCTTAAATATAGTTACTAGCCCCAAGTTTAGGCTTCCCTTTTGACAGTTTGGATCAATGTCTACAGAATTTCCATGTTGCTTTCCATTAAAGGTCATATTCAAGTCCTCTGAGGGATCATGATGGGTCGGAACGTGGAAGATGAATTCATCTTTCCATTATAAGGAACAACATAGACACTTGAAGGTCTGATATCTGCCCAACTCATGAATTTTAACAGCTTGAAAAGATTTTTCCCAGCAAAGGTCCAACTCCACAGGCAAACAAAGCAATAAGTGACTCTGTCATGTACATTTTTCCCTCATCCTGAATAAATAACAATGCTTACACTTTTATTGCAATGTCTCCATTCATATGACTCTCTTAATGGATGGAAATTGAGCACCTGCTTCTGGCATGAAACATTGCTGAGATCCTTTAGTGAAATTATTGTGATGAATCGCCATTGTCAATGCTTTCTGAATGAGACAAATCCCAAACTAATGTGCTATCTGCAATCCAAATGTAATGGGTTCGTGGATCATAAATCTTTTGCAGGGAAATATGCCTCCATTCTGTATCAGTCAATAAACAAAAGTGTTATTCATACTTTCCTGCACAGGGGCTGCGATGGAGGATATAATCGGAAGGTGAGTGAGAAATTGGACAGAATATAAAAGACACTCTGTATGTTTGGATTCATATTGATTTCAGGAATGTATCTATTATTTACATGTGACAGAAAACATAACGCACAGTATAAGCCCCATGTAAGTTCTGCAAATGGATATGAGCAGAGAGTGAGGTGGTTTGAAAACCATCTCAGTGGTGAGACCCAGAGGATGCCAGTCTGGCTGGAGGCTAGTGGTGTACCCCAAGTGTCTCTACTGGTTCCAGACCTGTTAAACACCTTCACTGATAAACTGGATGATGGGGCAGAGTGTATCCTTGTCAAGTTCGCTGATGGCACAAAACTGGGAGGAGTGGTAGAGGGTTGTTCTGCCATCCAGAGGGACCTTGACAAGTGGGAGACATGGGTTGACAGGAGCCTCATGAAGTTCAACAAGGGGAAATGCAAAGTCCTACAGCTGGGGAGGAACAATCCCATGCACGAATATATGCTGGGGGCCACCCAGCTGCCAGAAAAGGACCTGCTGGGTCCTGGTGGACACCAAGTTGAACATGAGCCAGCGATGTGCTCTTGCAGCCAGGATAGATAATGGTATCCTGGATGCATACTGGAGAGATACCAGAGAAGGATCACAAAGATGATTGTGGGAGTGGAGCATCTTACCTCTGAGGAGGTAACTGAAACACAGGAGGTTCCTCTTGAACATCAGGAAACACTTTTTCACTGTGAGGGTGGCTGAGCACTGGTACAGGCTGCCCAGAGAGATTGTGGAGTCTCTCTCCTTCAAGATATTCAATAGCTGTCTGGACATGGTCATGGGCTTTAGGTGGCTTGAGCAGGGGGATTGGACCAGATGACCTCCAGAGGTCTCTTGCAACCTCAGCCATTCTGTGATTCTGTGTTAGGGACCCCAGCAACTGTGGGGCTCCTTTCCATTCCTTTGGGTGCTGCCAGGAGTGCTGAGAGTTCTCCTGTGCTTCCTTGCTTTCACTTTTTTGGCCCTTTTCTATTTGTCTCCCTCAGAAATAATAGTGTTATCCACTACTAAACTTGGTGTTACTAAAGCCCCTCTGTTGGTGTACAAAGAGCAGAAAAAACAAAGGCTAACATTTTCCTTGTTTACTGCCCTGACAGTCCTCTAGACAGACTTGTTCCCCCTCCACTGTTGTGTGTTTTTATTCATTTCTCAGTCCTTGACAGCATTCCTTGGGGAAATTCATCCCTACCTCCCATACACACAGGCGCCTTTTGTGTAAAAACATCTTTCCTTCACTGGTGGAGGTGGAGTTTGCTTCTTTTCAAAAGGCAAGGACTAGGGCATGAATTAAGGTCAGGGGATGGCAGAGCAGGGAGCTGTTAGGTTCTCATTCCATTTTGCTTTTCAGCAAGTGGCTGTTTTATTCTCACTGGTCCCCTCAGGCCTTTGCTGGAGAGAGACCTGCAATTATTCACAGCTGATGACAAATTTGACTGATAGCCAAGAGCCAATACAAGTTTCCATCCCAGCCTGACATGAAATCCACTTCTCCTGACAAACATGTGCCATGCCAGAGCAGGGAACACCCATGGAAACTCAGATGCTTTTCTGTCCCACGGAGTCATCTGTGACTTCCAAAGACTTCTAGTGGCTGGGGACACCTCTGGAAAGGACCTTCACCTTCTGGTACAGTGTCTTAAAATGTGACTTCTAGGAAGGGGTTTTAGAAGTCACAATATTACATTTAACTTCTCTTTCTGTAGCTCTGCACCAGCCAAGAAACCAGAGAGATCTGCTTCTGGGCTAGAACTGTACAAAAAAAGCAAAAAGTAGAATGGAAATTATACATGAACGCTACCTCCCAAGTAGTCTGTGCAGAGGCTGACATGTTTTATGGATTAGAGTACAGGATTTTGCAGATGAGGGTTTTTTTTTCTAGAGTCCCAGGGGACAAAAGGGGACAAAGTGCATACAACTTTAACTGAGAGTATTGTCTGTATGGTATTGAAGAGACATCCCTGCAGAAGAATAGTACGGAATGTTCAAAATATATTGGACTTTTTTGAAAATCTATTGTTATTTATTTATAGGTTCCATTCATTTGTAAAACTACCTATGTTCAGACATGCTGCACAATGTTATAAAAAATTAAATGAACACTGGACCCACTATCCAATGAAAGCAGCCTTTCTACAAACAGAGAGGTCTGGTAAGGGCTGAAATAAAGAGGTAAAAGCTTGATCAAGATTAAGCATTAAGATGTCTGTATTAAGATGTCTTTTATTGTTCCTCAAGGATCAGGAGTAAACAGCAAGCACAACAGATTTGCAGACACAGTAT
The DNA here is from genome assembly GCA_011057875.1 of Pterocles orientalis. NCBI lineage: Eukaryota > Metazoa > Chordata > Aves > Pterocliformes > Pteroclidae > Pterocles > Pterocles orientalis. Next base: position 458,598 of record WKFP01015183.1, on the reverse strand, counting down.
ATTCAATGTCCTTTTCTTGAAATTTTGCTCCAAATGTTACTTTGGTGTAAACATTCCTGACACTTAGAATAATTCTGCAGTACCAGTAACATAGTCCAGGAACCCAATTAGGTCACATATTTAAGTATCTAAGTGCCTAACTCACATTGAACATCCTTCATAGTTAGGAAGAAATATATTTTTTATTTTATAAGAAAAACAGATACATTTTTGTAATTAATTATTCTTACCATGAGCAGGTCAGAAATGTAAAACAAGATGGAAACTACCTAAGCTGTCAGGAGCAGAACACAGTTGTCTTTTCTGGAGGGAAAGGAAGTTGTTCTTGTTCTTTGTTCTTGTTCCTCAGTACGATGAATTTATGTAAATTCAGCAGTAGGTTTCTGTCTGGGCTGTAACACAGCTTCTAAAAATGAGGGTCTGCTATGGAGCAACGCATCAAGGCTATACTCCCACATTTTAAAGATGTTAAGCTGCATTTGCCGTGTCAGACAGACAGGGACCTGAATTAATACTCTCAAAGCAGAGAAAAATAAATTAAGAGAGAACAGAGCCAGCAGGATCTCCCTTAAATAATTTATAACAAGTAAGAGATGGGGTTTTTTAGAAAAAAGGACTCTAACGTTATTTGATGATGGATTCAGTTTTCTTTGAATCTTCTTTCATCGTGGCCTTCAAAGAGAAATGTCTTTGAAGTATGTCATTGCTGTGTCGTGATACATGAGGTGGCTTCAGCCAACGAGCTTGTTGAGGTGAGTTTACTGAGGTGCAGTTGGAAACCATGGGACTTCAAGTATAATAAAGTGTTAAGAAAAAGTTCTGCTTCTATATCTACAATTGTTATTGTCTACTGAGAAAATACACTGATCTGTTGTCTTACTAATTGCTCATTCCTCACCAATCCAAAGGGGATGTTTCCGTGGTCTGGAGGTCAATAGACCGTCAAGAAGGGAGGGGATTTAAATATCAGAGTGCAACTCTAGTTTGGGTTTGCTACAGTTGATGAAGCAGAGCAACATTCTAACTGTGGCACCCATGGACAACACACTGCATTTGCTGAAAATAGGTTGTGGATAGAGTTTGACACAATGGAAGCATATGAATGCCTTTATTTTACAAAAGATCCTTCATTTCAGCTTTCTGGGAAGATGTAGATTCAATCCTACTTAGAGCAAACCATTTGCAGGAACGGATATTATTATAATACATGGTTTAGTAATGTTTCATCAGTATTAATTCAGCACTTACGAAGGATCTGCCGAGGGTCAGAGATCTCTCCACCTTGGGCAAAGAAGGATCTCAGGCTCATATAAGGAAGGTCAAACCTTGAGAGGCACCCCTGCTCAAAGGGAGAGTCACCTGGCCTGCAGCCCAGCTGCTGTTCATGAGAGTGCAAATTAGACCCACCCTGATGGCAGTATTTATAGAGTGAAGAAGGTAGCGGCTAGTCAATAGTGTAGAGGAGGTGGCTGTTTTTCTTTTAGCTCTGCTATATTGTGCTGTATTTTGGTTATCTTGCATTTTTGGCTTTTGAAGCTGCCTTTTGAAATATTTTTCCAAGGCATCTTCATTCTGTTGTATGTGAGCCAAGAGCTTTCTAGCTTGCAAGTTCACCCCAGGGCATGATGCCTGTTGCTCCTTAGTCAGGTGTCATAAACAGGTTGAAGCCACTTCTGAAAGTATCTCTTTCTCCCTTGATTATACAAGAAGACCAGACAACAAGCTTCAATTTGCCATCTAAACCTTACACAGGTAAGTGAAATAAGTTGTTGCTGGGTGAATATATGTCAGCACTAACAATTGGAGGATTTTCTTCTTATTCTGCCCATGAATTCCAACCTGAACCATAGATGAGCAAAAAACATTCCACAAATTATACTTCTCCATGCGTGTTGTGTGTATGTGTTACACACACAGAGTCAGTATCTGAAATTCCTGATTCTGTTTAGCTGAGGGTGGTGAAAACTTATTTGGCACTTCTTGGATGTTTATTTCTGTGGTGGGCACAGGCACAATGAATTTGGGGCTTTGTATGGAAACTAATGCTAAAGTAGGAATCAATGAAATCCTTGAGACGTGCCATAAGTTAGGGGGTTGGAACTGAGATAACTCTGGGACTACAGGAAAGAAGCTTTTTTTTTTCAATGAAAAATCCTGTATTTAGTGCCAAATTCTAGTTGAACAGCTAATACCTTTTGCAATGACATATTGATCTACAAAAACAGTAATTAAGGCTCAGTCAAACTAAATGCGTGCATTTTACCTGAACATAAATGCAGTTACCTGTTGGTTCTCATATGGCTAATATCATTACTGCACCTTTTATAAATCAGATGGATTTTTCTTCTCGACATGATAAATGTTTCTCTGTAGTTGGTTTTTCTTTTTTTTTTTCTGGTTGCATCTGGCATCTACAAAAGTAATTGCTAATGCACAGATATTTCATTCAACAGGGAGCATTTTAGCATTTTTTTTAAAGGAGCAAATTCCCCCATAACTCAAACGGCATTTCCTACTGCTCAGTATAATATGCTTCTGGAACGAAATAAATAGGAAACATTTCAAAAGGCTAAGTTTAGTCCCCAACTGCAGTAAAAAAAAATACAGTGGATGGGAGAAGCAGCTTCTTTTCTCAGTTCTTCAAATCACACCATCACAGTGTCTTTGGTGTGGTGTAAAGACCGTTTTATTAGTGGTATGGCAGGCTGGACACTGTCTCTATTTTGTGGGTGAGGAAACCGGAGAAGACAGAGGTTAATTACCTCCAGACACAGGATGTGCTGCCACTTCAGTGGCATCAAGGACAGGAGCATAAAAATGTCAAGAGTAGGAGATACATACATTAAAACAGACCCCAAGAAGGTCTTTGTGAAAGGCAAAGGTTGCTTGGGCTGTGAAGGCTGGAGATTTTTTCAGCATGTATGAGAAAGGATAGATGCTGTGGGCTCCAGTAAACATGGGTCAAAGGCAGAGGGTGGGCAGGATGTAGGATGGGGAAACAGACTACTTAGGGCACCAGCTTGAGCCAGGAGGCTTCCATACAGCCAGGGTGTCCTGAGAAAGGCAAGGCTCCTCTGCAGAGCCTGGGAGCTGGGTTGCTCTGAAAAGTCAGCTCTGAACTACATATACTAAGGGTTTAGGAAAAGGGATCTCTTAGTCCAAGGCTTCAGGAGAGGAGACAGGAGGATGATGACAACAGAATGAGTCTCTGCAAGGGTCTTTTTGAACTCAGAGCATTTTTCCAAATGCATAAATGTTTTTTTTTTCTCCTCTCTCCTGCCTCCAAACACAGTGCAATTCAGCATGGCTTTGTTTTGTACCTTATTTCAAGTGCAAAACCCAATTCAAATTTTGGTTTCTTCCATGAGCTTTTTCTATCTCAAAAAAGAGATAAAGGAGAAAAGTAGGATTTTCTTTAACAGATTGAATATCATCAGTTCATTTTAATTTCTCTCACAAACCTTTCTTATTTTGCATTGCCCTTCCACATTAACAAGGTGTAAATAGTCTCATGTTAGTGTCCAAAGAACACAAACCTTGATCAGTCCATCTCCAGCTATTAACAATGCAAGATTAATTATCTTCAAACTCATAGATGAAATGAGTTCAATAACATTTACTGTTATCACTCAGGCATTTACTTTTTCTTCATCAGTTCCTTATTGCTACCTGAATTACAATTGCTTCTTGGCTAATAAATGAAGAAGCTGCTCTTATTAATGAATTAACTTTTCAGGCACTTATTAAAGTGACAAATTAATGGGTTGGAAGATAATAAATCTACCTGAAATATTAAAGAAGAGTGAGATTGGTTTCCAACTGTTCCTTTAATCTACATTTACCTTGAGAGTGGGCAAGCACTGTAGATCAGCCAGGAGAGCAGTCTGAGCAAGAGATGTTCAGAATATTTTCGGATGGCATTGATAAGAGATGACAAAAGGAGGTCCATGCTAAGTGTTGACAAAGTGGATTTTTGGAAAGCCAAGGGAATGTTGCTGGGGCTACTCTAAAGTCACCCAGTGCCCTTTTGGAGAACACATAAAAACACTAATTTGAAACCAACCCTTCATCTGCAGTCAAATGACCTCAAGAAGCCCTTGGACATGCTCTGAGTGCTAAGGCTGTTTAGATGGACTATAATTTTCTTCTAGGACCTCATTGTTTACTACATCTATTAATGCTATATGTTCTGCAAAAGCATTGACGGCCTCAGGCAAGTGCTGGAGTGAGGTGCTCTGGTTAATAATTCCATTTTGAGAAGCTCTGAGGACTAAACAGGTGACTCAGGCAGAGAAGAGAAATGTTGTTATTCCTTATACTGTGGAGGAGAGAAGAGCTATTCAGGGTGCCAAAGATGCTTATATTAACTCAACAGAACCAAGAGTTCACCTGGAAACTTTAAATGACTCATTTAAGGCCATTCCAGAAGTCAGAGGAGACCATATCTCCTTTTTTTCTTTAATTACATCATTTTTCTCTGGGTCACTTGTTTTACCAGTTACTACTGCTGTCAGTGGGATCTTTCCTTTGGATAGCAGCTTGAAGGCTGCTCCTCACCTGCTACCAGTGGATCCCCACTGGGCAATACAGCAGCAGGTTGAAAGAGAAGCCTCAGTCCTTTTTCTCCTCCTCCATGTCCCATCTCGGTAGGGTTTCAAGTACTGGACACGAGCAGAAAGCAAGAGTATTGGGGAAGGTCACTGATCCTTCGGGCAACACATGAATTGCAATGTCATGTTGGCAGCTTCCTTGGGAAGAGGAGAATAATGAGGTGGGTAGTGTGGGCTGTGAGTTGAGGAACTGACTGTTTTAATGTTTGGTTAGAGAAGTAAGAATCAGTAGCAGAAAGTGCTGTGAAGTTGTTGCAGCCTCTTACTAGGCGCTCTGGAAAAACTTGAGACTGAAATGTATCTTTTAGAGTACAGTCAATATGCAATGTTAAATTGTCAGTACTGTATAAAGATTTAAATTTCAATGCCATTACCATCCTGTACGCTGAATCAATAGCTTACTGTATAAATTATGGGATAGTTCATGGCTAAAATATGCCATCTCTAATGCTTATTAGACTGTCAGAGTCAGGCTTAATAACATGTGAGGTTCAGTTATGTACCCATGTACTGTAAAATTCTCAGATTCAGTTTTTATGAGTTATCAGCAGGAATACAGTGTTAGTGGCAACTCCCAAGGAGCTATTGATGAGAAACAGTTTAATCCCATTTACCTTTCTCAGGTGAGTAGCTACATCCAGCAGAGAGATGGGACTCACCTGGGTCAGGGTAAGACATTTTTGGCCTTGGGTTCATCCTTCTCTGGAAATTGAGTGAAAGAATAAAGACCTGAGGATATTGTAATAGTTACAATATCTTAATCCTATGGTAATTATTATTGTTCTTTTTTTCATATCCTCCCTGTTGTTTTAATATTAGATGGAAATGAATGGTATAAGACTCATCTGCATCTTAAAACCATCTTTAAAGTATCTTTATTCCTTGGAAGCAAAAATGTCAGGTGTGAAAGGGTAAATGATAGCTATGTGCTGAACTTTGAATATCCATTTATTTTGAAACATTTTTGCTTCCCTATTGTCCTTACTCCTTTCCCTGCTTTATATTTTCTAGGCTGCTTGCATTAAAAGGCTATCTTTAATTTGTAATGGTTCATCTGCTTCAGCTACTTATGCCTATAACTGAAGCCATAATACCATATTTTTGACATTATAATTATTTCCACCACAACCAACTGTAATTTTGCAAATTGACTTCAAGTAGGGAAATAAGTAGCAGGAGCAGATGAGCCCTTAAGAAACAATGATTCTGCCCTTGAAAACAGTGAATAAGGATGAACTGTAGCATGCAGTAGAATAATGATTTGTAAGCCAAATTATTGAGAAAAAAGTTTCCCCCCTTTCTTAGCTATGCTGATGTACATCCAGACTACCTTCCCAGGGGCTAGAGGTAGTCTTAGCTCTTTCCTGGGGGGGTTGGTTAACTGTCTTAATGTCATTTAACTACCCTAGGTTTTGTTCCACTTTCTAAATTTTTTTTAGATGTGCAGTAAGATTTTTTTTTTCTCAAAATGATGCAGTACGTTTCTACAGTATTTTTTTCCCTTCTTGCTTTTAAAGTTGTACCTCAAGGCACAGAGAGATAGTCAGCCAAACCTTCCCATGGCAGAGGATACAGCCATGGGAATGAGTCTGGAACAGATCTTTTCATCTATCATCCGCCTATACATCAATCTCAAGGCTTGAAGGAAAATCCCCAAAGAGATCTCATTCAGAACCTGCGTGGTGGATCAGATCTTAAACAGTAAATTATTATATCCTGGCAGACACAAGGCAGATCAGCCACACCAAGTGTTTTTACTGTTTTGAATCTGTTGTAAGCATATAACAAGGAGTAGAAAATCACTGTGCTCATTCTGTAAGGTTTCTGACTCAAAATATGTTTGGTCCTGCACAGGGTTTTGGTGAAGAGGATGTATCCATAGATGTGTTTATGATCAGTCTCAGAAGGCTAATAAAATGCACATCCCTCCTGTGGAGTTAGTTTATTCAAATGCAGTGATGTTTGCCAAGTGCTTCAAGGAGGTTTCTCAAATAATCATTACTACAGCAAATAACTCCAGCTTCAAAGCATCTGTACCATCAGTGCAACACCTGTGGGCACGCTAGTGGAGATGAGGTTTGTCAGATGACCATCCAAGTCCCTAATCTAACTGATATTTCTTCTCAAGGTTCAGCCCTGTTCCCTTGTACACTAGAGACAAGCTTTGTGTTTTTGGAACAGACACAACTGCTTATTCCCTGGAAGAGGATGCCAGCCTGAGGAATTACTGATTTTTAGTTCATCTTTCTTCCTGTTGGATTTCACACAGGGGACACAGATGGGACATATTCCATGGGTGGGATGACATTGCTGCTTCTGGCTTGTCCTCTCCTGCAGGAAAAGGTTGTAAAACCACCTTCCAGTGTTCTGGAGACATCACTCCTGGTCTTTCAGATGATCCCAGCACCTGGGTGAGACCTTTGGCAGTTGTGCCAGAGGTATTTCTGGTCTCCAGCAGATGGAAGCAGCTCCCTGTTTGCAGAATTGGCAGGAGTCTGCTCTCTGCTGGGGGGTTCTGAAGTGAGGGATTTACTCTGAGCTTGAAGCTGCTAGAGAGGCTCCAACTTTTGTTGCGAAAACCCAAACCACACTGTAAAAATGTGTTTTCACATCTTTGGTAGTAAAATAATGGGCTTTTTTTATTTAAAATTTACTTTTTTCCTGTTGGCATCTCAGTTTGAAGAGCAGCTTTACTCTGATCTGAGGTTAAGTGTTTTGGTATTTAAAAGAGAAAATACAGGGAAGAATCCCATCTGTCCATGAGTTGTGCTTAGTTTTTGATCCTAATAAAGTGAAGATCTTGCCAACTTCTACAGAAAAAGGATTGGGCAGGTAGTTTTGCTACTTTAACTTTTATACAAAGTCTGGCAAAGCTCACCAACACCTTAAAAGCTCAATTTGCTTTGCAGATGCTGTATGTACTTTAAGATATACCTTCGTTTACTGTGATATGCTTGCAAATATAGTCCCAATAGGTACTGGTTAATAATAATTACATTTTCATATTTCTGAGAATGTAGTTAATTTTAAAACACTGTTTATTTAAAATATTTAATAAGTGATAAGAATGCAATATAGGATTTGCATTTTCTGGTCTGTCAATATTTTTTGTTAAAATTTGGATTAACTCCAGGAAAATCCAATCTTTACATAAATTACCTAGCTTTAGCTTAGTGATAATGTAAGACACACAGGTAGAAGCCAGTCTGCTCTTAACTGACCCAGAGCTGTCTCTCTGTGGGCAGTGCTGGGAGGAGAGAAATCACACAGAGGAAGAGATATAATTGTCAGATATGTTACTACTATGCCAGAAGTGCTGTGCCTGCCTGTCCCCAAGAAAAGCTCATGCAGGTAAAATGTGGAATTTGACTTTTAGAAGTGGAGAACTAGGCTATATTCTGGCATGAAGGTCAGAGGTGGAGATTCTACCTCTATGCAGTGGAGCGACCTCTTTCCATTGCACCAGTAGAATCCCACCTGGATGTGTTGGGAAAGTAAAGCCTCTCTCCTAGTGCAAAATGACATGAGCAACCTAGTCTGAAATCCCACAATATATAATTACATACATTTGGCCCCAAATCACTGTGTTTGCTATTTTATGCTTTAATTCAGCATGCTAGGAGCATTTTGACTTAACACTTTATTTCAACTACTAAAGCCAAGCCCATCCAATCTGTGTGGTGAAGAAGTTTTGCATGTTTACCCTGTGCCTCCCCAACTTTTCTGGCAGGAAATCAAGAGACATTTGAATCATAGAATCATAGAATGGTTTGGGTTGGAAGGAACCTTAGAGACAGTCTAGTTCCAACCCCCCTGCTATGGGCAGAGATACCTTCTACCAGACCAAGTTGCTCAAATGTGAAGAAATACCTCTGAGTGGTCACATCACCCAAGGGGGATTTAGTGCTTCCCATCCCAAAACAGCTGGAAGGCCACAGCTTTTCACCTGGCGCCCAGACACAATTCAGATGGATAGCCCTTTCAGTATGGGATTAACAATGTCTAATTTGTTATTGAATTTATCATGTAAATGACTCTTGGAAACTGCAAGCAGCCCATTATGGAGAATGTACCTTATTAACAAAGGTCATATTAGAAACTCGTGCAAGTAACTAATCCCATCAAATGTACAGTACATCAATATGCCCAGAGACTGGTGAGCAGTGTTTTCCAATTAAGTGAAACTGTCTGACCTTCTGAACTACAAATGAACTGCCAGAGCTGCTCGGAGGCTGACTTTCACTGCAATGTGATGCCCCAGAACTCAGGCTCACTTATAATGTTACTGCCGGAACAGTCCGATGGACAGGGTGAAACTTTAAACACTTCTTCCTCAGCAAAGAGCATCCTCACATTTCTGCAGTGCTGGCAGAGTTGCACCCATTGGGATAAAATGTACTGCAAATAAATACAGCCCCAGTATCGTGTCCTTTGGTTGAGCTGCCTTCACCTGCGATAAACCTCTTTGACCCATGGCTAACACTGAGAAGAGGTTTGTGGCAGCAGCTGAAAGACTTCAAGCTACATTCTGACTTGCTGGTGTCCTTTGATTTGATCTATTAAGGTGACTAGAAAAAATGGACATGCTGAATATTGGACTGCTGGGGAGGAAGGGGTGAAAAGAAAAATAAAGTCTGTATTCTCTTCATCTTTCAAACAGAGCAGTGCTGTTCTGATCTGTCTGCTGGATAAGAACTTACCAGCCAGTCATAATTTTTGTAAGACCCCAAGGTCTTTCTGTTCCTTGCAGGATAGCAAGCATGGTCCAGCAATCATAAGAAAAATACTTTTCCTCACTCTGCCTTCCAGGTATGCAGATTATCAAAATGTTTACTGAAGGATGTGCATTAATTAGCCTGAGAACAATCAGACTCATTTTGTTGTACCTTCTTTTTGATTAATAACGCGTGACTAAGAAGGGAAGCAGAATTGTAAATCAGGAAAGTATTTACCTGGTAGTCAAGTGCAACGGTAGTGCTTGTGGTTTGTTACAATATTCCCACTAGGTACGGCTCATCTAATTAAATCTTTAAAATGTGCTAACAAGAACAAACGGATTGTTGGCTGCTGTTGTTTCCGTGACCCTCTTGTGTTGTATCCAGTGAGAAGGAAAAAATGGAAGCTGATGTGAAATGATAATTTCAGCA
>WKFP01015183.1:398005-442131 GCA_011057875.1 Pterocles orientalis | reverse complement strand
CCTTTCAGTATGGGATTAACAATGTCTAATTTGTTATTGAATTTATCATGTAAATGACTCTTGGAAACTGCAAGCAGCCCATTATGGAGAATGTACCTTATTAACAAAGGTCATATTAGAAACTCGTGCAAGTAACTAATCCCATCAAATGTACAGTACATCAATATGCCCAGAGACTAGTGAGCAGTGTTTTCCAATTAAGTGAAACTGTCTGACCTTCTGAACTACAAATGAACTGCCAGAGCTGCTCGGAGGCTGACTTTCACTGCAATGTGATGCCCCAGAACTCAGGCTCACTTATAATGTTACTGCTGGAACAGTCTGATGGACAGGGTGAAACTTTAAACACTTCTCCCTCAGCAAAGAGCATCCTCACATTTCTGCAGTGCTGGCAGAGTTGCACCCATTGGGATAAAGTGTACTGCAAATAAATACAGCCCCAGTATCGTGTCCTTCGGTTGAGCTGCCTTCACCTGGAATAAACCTCTTTGACCCATGCTAACACTGAGAAGAGGTTTGTGGCAGCAGCTGAAAGACTTCAAGCTACATTCTGACTTGTTGGTTATGTCCTTTGATTTGATCTATTAAGGTGACTCAAAAAAATGGATGTGCTGAATGTTGGACTGGTGGGGAGGAGGGGGTGGGAAGAAAAATAAAAAAGTCTGTATTCTATTTGTCTTTCAAACAGAGCAGTGCTGTTCTGATTTGTCTGCTGGATAAGAACTTACCAGCCAGTCATAATTTTTGTAAGACCCCAAGGTCTTTCTGATCCTTGCAGGATAGCAAGCATGGTCCAGCAATCATAAGCAAAAGTACTTTTCCTCACTCTGCCTTCCAGGTATGCAGATTATCAAAATGTTTACTGAAGGATGTGCATTAATTAGCCTGAGAACAATCAGACTCATTTTGTTGTACCTTCTTTTTGTTTAATAACGCGTGACTAAGAAGGGAAGCAGAATTGTAAATCAGGAAAGTATTTACCTGGTAGTCAAGTGCAACGGTAGTGCTTGTGGTTTGTTACAATATTCCCACTAGGTACGGCTCATCTAATTAAATCTTTAAAATGTGCTAACAAGAACAAACGGATTGTTGGCTGCTGTTGTTTCCGTGACCCTCTTGTGTTGTATCCAGTGAGAAGGAAAAAATGGAAGCTGATGTGAAATGATAATTTCAGCAGGAGGAATCAAATGAAAATCAGAGTACCAGTCAGCACTGATGCTATGTGTCCTAGATGTGTCTTTATTTCCCATAGCAGGTCTTTCAGTCAATTAGTGACTGTGGTAGTTTTATTTTCTGTTCTTCATAATATTATATTTGTTCTGATACCAGGTAGACAGACAGTCTTTGAGACAGAACTTATGATGCTTTAATTAGCAAAGGATGTTGTCTTCTAAGGTGGAAAAAAATGACGGTACTTCACAGCGGGAACAAAATGCATCAGTGACATCTAGGAATCTCTTTAGTGGAGCCACCTCTGTGCTCTGTAAATGGTCTTGTACATCTGAATGGCTGGAGTAATTCACTTTTTCAACATCCAGGGATATCCGAAGGTGATGAAAGGATGTGGCAAACTCTCTTTAGAAATAAAATCAATAGCCCATGAAGAGCTGCCTCCTGAAGAGGATGCGCAAATAACTGTACCTTCTCCTCAGTACGTTGTAGCTTTTCATTCACAATATTCCTATGGGTAGGAAAAAAGAGACCCATGAGGAAGGCTAAATCAGCAGGACTTCACTTAGAGAAGTGAGCAACAGATGTAAAAAACCTAACGATGGTCATTAATACTTAAAAGGTTTCAGCCTACAAATAAAAAAATTGCATGCAGGACCTCACCTGCTAGAGTGGTAGTTTTTGTTAGGTGTTAACTCGTTTCCTTTCAGCTGTCCCAATACTTGAGCACAGTGTTTTGGTTTTAATTTTGACTACGCTGTATTTCTACAATCAAAATAAGTCAAAACCTTCTGGAAAGAATTGGGTTTTTTTGTTTTAAAAAAATTTATATTACATTAAATAAAATTCTTCAAACCTTCTTAAATTTTTCATGAAAGATCTTGTCAAAACTGAGATTTGATGAAAACAGTCAATCTAGTCAAAGTAGCTTCTTCTAATGAAATCTGTTTCAGAGGAAAATTTCCCCCTTTTTCTGTAGCGGTTTCTTCAACAAAATCATTCTGCACTCAAGCCCCACTTGAAAATTTTCCCTAAAGAAACTAAGCCATGAACTCTAAAGGTACTGCTTTATGGAGGTTTTGGGGTATTTTTTTACATTTACCTTGTTATTACACTGCTCCAATAGTTTTTGGCAATTGCTTTTGAATATTTTCATAATTTAAAATTGCTCTTAAAGATGATATATTGAAAAGCAAGCTGGCTAGCACAGCCTCTTCTCCCTGTGGCACATTCATTTATTGTTCAATTTCCAATTCAGAGAGCATCATCTTAATTGGTGGTCAATGGCCAGATCTGAAAAAAATCCATTTTCTCAATTCAGATTACCTCCTGATACTGTAAAGCCATGCAGGGTATATTTTCTATTGGGCTCCAGATCTTTGAGATCAATACATTCAACCATTCCTGTTTAACAAATCAGCTGTCTTGATCCAACCTACTACTTGGGTAACTGTGCACTCGAGGACAAGCTAAAGAAATCATTCTCATCACCTTTTCGGAGGCAGTATTTTCATTTATACTTGTATTTCTCAAAAATCTTTTCTTAGGAATTTATGCTAAGAACAAGCACTCCAAGTTCTTGTATTAAAAATTATTTTCAGAGCAGACCAGAAAAATATATGAACACATGTAAGGATGTGCAGCTATCCCACACCTTTTAAACATGATGAAAGCTGGAATACGTGAGAAGCAACATCTTTTCATTCTGTATCACTTCTATAAACTATTGCACTTTGGCTTCTCCAGCTATCTGCTGGGAAGTCAGCAGCCATGCTCTCTTTTAATTGGTCTCAAGGTCTCTGGAAGTTGTCCTCAGTTGAAAGAGTGTGTCACCTCCGTTCATCTCGCAGCACCCTGTGCTCATTAGGCAGCCTTAGACTACTCAGGTCAATATGATTGACCTGAAAACCAGAAAGTTTTGCTATTTTCCTGCTCTGGAGCAGAAGAGTGGCTTTGGAGAGAAGTTCTTTGAAAGGGATGCTTTATACAGAGACTCTGGAGTGCATTTTACCAAAAAAATGTGGTTGGATGAAAAAACAAAAATGAAAAAGAAATAGGGAAGAAAGGAAATCTCAGCAGCTAGAATAAACTGCTAGATGTGGCATTTCAGAATCCAAAAACTCTCCACTGAAGACCCTTTCTGTAAAGAGGAGAGACTTTCCCTTCGATACAGTAGGTGACAAGATGATTCTCCTCTCATGTACTCCAGAAGTCCATCTGCTTCAGAGGACCTACTATTCTTTTATAGCTTGGCTTCCCGTGGAAGCAAACCATGCACACCAGCACTTGCTGGGATAGGGGTGGACTTGTGAGAAATACCTGTGTGAGAAAGAGAGAAGGCAGCTTGTTGTGTGGTTGTATTCCTGAAGACAATATCAAATCAGTTTTTGGAAAATAAATTTTGAAAAGCAAAGAAGCAGAATGTACAGCTGCTGTTCAGTGACAGTTAACCTAGGGAAATTCTTACAATAGCAACTAGGGGAAAATATACTTCAAACCCCACAAAAATCTCTCCAAAAGCCAAAAAAAAAAGGCAGCAATTAAGCCAGAAATAGAAGAAAGTATGACAGAGAAAATGGGATTGAGAGAGAAGGACAAACAGATAGTCTGACCTGAAAGTTCAGCCTCAAAATATCTTTAAAAATCAATAGGATAGGAGTACGACCAAAAAAAAAAGAAGGTAGGAAATAAAGAAGCACTCTCCTGAGACTCATTAGGTCTAAAAATTTCCTGACATTTTTTCATTTCATTGCTGAAGACTCTGCAGCAAAGTTATGGGAGTAAGAACTGAATTGATTATGTGGTACTTCCATTGATATTTTGTACAAAAACCTGAAATAACTTCCAAACCTCTTCAATGTACAGGGATATTTTTGAGGTCCCAATGAAAAACCTGTGAAATTGTTTAGTAATGCAAACTCTTTTCTGTGGAGGTGTACCTCCTAAATACCAGAACCTTTTGAGGTACAAACAGTGTGAATAATAGAGAGGTGGAACTATTAAGCAAGTGTTGATTCAGTATCAGTGGAGTTTGTCCCAGTGAATAGATTTTCCCCTCTTTGTATATGTGTGTTTGTTTAAATTTATTCTAGGAGAAACACCTTTTTGGTGTGAAAAAAAAATATTGATCTGGAATGTATTTTTCCAATTTTATGAAACAAACATTTTGCAACAAAATAAAGGGCTTTTACCAGAATAGGGTAATTTTTCTTTTCTTTTGGCATTTGTGATTCTGATGGTTTGGAACTTTTCTTCTGCAAAATGATGCTATATATTGAATTTACTGCTCAGTTGAGAAGGGTAAAAAAGACTAAACCATCACTTTCTGATAATGAAAAGCCTGTAGCTTTCTCATAGATTGCACCTGTTACTTGTCAATGGTAGTGTGAGAGAAGGGATGTCTTTTTAGCAATGTTTGCTGTTGATAGATAGCAACGAGGGACACTTTTGCTGTCTGCAGATTTGTAGGTTTGTAACAAACAGGTGGAGAGAAGGAGGTTCAGGATACAAATCTTCTCTTCCAGTGCAGCTGGATAACAGGGATTACAAACCACTAGTACCCATATAAGACTCAAGGCTCAATGTGCAAGTGAGAACATTCTTGCCTAGATCTGAATGCTGCTTCTGCTGCCTACTGTAAGAAGTGATGCTCTAAAAGAAGCACGCAATGTATTTAAGTTCTGGCTACTCCACAGCAGGGCAGGTAGGGGAGATACATCAAGACAGCTCATCAGGTAATTGTTGGGGCAACCTTGCACTCATTGCAGAATGGATGCTCAAGAAGTCACCACTCCACGGAACTACCAACAGTATCCCTCCAAGATGGGAACAAGGCCCCTTAGGTCCATTATCACATAAAAACATTGGAGGAGTTCTTTGCCTGAACTTCCTGAAATAGGAGCCAAATAGTATACCACTATTATTTCAAAGAAAAATAAGATGAATAAAAAAAAAATTACAACTTGGAGTTTTCCTGACAAAATGCTACACTGAAATCTAATGAGAAGCAAAATAGCTTGTTGTGTATTACTACACAGAGATGAAACATTATCTGTGAGAAAATAACAATGTCTTATGGCTGTCTAAGATGACTGTTTAAATGCATATTGTGCCAGTAATTTAAGACAGCAATTTTACAAGATTTTTCTCTCTTTTTGGAGTTCCTTTTAATAAAGGAGAAAACCTTTTTCAGTTTGCATTTCCCAAGGCAAAAGTTATATGAAATAGACCCAAAAAAAAGGTACTATGTCTTTAATTAGAAACAAATCTCAACATGGAAATGATATTGTAAGAGAGACTAAGAAACCACAGTGGCAGAGAAAATTATATTGCCACTTTAAGACACATTATATCAAGAACTTGCCTTTGATGATAAATAGCCACTTTTCTATGCAGCAGCCCACTGACATGGATATAAAGCAATGGGTAATAACCTGATCGGTGAGGGATGAGGTGAAGAAAACTGGGATTCCAACTATTCAGACTTCCACAAACATGGAGGCACAACTAAGTACAGAATAATAAATAAATGATAAATAACAAAAAATGAATTAGAAAGCAACAGGTGATCTTGGGATAGCTTCATCTGGCACACAAAACTGCCAGCATATATTTTCCTTAGAGTGTGCATAGTATGAAGGGCTTCTTGGTAACAGCAGTGGCTAAAATAAATCTGTGAGCTTTGATCTGCATGGTGCAGGTATGATGTCCGCTTACGGTCCTTACACCAATACAGTGTAATCAGTCTTTCTGATTTCCTCTCTTTAAAATTGTATGGAATTGCGATGTAGAAAATACACAAACATACAGATTCCTTCTGAGAAAAATCACAACCACACCTCAGGGATATTTCTTCTAAGCTTGCGTTCGTTCATCATCTGCATGCTGGGGAGATCTTAGGCTCTGGAACTGAACACCTGAAACGTTTACTTTGAGGAGCTCTTGGGCAAAATCAATTCAAGCTTTATTTCTCTCACAAATTGTGAGGAGGATTCCACTTGCATAATATTTCAAGATAATTGCTGGAATTTAAATCAGTTTATTGTGTTAATAGTAGTTCTGTTAGAACTATAAGCAGGAAAATTCTGATACCATCCTGACCTAAGAATGTGAAAATTTTCAGATGCAAATACTCATGTGCCCTTCAGACATCATATTAATTAAACTCTTGATAGATATATATATACACACACCGGTATGTCTCCATTGGCACAGGTTTTCCAAAAAGAAATTATTATTGCTGATTTTGCAGATCTTAGGTTTCTGTGTTATAGCACCTGCACTTCAAGATGTCTATCCACCCCTACAAGCTCTAAAGGTGCTTCCAAAGAAACCCAGAAGAGTTAAATACCCAGATTTGAGTGATTTGGGATGAACTGGTAAGCCCCACAAAGCTTTGCTCCATATTCTGGCGCATGAGGAAGGCTAAATCAGCAGAACTTCACCTAGAGAAGTGAGCCACGGATCTAAAAACCTAACGATGGTCATTAATACTTAAAAGTTTTTGACCTACAAATAAAAAATTCCACTCAAAAGTTTGATTTTCCCTACAGGCATCTATATTAGAACAGCTTTGGTCTCTCTGCTCTGCAGTCAATGAGGGAGCGGGGGAAAAAAGCGAGAAAAGGAAAATAAGTGAAAAACTAAGGGGTAAATATCGATACTTAAATAGAGGTTACACTGTGCATTTTAAAACATATTTTAACTGTCTAGGTGTGTTTTTCATGGGCATGTATATTTAACTGGCAAAGTCACTCAACAACCGCATGGAAAGGATACAGTTAATGAAAAAAAAAGTAACAATTGTTAATTATAACATGTGGAAAGACATGCTCTAAAAACATAAAAAAACCCCTGTTGGACTGAGTAGTAAATGCAATCAATAGTATGTTATCAATACTAATTAATCAAAAATAGTCATTTTGTTGCTGTGTTAATAGGCACTGGGTCTTTACGTTTTAGTTTTTTTTTCTTCAAATTAAGCCTCTTAGGTCATCTGTTTCAAAATAACCTGACAAAATGGATGAAAAAGTGAAAATAGTGCACCCTAAAAGAGTTTAAATTAACATGGGTGTCCATGGCTGGAGAATTAGTCCCTGTCTGGTCCATCGTGACTGGTTTGTTTAATCTTCTGAAGTCTCATGATCTAAGAGAAACCTACACATGAAAGAGAAAGCTCTTAGGGAGATGGGGAACAAGCAGACAGCTGAAACAAGGAAGGTTTTATTTCTGGAGTGGTAGCAACAGTAAGGGATGAAGGATTCCCCAAGTTCTGAAATATGTGGCAAAAGTTTGTTGAAAGAAGTAATCCAGGAAATTCCCTAAATCAGCCCAAATTCAGCATGACTTGTCTCTAGAGTCAAGAGTGGTGAGAAGCTTGGGGGGGGAGAGAATCCCATCCTACAAATGGAAAGGTGGTTGTTAGCATTTGGGCCCTAGGGTATTTTCCCAGACTGTGAATTGTTTGAAATTCAGGAACACTTTTGCTGCCAGTTTGAACTCTCTGCTTCTTAGAACTTTGCATGTCTCCTGCTTTCGCAAGGTAGGAAGTTAGCATTTTGTTAAAAAAAATAAAAAAATTTAAAAACCCCATTGATTTACTCCAATCACAGAGAAATTACTTCATCTCTTCCAGCAGAAGGTCCTCCCTGGGAACTGAAAAATGGTGTGCCTACTTCATGTGACAGCAATAGCCTTGCATTTGGCAGCAAAAACAGGAGCATATGGCAGCAGAAGTGAAGGTACTACTAGCTGAGTGTCCCGTTCTCAGGTCACTGTTCATGGGTATTTTTGGTCTGTCAATAACCAATATTTTAATTGTAAAAGTTTTGACTGATCCTCAGTCCACTTCAAGCCCATGGAGTGCTGCAGATCCACCAGATGTGATATGGCTACAGAAAAACAAAGGTAGAGTGTGGTTGTAGAATACAAAAAAATGCAGACAAGGGGTCGGGGGAGCAGAAATAATGATGTGATGTAGAAGCAGCAGCTTTTGCACTTTGCATTTAGTTGCACAGCAAGATGAAAGCCAGCCTTCTCTAACTTATTTTAAAGTATCCTCTCCCTTGTTAAAACAGAAATCTGTTCCAGTCTCCAGTTTTCTTTTCCCAGTAAACCATGACATTTCTTAAAGAAATGAACAACAGGAAAAAAACAGAGGCGGGGCAGGGAGAGGAGATTTTGTTTGATATAAGGCTATTCTCTTTCCAATTTTAAATTACCTTTAAGACAATTTAGGTGTTTAATAAAAATCTTATTTCACCACGCATTGGCTCAGATTACAAGGGGTTTCCTGCTTGGATAAACTTGGAATCAAATCACTGCTCCCAGTCTAGGGCATGGGTGAGGTGAAATGTCAATTCAACAAACACTATCCCTGGCAAAGGAAGTGGGATTTTGGGGGTTGGTTTTGGTTTGTGTCTTTTTTTTTTTTTTTTAACCCTATGGGGAAGGAAATTTGGTTTCAGCTGCTTGCATGTTTCTAATACTCACACCTCTGAAAATATCGTCTCTCAGTATACCTCAAAGGCTAGAGCAGGGGCCGTCTCTCTTCAGCCACATCGTGTGGCACTACAAAAGTTGTTTTAAGCTCACCAGCTGTTTTTCCCAGAGAAGAAAGGACAGCCTGTGGAAACAGATGTTTACCTGACCGAGATGAATAGAGAAGTCTCAGTATAAACAAGAAACAGGCTGTTGGACATCCTGCCTGTAATAAAATGTGAACAGTAAAGTCCTCCAACAAAATGCAGAATTGGTTAAAGGGACTTATGATTACGCCCATGCCTTCAACCCTGACGGCACCTGCTTGAACTGCTTGTGCAAACAGCAAAGTAGAGGTGTGAAAAAGCTTTTAGCATGTTCTTGAGACAGCAAGCAATGGGCGTTTCTCATTGTAGCATTATCATCCCTGTGACAGCTGCAGATCAGTGGTATTTCATCCCAGGGTCTATCATGCTTAGGTCCGTCACTCGAAAGCAGCAGGACCTGATATCTTCACTTGCCTTCTGGTACCGTCACCTTTCCAGATCAGTCTCGTGGTGATCTAGGATGGAAATTTTGTAATAGTATCACTTCATATTTTTTCATGTATTTTGCTCAAAATATCAGCTCTATAAAAAGAACTGATTGCAATTCGTTGATATTCACAAGCATCCCAGTAACCCCAAAGATACACATTTGCCTGTGAGGGAAGGCAAAATATCCCATAAGATCCTCAATTTCCCTTACAGGATTCCAAGGAATCATAAGTACAAAAAAAAAAAAAAAAACAAAACCAAAAAGCAACCCTCAGAAATTATGAAAAATGCTTTGACTGTGTCCTTTTAGCTCTGGGTTTATGGAATGCTGTAACTCAAGCATTAAAGTAGCCTGGGATATTCAGTTCACAGCGTTGTTCTGACACTGCTCCTCAGGAAATTGGTAAACCGCAATGTATTTTTCTCTGAAGAAAACAAGGTTTAAGCAGGGGATAA
Source organism: Pterocles orientalis (assembly GCA_011057875.1). Lineage (NCBI taxonomy): Eukaryota > Metazoa > Chordata > Aves > Pterocliformes > Pteroclidae > Pterocles > Pterocles orientalis. Next base: position 432,490 of record WKFP01015183.1, on the reverse strand, counting down.
TCCAGGGCTTCAGGCACTCAGAAATGCTAGTCGCTCCTGCAAGCTGTAGGCTTATTGAGAGTCCAGCAGGTTGACTTTGTTGGGTAAGGCAGTGAAGATCTCACCAGGCTGGCTTCTACTGAGGTCTGGCTCCAGGAAGTTGTAGCCCTGAGAGAAGAGCCCAAAAACTGCTCCGTAGGCAGATGTCCTAGGAAACTGGGACAACTAAGGATGCCATTTCCGTAGCTGTAATGATTAGTACCAGATGAAAGGTAGCCACTCCCCTGCTCGGGAGCTGTAATGAAAAAATATCAGGAGACACCTCAGGGGTGACTCCTGTGGCTTCAGAATAATGAGAGAGAGCAGGAATCGTTACAACATCAGCCCTTCCAGTTACTCAGTTGTGTCCATTCGATACAGGGCTGCCTAAAGCAATAGATATATGTGCTACAACTACGTATGTCCCTTTTGGAGCTTATAGACCCGTCCTAGCGCAACCTGCGGGTTCAACACAAGACACTTCCTGCAATTAGAATTTAATCGCCTTGGAGAACAGCTGAGAATTTCAATCTTCTTTTTTTTTTTTTTCCTTAGGCCCATTAATCTTGTTTCTTGAAGTAATTTAATTTTCCCCTCTCCCTCAAAGAATACTAAATCTTCCCAGTGGCAAGAGGGAGCACGTGAAGAGGAAGGAACTAATTTTCAGTGGAAATGTAAATACAGGGCTGATGGTTCGCTGGGAGCACTCCAGTGTACCTCCAGCTGAATACCTCCACCAGATGCAGAAAGCCTGCGGTGCTTCGTAGGAGGCTGCTAGCAGCTGTGAAGCAGCAGTTTAAAACATGATAAATGTGATCATTCAGGCTGAACTTGTGCTCTGAGCCTTCTTCAGTATCTTAAAATCTGCGTACTTCTTTTTTTATTTGTGATTAAGAGGTGATGTCTCTCTTCTCACAGATGCAGCAGGAGGAGCTGAATTATTACCTAGATGCTAAATGAAAATTCACAAGGAAGTTCCAGTATTTGGGGATCTGATTTGTTTTGCCTTGTTCCACCAGGGCAGACTGTTCTGCAACAGGAGAAATGAGCCCTGGCAGAGGATCTAGACCGAGGTCACCTGAAACACCTTCCCTCACAGTGCTGCTGAGAATCATCAGTGTTGTATGCAGATACAATGCAAAAATCAACTATTGCAAGATTAATTCAATTTCAAAAAGAAACTATCACCTACAGCTTGCTAGAATTAGCAGCACTGTGGCAGCAGTCTGGCCTGGGCACCACAGCCTGCTCTGCTCCAAGTTATCCACACGTACATGTACATCCTCTTTGATATCTGGACTTAATTTCCCAGTAATACTTGCTGCCCGAAGGGCTAATCACATTCCTCTGCAAGGGATAAAAAAAACCCCAAACCTACTTGTTTCTTTTAACCACGCATGCTATACTGAAGGTTTTGAGTGTGTTTTGGGTTTTTTTTAGTTAAAATAGATAGAAATACAATAGTAACTTTCTGTATGTCAGCTTCTGGATGCTCTGACATTGTCCCTCAGGACAACTGCATTTTGGTGGTGGCAAGCCTCCTTGCCCTCCCACCATACTCCTCACCTCTCAGTATGACATGTCAGGATGGCCATTGATCTTACATAAGGAAGCAATTTGGACGTAAGTTTGTATCTTTTCTAGCTTCTTGCTCCTTTCCCTTGGCTGTCACAGACCCTTTTGACAAGCACTAAACTTATCATCAATATCTAGAAGAAGAAGAAGGAGGAAAAAAAAGTGCTTTTTAGAGCAAAAATATCCATAAGAAATTTAATGTCAGCATAAACAGTCTTTGGTAGGTCTGCTGGGTGTCTTCACTGTCATCTTGAGCTGGATTTAACATAGACTGTACGTGTTGTGTGCAACAGCAAAGAGATCACGCCAGCAGAATGGTTTCAGAAGTAACTTTTGGCAGATGTAAACTTAGCCAAAGGGATCAATGAATCATTCTTCCACCTTCCCTGCTTTCTTCCGTACTTGATATCTGTCATGACAAAGTCAGGAGTCTCAGGCATCCTGCTTTGGTCTGTCTCCAGTTATGGATCTCTACCAGACATTGTCTGAGAAATGAGGTGTTATTGCCTAGCCAGATGATATAGAAGCTGCATAAACTACTTAACGCAACCGCTTTGAGATAAAAGGCATGCTGAGCATGTCCACAATTTTGGTGACTGCCTGTCTTTCCATGGCATCCACTTTCCCAAAGCCCAAACTTCCTACACCAGGCACCCAAACCAAAGCTCTTTCTTGCTGTTTCGTGGAAACCTCAGCCTCTGGTTGGGTTTGGAGGTTTTATAACAGAAGTTTTGCACAGCTCTGTTCCAGACCAATGCAAAACAGGCCTTGTGAAAATAGAGAGATTTTGCTCAGGGCTCCAAGTTGAGGACTGGCCATACAATAACAGATCATAGGGAGATATTTTTCCTGCATTTGCTTCTTGCTTTTTGTAAGATGTAGTGGAATATCCTTTGTGTACTGAGAGAAAAAGAATTAGGAAATGAGTCATGGTCTTGTATGACTTTATAATGGTATTGACTGAATCTCCTACACAGAGAGAGTGTGCTAACTTCAGAAAATTAATTGGCCTTGGATAACAATGAGCAATGGGCTTTTCATATGAATCACCACTTGTTACCACAACAGGGGATTTTCAAATTTTTGATGTTTTTAATATCTGGTGGCCATGGCTTAAAGACATTTTCAAAAACAGTGCAGTTTTTGCTTTTGTTAACAGAAATTATTATCATATAGCTATAAAAGTCTTTGTCCTGTCAAGGCAGTGATATATTGCAGGAATACTTGTGTGCTGTTTAATTTTATTTTTTGAAAATAAAGTAGCAGCCTTGCCTCTTTATTTCAGTTTTCTTTTATATGGTAATAAAATCAGTTTGACCTTCAGGTTCATGTTTTGCTTGTGTGCTTTAAAATCGTACAGAAGATGCCTATGTGCAGCTTCTGTAACTTTCACAGGCTGAAAATTGGTTAAAGAAAATCATAACATGCGTCTATAGATAATAATATGGAATTTGGAATCCTTTTCCTTTTTATATTACTTGCAAATAGGAGGTGTGTTGTGAAGACAGATTTTAGAAAAAAAAAAAAGGATGAGGACTGGTGGAACAACGCCAGCTGGCAGGCAGAATAATTTACTAACAATGAACGTGCTCTTTACGGTGTTGGTCAGGGAAGTACCCCATTTTCACTTCCTTATACAAAACTAGAATGTGAACAAATCTCTAGCAGTTTCTTCAGGTGCATAAAGAAATTTTATTGACATATTTGGAGATGGAAGGGGAAAAAAAAGAAAAAGATGGGGGACCAGCAGAAGGAACAGTCAGCTTGCCTTCATAAACCAGGTTGGGGTTGTTTAGAAACCAGGCATTGCTTGTCTGTGGAGCTAGGAGGGCTAGGTAGGGAAGGAGAGTTTTCTAACACTTTCAGGTGGCATGTGCAACTATCACCATGTTTTGCTTAGAAGCAAAGCTGAAAATCTAGAGACCAAACAGTGAGAACAAGGTATAAAAATGAAGACTAAGGAAACAGGTTTCCCACACCATCCACCATCAAGCTGTTGAATTTGTTGTCACAAGATGCAGGAGAAGTGAGAAATGAAATGCATCTGAAAACGAGATAAGACAAATCGATGGAGGACTGGTCCACCCATTGTCATCACACCCATTAATCCAAATGAACCTTTTTGGTCAAGAAGGTATCTGAATGGCATACTGGTGCACCTTAGAAAGGTAGGACCAGGAGAAAAAAATGCTGTGTGTGCGCTGCACTTCTTGTAGATATTCCCTAAACATCTGCTATTGAGCACTTTCAGAGGCAAAAGTTGAAGGTGATAAAGTGGCTCTTTTCTCAGGTGATTTGTGGGAGTGCTCTGTGTTTCTCTGACAAACTGTTGATCTTATCTGCTGTCTATATTTTAAAATATGAAGCTATGTTGCCAGAAAGGTCCCCTCAGTGATCTGCGACAGCCAGTGCACTTGAGCTAGAGAAGTGGGTATAAAAGAAGGCAAGTTGTGCCATCTCTGCTACCTAGGAACTTCTGGCCCAAGAAAGCTGGACTCCATGTATCAACCCACTTTGGTGTCATGGGAGTATACACCGTGCAGGAATATTAAAAGAAATATCTATTTTTTTTAAAGAAAAATGTACAGGGTACAATTCACAACAACTAAATTCAAGTAGGCATGTCTGAATAAAAACACTATTAATAATTTAATCTTTTCTGATTATTCCCCAACATTCTTTTAATGAAGAAAAAAAAAAAACCACTGTCCCACAGAGACATTCAAAATTAAAGACATTTGGATTTTATCACTAGCATCATTTTAACTACCTTTGTAAAGTCATATGCAGAAATTCAGAAAAACATGTGAAAGGACCAACAGGGACATGCTTTAAGAGGTATTTAGGTGCTTAATGGGATTATTCAGGTTCCCAGTTTGTTGCTAAGGGGGCTGTACAGTGAAGCCCTTCATCCTGAAAGAGTGTGGCTGGTAATTTGAAAGGCATTTCAAAAAATGTAGAGGAAATAAAACTATTATTATTGTCTGTCATTTGGGTGTGTTTCTAGGAGGTTCACAGCATCATTTTCTCTCCTGGTTTCAGACACATTTTTTAAGTCCAAGGAGAATACTCCACAATTTGCTAGCCCTCAAAAAAAAGAGAGACAATAGAAATAGCAAGAAATTCAGGTTGGGTAGCCTCCAAGTAAAATGATTGCCCCTGTGTGATCTCAGATGTCAATAAGCAAGTGAATCTGGTTGCCAGACCATTACTGAGAAACAAATCTGCTTTTGGAGATCAGACCAGAATACACAGAGAAACAATGTTAAGCCCATTTTTGTCTTTCAAGAAAATACAACTATATTTCTTTATGTCAGTTCAGCCTTTTGTGTTCATGTTCCTCTCTCTGGCTTCTTAAGGAAGAGGTGTCACTTCCAGGAATCTGTCCTACCTTGCCCTGCTGTGAGCTCTTCCTTCTGTCTTTTTCAAAAGAAGGTGGGAGACGGTGGTTTATCAGCTCACAGCCACAGCATTCTTGCATGGAGGAGGAGGAGAGCAGCTTTATTACAGAAGACAAACATAACAAAAGCATAACACAGATTGCTTGATCTTGTTCATTAATATGCTGAATCATGAGCTATTATAATTTGGTTGCTATCATCTTTAATTAATTTTTCTTCAAAATATATCTTGTGAGTAATTTATTTGCCAACTTTTTTTCAGCGGTTTCTAATGGAAGAATAGATCTTTTTTAAACTCAAAATCAAAGTGGAGGTACTGAAACAGATTTTGTGAAACGTAATTTAGTTTAATTGATGTGTTTTACAAAGTTCCTCTAATATCACCTACTAATCAAACCACTGAGTGCTTTCTGTATTTTGAAATGTGAGATCGTAGATGTGCCAAGTCGCTGCCACTTTAATGAGTGAGATATGAAAAATGTGTGAATGAGATGCTAAATTATCTATTAGAAAGTACTTTGCTTTTGTCTCTCAACAAAATTTGCTTCAGATTAAAGACAGCTAAGCAAGACTTTTCCCAACTATTTTAATGAGCACGGTGAAGAACACTGCCTCTCTGTCAAACGACGTCTTTCTTACATTCTTAGATCTTCATAGCCACAACACCACTACTGCACTAACCTTCCAGAGCACTTTTGCCACACCACAGTTACCTTAACGTTTAATGTCATGAGCAAGCAGTAGGAATACATCTAGTCCTGAATGAGACACAAAAACTGAGCTACAACTCTGTGAAGAAAAGCAGAGAAAAGCTTGTGCACCATGTTTGTCGTTTTAGCCCTGGACTGAAGCGAGACTTACTGAATTATGTGCTTGCTTGAGTTACGTGCTGGAGGATGGGGAACAGAAAGTCTGTCAGTGCTAGATAAGTCAGTCCGGATAAGTGCACAGCTCATGAAGAAAGGACAGGGTGGCTGAGGACAAGCCATAGCTTTTACTTTGTGACTGACTACTTCAGGCCCGGCAAAACAGGTGGCAATTAGAACGTTTTTTCCAAATTGTTTTGGCAATTAACACATGTAAGCATCTTAGCCAATTTATTTTCTAAAAGAGTTATATACTTAAAAAGAGGAAGGGAATATTTATCTTGTTAGGCTCATAATTAGGATTCCAAGAGTGCAGACTGCCTCTGACTCCAAATTATTCATACTAGTTTTGTTTATTCATGTTGCAGAAATGTTAACAGAGCAGTTTCACAAATCTACTTAATCATTTAAGCCCTCTTTGCTTGTATTTGGTTTGTGTTAAAAAGATCTTTCATTAACCTTAAATAAGGGTTAAATAAATGTTTGGTCTTATGAGCAAACTAACTTCATCCAAGTGTAAAAGCATCCAGACGTGCTATTTTGTTTTGTAAATGATGTTTTGCAAATGAGGTTTTGCTGGGTCTTATCAAGCTAGGGCGAACCCTCAATATCTAAACTAGAGATCAGGAAGGAATCAAACCAGAGTTAACATAAAGTTCTAGTTAATCTAACCTCCATCTCAAAATCCTCTGAGAAAAAGACACGAGTGCTCCCACCTCAGGAGGATGTTCCATCAGCTCAGTGGGCCTTTGGACCAGTCATCTCACAGACACCATGTGCCTTTGTGTGGCCAAAAGCCAGGGATGAATAGGCGCTGGCTGCCTTGGGGAGTGGGGTTTGTTGCCCCAACCGTGCCTCTGTGCTGAAGATGGAATCCTTGTTATTGCAGTGCTTTTGGTAAACTCCAAAATCTGACCAGGATCCCTGATGAGGGGCTGTCTTCTTGGCTACGTCTTCTGCATTTCTGCCCTACCAAGACCACGACTTGCAGCCTTTCCAAGGAAGCTGGGAGGCTGAGGCTTATGAAAATAAACGCCAAGAGGCAGGCATGCAGTTATCTATGTGGAGGGAAACAATTGCTTCTGATTGCTAATATCTAATTTGGCTGCTACAGGAAAGAAGGATGGCTTTTTATGTCTGAGCATAATACACCACCTCAGATACAGAGCACACAAATAGCAATGTGTACAGCGCTGCTGCTTCAACAGGAAATTCCATTCAGCTCCTGACTTACATGAATTACCCAGCTGAGATAAACTTCACTAATGTAATGGCTTCTGGGGACAGTTCACACTTTTCCTTTAGTCTCTTAAACTGCTGTTACTCTCCCATGCTGGGCTGCATTGTGAGGGCAATCACTTGATCTGCTGCAGTTAAGGATGTTTCACCATTTCCATTATAAGCCTCTTTAAAAAAGATGCTTCAGGCTGCAATCTAGTATCAGAACCAGAGAAGGCAAGCAGAGGTTTGACCATGTTTTTAAAAGACTGTCTTTTACCATTCCTATAAGCAAGAGTCCAAAAAACCACATTTTTTCTTTGGAGCGCTTTGCTGCATTTTTTTACACAAAACTGCTATTAATTTCTCTGTATCTCTGCAGACCTCTGTGAAAAAGAAGAGCCAGCTTCTCTGTTTAGACAAAATACATGTGAAAATAATAGTCATATTTAGATTTAAAAGCTTCCATATATCCCTAAGAAATATTTTTCTCTAGGTATCAATAGCTGGCTGAAAAACTTGAGTGTGTGTGAGGATGCTGAGCTTTGGTATCTACACTCCCTTTTCCTTGCTGATGTCAAAATGACTATAGGTTAGAAATTAACTGCTAGACTTCAGGAAGTTTTTGGGACAACATTGCAACTAAGCAAGTGTTTCCCATTTAGGAAGCAAAATCGAGACATTTATCCAAAGGCAATATTATTCCTCCAGACTAAGGAACCTCCCTTACGTATGTCTTAATGAAACTGCTGAGAGTGGTTCCAACCCTTTTCCAATGAAAAACTGTCCTCGCTTTGCAACGGACAGTAATGCTGAGTTGCACTATTGACTATAAGCAGGAATTGACTTTTATTATTTATTGCATTTCATAGCAGGTCAGTGATGTTGGTTTAACAACTAAGAGCTTGAGTCTAAAGTTATGGGGCTGAACATCTTTAGCTTTGCGCAGATTCCACAAGTGCCTCTTATTTCACCTCAGTGTCTCACAAGTTTCCGAATTTTCTGCTCCTGATTATCTCGAAATGCATCCAGCTTAGTAATCAGGGTTTAGCTCATTGCTAGGTCGGCAGGAGATCAATGCCAGGCAACCCACTGCCTGACTTTCTTGAACAGAACTGTACAATGCCGTACCCAATCGGGTTGAGCCCAAAATGCAGAAGCAGCAAATGCCTTTTCAAAGTGGGGGGATAGCTTTGCTACTGCGGGACAGATGGCAAATGACCGTAATTGTCATTGCCGCAGATGCCTGGCACTTTCTTACTCAGAGATGTTTTTTCCTTTCCAAGCATAGATGCTTGAGATTAGCCTTTCTTGCTGCTTTCCGTGGGAAGTTCCGTATTTCAGAAAAGGCCATATCTCACCAGTAATCCCTGCAAGCCTTAGAGCAGGAGCCAAGTAGTGAGATTGCAGTCTTGCAGGAGGGAAGCAAGGGAAAAGGAAACCAAAGTTCACACAAGTAGCAGCTACTACATTAAGATCTGGTGATATGAAGTTGAACTTTGTGCCTCCCAATAATTTCATCCTTTCCTTTCTATTTCATAATCGGGAGATCAGACTTTAAATGTCACTTTCCACTGAAGCTTTCTCTATTTTTCCCCTGTCAGCTACAAAATACCAAACCATAGAAGCCTTATATAAAGTTCTTTTCTTCTTCTGTTTCCATTATTAATCATTTATGCCAGGGCTAACTCTTAAAAAAGTATGACACTGGCAGCAAGAGGCTGGCTATTTAGTCTCCTTCACCATCCCGGGGATACATGGTCACTTCAGGAGGCGAGCAGGTGGCGGTGCAGAGGCATGTCACATTCCTCAGAAGACCACCAGAAAAAGAAGACGGATAAAAACATGTTTTTTCACACCTCTGACATGTGTGACTGTGTATCTTCCTATTGTGGAAGCCAGAAGATGTTTAGAACCTCAGTTAAGCAGAGCGGGTTTGGTTACGTAGGAATATATGGTAGCTTGGAAGAAGTATTTCTCTAAAGTGTCGTATCTCTCTCCGCCCAGTCTGTCCCTTCACACAACAAATTTCTGAGAGAACATTCAGCAGTGAAAACATGTGGGTTTAATTTTAATATGCACAGGAGATCAATTAATGTATTTCATATGCAAATATGACAGCAATGACCCTGATTCAGAATGCTTGTTATTTCTGGAGTTGGCATATGGTTCTCTCTAACAGCAGGCATAATGATTGCAATAAATTGGCTCCTAATGCCATGTAATGAACTCTGATTTGTGTTAATTTGGGCAGTACTTAGCAATTTCATGTTAATTTTTTTAATCAGTTTTGTAAGACACTGTATATGAACTCAGCTGCATGTTTGGGTTTTTGGTAATGCTAAGAACACAGCCTGGCATATAAATGCAGCTTTTGTTGTAAAGCCATGTATTGTTAACAAAAATACAGAAGTGCAAGAAAGACAGACTTCAAAGGTACTTTATCCCATATGCTAATTAACACATATAATACTTTTTTAAAACTCCTAATTCTCTGGAATATATTTGGAGAATATTTCATTGCTCACTATAGTGCAGCAGTGCTTTGAAAAACATCTGGGACAAGGACTATAATTTTGTCCACAATGCAACTTCTGGCTTGCAAAGGCCTTAAACAAAGGCCCTAAGGAGTCAACAGAAAGATCATCGCTGATTTTACTAGGATTAAAATGAAGCTCCTGATGTATTAACAACACAGATCCCAATTTTGCAAACAGCTGCCTGCAAGGAGATGCCTGGATTCCTCCCGTTTCCTCTGGGAAGGTAGGACACCCTGAGTGGGCTCCCAGCACCCAGCATCTCATTCATACGTTCAGTTGCTTGGAGATAAGGGCAGTAACAGTATGAAATACAAATGGACTTCAGAGTACCTGGGGCACAGTTATTGTTTGGTGTTTGTACAGCATCTCGTACACTAGAGAGGTCTCAGTACAAAACCAGCACTCCTAGATGAGTCAGGAATGATGTCAATGTCATGACTGCAGAGTTACCTGCCTCCTGGGCAACTTGTGAGAAGAATGGAAGAGAATAAACTAGTAACTTTTACTGTTCTATGTACTTGGTTTCATTTTATTTACTACTGAATTTATGTACTGGATTCTTCTGGATTCTCTATACAGGCACAGCACCTATACACACGCTGAATTTAGCAGCCAATGGGACTTTTCACATGCTTAAAATTAAGCATCACTTTATGTACACTGCCAAGCAGGGATAAAACTACATGCTTCAGTGCTTTCCTGGATTGGTGCATTAGTCAAGATCTAGTGCCCAGGAGTAAGCTTTTCTTGATTAAAATCTAATTCCCAATGTTATCAACACTTTACGTAATAAATCAGAAAATGATGTTGGACTTACTTTAGAAACTAAAACGTGGCTGTAAATTTAAAAAGGCTCTTGCATCATCTTGATAAAAGTAACCCACTAAAAAAGCAACATTTGCAATTCAAATCGTTTGGTCTACCCTCTTCTGCTGCTTCTCCCTCCCTCCATATAGTCAGTTTTCCCAGGTTTCCTGTGAAGATAGCTCACGAGTAGCAGGGGAAATCTCTAATATTATATGAAGCAGTTCAATAATTAGGTCAGTTATTGAAGTGGTTGGGTTTTAGGAACCTGATTCTTGGCTGTTCATTCTACAGGTAGGTATGAATAGTTATAAAGATGGTTATCTGAATATTGCAATGTGAATACAAATGGTAATTTCTCATCACTGTGAAATAGGACTGTGCTGTGAGATTTTACAGGTTGATCTGTCAAATCTTTGTGTGTCCAAATAATAGGAGAGAATGGATTAGAAAGGCCATGTAGAGCTGCCAGTCATTTAATAGCTGTTTTCTCCCAACACTGTCTTAGGCCTTACCATCTAAGGTATGCATGCAACAACACTATTACCATGAATAAGAAGATGGTCAAATACACATTGAGATAAACTTACATGTGAAGTTCTACTTACCTTTTTGTCACCCCACCATGCTTCTGTGCACTGCAATACATCCTCAGTGGCATATAGTAGCTCAGGCACGTAACTTCAACTTCAGTGGTGTGGATGGATTGACTATAAATTAAATATTTATATGTCATCTCGTTTTAACAATAGATATCTGGATGGATATAGGAAAAATAGATACATTTTACCCCAGAAAATCTCAGGCAGAAAATTTACTACAGTGCATCCTTTAGCAGCACTGTCATAGCAATGCTTTACAAGATGGGGCATCAAGATACCTTCGACTTTTAACTCAAAGGGAAGGATTTATGCCTAGAACAAGAAGAGATACACCAGAAGCTAAACAGAGACATCTAAGTGGTAGGAAGTGAGGAGCAGATGGAAATTAGGAGAGGTATCAAGGTCAAGCTATTAATATTAAAAGGATGAACAAGCCCAGCAGACCAATTTGTAACTGTCCTTAGAGGTGCTCCTGTCCCTAAGCTACAGGTGGAGATGGAACATGATGGACTCACAAAACGCATTATTAATACACTGTGTACTTTCTTTGAAACAGATGTGATGGCTGTGGCAGCCTGGATGGCGAAAAGCAATGGCAATACAGCTGCAGGTTTTTGTTGCAGATCTTTACCTTACCTACCAAATTACTGTCTTCTCATGAAGTAGGTCTTTGTTCAGTCCTTTATCAAGCCATTGAGCTACACTTCTACAGATCTTTTATTTGTGCTCAGCAGTCCAGTAACATGGTTCCCAGTCTCTGATTCAGAAAGGGCTCATTAGCAAAGCTCGCTAGTGCCTGATTGAAAATACAACACAGACAGATCTTCTATGATCTGTCTTCTTTAAAGCTTCCTGAAAGTCTTTTCAACCTTAAAACCTTTGAAAAAGATGAAGCTTTGTGCCCCCTGAAACAACTCTGATCATCCACAAGAATCCATGAAAGGTCACTTGACCTGAACAAGACCCACGCTAACATAAATCCTGCTATCTGTCCCAAACAGCAACCAGCCGCAGTCCATGAGGGCCATTAAAACACAACTATCATTGCTGTCCTGTAGAGAATTACTGTACTGGAGACACAGCTGTTTGAACTCTCTTGTTGGGCAGCAAGACTTAGCACCTTCTCCTTTTAAGTCCAGAAGGGACCCCTTAAATAGATACTATTTATACTGCTCAGACCCAGTGTTCTTCCTTTTTTGTTTCTTAAGTCTAGCTGGGCTTTAATAAACACAGCAGTTGAGATGGAAAGGAGCCCAAGCCCTTTCCATGAGTGAATTGAGTGCTTTTTCAAGGGCCTCCCTATAAAGGCAATGAAAATTTCATGCTAAATGCTGTTTTCATCAAACCACTCTGAAAGCTTTTAGACCTCTTTCAGACAGCTCTCGTTGACTTGTTGATGAAAGCCACTCCACTGGCTTTCAAGTAAAGGCCATTCTGGTTTCCCCAGACCTTGTGAGAGGAAGAAAAGACACATAAATTCTGAAATCTACTCAGCCTACAAATAGGAAAAGCAGCCTATTGACTTCAGCACAATTGCAGGGGGGTTTGCCTCTTAAAGGAGAAAAATTCAGCAGAATAATAAAGGGGAGAGAGGAAAAGGCACAGAAAAGAAGTAGAAGGGAGGATAACTCAGGGGAAAACTGCAAGAGAAAGAGGATTGAAATGTGTCTGTGAATACGCACACACATATATAAGTGATATTTTTCTCACTTTTTTTTTTTCTTTTTAACTTAGAGGCACATATGGCCTCTTTTTTTCCCAAAGACACCTTTATTGCCATGATGAATTTACACCACCGTTCACTAGTACCTGGATGCAGTTTTGGTTACGATTCCATTCCTCTAGCCAGCTCCCTAGTAATCTTTTTCCCCTTGGGGATGCCCTAGAAGTCTCTTCCCTGTCAAGCTCACACAGCATTTGTGGAACAGGAGTCAGAAACCAAATTCAACAATCATCAACCTTTGTATTTTGAGTCCTTTGGTTCCACAGGACTGACACAGCTTTACCAGGGCTGTTTCTCCAGGACTGGGCACTGGGACCCATCTCAGATTCTGTGGCTGGTTCCTTCCTATTTCACCAACTGACTCTCATTCTCACCTTCCCGACCCACGATCACTCTCACCCTGGCTGACTAGCTCTCAATCTCTCCTCCACCTCTCCAAGGCTTTCCCACCTTGGCCTGCAGCCTTTTTCTTTTTAATCTTTCTGGCTGCTCTGCAGCCTAAATGTAAAGCCAGCCTTCAGGACAGGCTAATTCTTTAGTGACCACATGTATGGACCTTAGGTGCCTCATGACAGAAAGACTTGGTGGCCCAATTTCAAAGTTAATTAGACCTTCAGCTTCCCCTGATTTCAGAGAGAATTAAATGTCCAGACAACCAAGGGATTTAGCATAGTTCCCAAAATCTTACCCTTGCTTTCCATTATCCTAAACAGCGTTTTGGCTATTTGAGTAGAGGTTTACTGCCCTGGGGAGAAATTCAGGTGTCTTAAATAGGAAAAGAAGAAAAACTTTATTTATTGGACAACAAAAGAATTAAAATGATGCAAAATTTATTCACCAAAAACAACCTAATGCAGTGAATTTCAAGCATATGCATTAAGTTCACCAGCAGTCGGAAAGCGTTGAAACCTCGTATCTTCAGCACACACTGGACTAGGATTAATTTTAGAATTTATCTTGAACTCAGGCTTGGAAAGTCCTATTCCCTTCACAATTCAAAGAAATGGTTCATGTCTTTATTTTTAAGGCTCCGTTAAGCCCAACCTCATCAGCTGTGCCTTTGCAGTTCGTTTGGTCTCTTAGGGAGGAGTTAAACTGGCCAGGCAAAAACAAAAGCTAGATAAATAAATAAATAGATACAAGCAGCTTTCCGGGTTCTTGGGGTTGCTTAGCATTTCACTGTATCTCTCTTTTTAATAAGTCATTGCAACAGCAGAACAGATTGCTCAGTAAAAGCTGACATTTAGAAAGGAAAAGAGCACATCTTTAACAGTCTGTTCCCAGCAAAGGCATAAATACATATCTACAGAAGCTCAGCCAACCTTCTGGTTTGCTTTTTTTTTTTTTTTAATATACATGTAAGCAAAAGTAATCAGTTAATTTCAGGATTTTAAAAGCACAGCAATGTTTATCCAGGTGTAATCCATGACTGCCTATTCCCTCTCTCCTCTGGGTGTTGCTGGCTGCTAAGATTTTGGGATACTGTGACTTGCAAAGGTGGGACAGAAAACAAGGATTTAAAATCAAGGCAAATTGAATACTTATGAGTTTTCTACAAGCCTGAAAATATTTCCCTTTTCACCCAGAGTGCTTGAAGGAACTTTCTGTTGCCAAACAAGTAACTTGGGCACGAGGATATTCAACAATTTGAACACTGATACCAAATATATTTGGAAGTCTAATCACATATGTAGGAGAGCAATTTTTGAATGTGTCCACCCCATTATGTTACCCAAGACTTTATTCAAAAGGCAAGGAAGTACAATTCCCTTTTGGCAATGAAACAGTCATTCAGGCAGCTTGGGCACTTTTGAAGTCTTCACACCTGAAGGTTCAGTTCAGTTTCTGATATTTAAAAATCTTGGCTAAAATCACTCAGATTACTAAATACAGAGCAGAGGAAATAGTTTTTGGAAAATGTTGGCCATAATCCTATAAAGCACTATCATTTCTATAATGGATGACATCACCTCTCTTTGACTCATCTTACTTGCTGTGGCTGTAAGGCTTGAAGAGGATTTAATTGTTAAGCTGTAGAAGGTTTCCTCATACATCAAATTGGATAGGAGAACTGTCATTTCCCTCCATCATTCAGTCTTTTCATTCTCTCCACATGGAGCCAATCAACTGAAAGACAATATCCTCCAACAGCTCAAATTGCTGTTAATCTCCACACAGTGTCATGTTGTGCCCTTAATTCCAGCTGTCTCCATTGTTACCATATGCTACTGGCAACCTATCAACATTTGACAAGGATTTAGTCTTTTGGCATAGCCTCCTTCTATGACTTTTTATGTAAAATGCGATTCCTTGGATTCTCTGTAGGCCACTGAGAAGAAGTGTTGTAAGTGATTTTTAAAAAGGAATGTCCTGGCAATACCAACTGCTGGTTTGTAACAGAGACTGAGAAATCTGACACTTAAAATGGGAGGTAGGTAATTCACTGCTCTGATGTTGGCTCAAGTTAACATTTGGTTCTTAGTGTTCACGTCGTACAACAAACCAATCACTCTCCCAACAGCACATGGTGTGGTAATACGGAAAACCCTGGAACGGGATGGAAGGTATGTCTTCATGACACAACTTAGAAACTATTGGGAGAGTGTAGAAGTATGTTAGTCTGCCAGTTGCTTCATGAATGCTAGGAACATCTGGACTCATTTTGTCTCAGTTTGCAGATGACCCAATCAGTCTGTTCCATGCTGCTTTCTTTATTCATGCTCATGTATGACACCTCAAAACCTTTGTCTCATTGGGTGAGCTCATCCGTATCTTTTGCGTAGTGCCTGGAGTTTGGCACACACCAACTTTGGACTGAGGCACAAGTGTAGCAAGTGCACTACTCATGGCTTGGCCAATGTTCCCCCACCAGGAGGTTTCTTCTCACTTTCCATCAGCTCACAGCAGGTGACCAGAGAAGTTATTAGAAATGTCACCATACACTTTCCTACAGGAAAGGCCAATCCCGGCTTCCTGCTTAGAGATCACTCCAGGCATGAAAACATGCAAGTACATAATTCATTAAGTTTATTTCTTATTAATATAATACTGGTTGATCTCATTATCTATATAAATGTTCCATTTCTATTCGAGTTCTGTTAGTCTCTTGGCCTCAGTGATGTCTGACGAAGAATGAGGCTAATTTCTGCTCTAATTGTTAGAGAAGCATAACCTGGGAGAGCTGGCTTGCCTTTCCAGAGTGTGCATAGCATAGAGTTTCAAAATATCATGATCTGTAAGGTTATAAGCTAGACAAGTTGCAACTAATGGGGTGTCTTCAGTGTCTGAGAAAAGACGAGGTTGAAGTTTTAGCTGTTTATTACACAGTCATCCCTGCTTCTTCAATAACTCATTTTGATATTTTGTAATTTGCAAAAATGCGCCTGTGTGATCCCACAGGCTCTTAAGTACTTTGTAATGAATGTGTATGAACAGATGGAAAATGGTTTCAATTTCGGAGAACTGCTAATGGATGTCACCAGCTATTAGAAAAGCTCAGGTGGTTCCTTTTTGGGAGAATAGGTATTGTCGTAAGACTCTTCACCTTTAATGAAATGCTTGCTCATTTACACCTTGATGGTAAGTTTAAGATGGCCTGTACTAGTGAAAACAGATTAGAAACTGAGCTGGAAATTATTCACTGTTAAATAGCCCAGAACCTCAGATCCAAACATTTCACCTGAAAATAACAAAAGCTTGTTGTAGGTCACTTCAGTATGAGGGAAAATTTGTCACTGGAAAAAAAAAATTAATTACAGAAAGGATAGACTATTTTTTCTCTCTTTCTAACAGATATCAGTCCATCCATCAAATATATCTCTCTCCAATTTAGAGAGAAGGATGTTGTGGGGGACCATGCCAGAGGCCATACAGAATTCCAGATACATGATGTCCATAGCTCTTCCCCTGTCCACTGGTGTAGTCACTCCATCACAGAAGGCCACTAGGTTGGTCAGGCAATACTTCCCTTGGTGAAGCCATGCTGGCTGTGTGGAATCACCTCCCTGTTCTCCATGTGCCTTAGCATGGCTTCTAGGAGGTTCTGTTCTGTGATGCTCCCAGGCACAGAGGTGAGGATGACAGTTTGATAGTTCCCAGGGTCCTCCTTTCCACCCTTTTTGAAAATGGATGCAATGTTTACCTTTTTCCAGTCATGAGAAAGTATATTGCAAACCATCATGCGTTGCATGACACTACAGCTCTTAACCTTGTTGCGTATATTCCTCTACAGTCAGGCTGAGTTTGTTTTAGTTTTATTTTATTTCAATTAATCTCACAACAGAAGAAATAGAAAGCTCATGAGCAGCTGGGACGTGGCAAGTCCTTTATCCTGATTCATAAAAGTG
Source organism: Pterocles orientalis (assembly GCA_011057875.1). NCBI lineage: Eukaryota > Metazoa > Chordata > Aves > Pterocliformes > Pteroclidae > Pterocles > Pterocles orientalis. The sequence goes on along the minus strand of WKFP01015183.1, from coordinate 415,397 downwards.
GCAGATAAACCAAAGAAAAACTATTCCAAAGGCACAGAACAGCAGTCACTTTGCTTCTTGCCAGCTCTGCACTGAAGGTAACAGATGCCTTTCTTTGAAACCAGACTGCTGGAATTTCACAGGGGGGACAAAAAAAAGGGGGAAAAAAAACCCATAAAAAGAGTCCAGCTGTCAGGCTCAAATAGCCCTGAAGTAGAGCTACAAGCGAAGGAAACAGAAAAACATTCTGTAAACCAAGAGCTGAGAATACTATTTCACTATGCGTTGATAAAATTGTCCCGCGAAAGTGCTGCTTTCCTAACAGCTCCTTGATTCAACAGGACAGGGGCTTTTCCCATCCACGTTTGACGCTGTCTAATGAAAATGGTGCCTTCCAAAGACCGGTTGCTCACCTGCTTAGCAAGATAACTCAAGTTCACCTTCAGGCCCACCTATAGAAATGGTGGGCCAGGACTCGGGGAAGCTGTAATTTTCACATCGCTCTTCACTTCAGCATGTGCAGCAAGACAAACGTGGGGTCATTCCAGCCACGCTGAGCCCCTGGACCACACCAGCCATGCACTACAGCAAGACTCACTCAGCACAAGCATCGCTTTCCACCTTGTAGGATTAGATTAAAGATGATAGATGGGCTTTTTAAAACACTAAATCCCGGCGTAAAGGATGGCCTGGCATGCTTAGTTCCTACTTGTGTCTCATTAAAATGGAGCTAGGAATGAGTATTTATCTCCTGTGCAGCTGGGGTAAAACAGAGCAGAGCACCAACACAATTCAAGGTAGAAGGAAAGAGTGCTTAACACAGAGCTTCTGCAGAAAAGAGCCTCTTTGGTAAAGAAGTTCTTTAGCTTTAAAGGCTTCTTCTCTCACAGAACACAACAGGTTTGCAGACAACATGGAAAAAAGCTAAAAAACCATCCCCAAGCCAGAGGCGAATACTGCGTGTGGGGTATAGAGGAACTGCATGAAAAGTCCTGTTGCGAACCTGCTGAGATGACAAAGGCCAAGCTTGATTGCTGTGGATGACCCAGGTTATAGTTTCAAAAAGCCCTAAGAAACTAAAAACCTAATTTCTTTGGCAGTGCTAGGCTCCTTTTTCAGGTGGTTTTGTCCTGGGAATGTGGTTTATTTTGGGTGCACAAAAGCAGGGCTCAGCGTGCTCAAAGCGGAGCAACCAAACACATTTTTAGGTAATTCTGGCAGAACTGTGAGGGAAGTAGTGTGCAATCTTATTGTGTCGGATGAGGAGCACATACACAAACACATAGGCACCTGTATTCGCCTCAGCCTGTGGCTCTCTGCAAGCCTGCTGGCTCCAGAGCCAAATGGAAATGCTAAGCATGGCTGTTCTTAAAATGACATAACTTCAATGAAATGGAAAGAAACGTTTTTCTTAAAAGCCAAATACTGAAATGAAATAAACTCTGGTGGAAGAAGTAGTCTCCTTATTTTCTGAAGACTGTGCAAAAAGACATAATGGTTGTATAACCCTTAAAAGGTTACGCAACTAAACGTTCTTTAGTGATGCAGCCTTGGCATGCCAGAATTCAATAGCAAAATGAGTCAAAAATGTAATTTATGAGGGACTCTCTCCTGGTTCCCTCCTTACACAAATCAAATTTGGAGGCAGAATAATGTCTTATGACAGCAAGGCAGTACTCTTGGACGTACTGCATAGCAGCTTGCAGTATACCTTCATCCGAAATTACATTTATAAAAGAAATGTTCCATTCAAAACCATTTTTAGCACATTTACTGACACCTAATACATAACTCTTGCTACCTTATGTATTTCTGCATGTAAGACGTTGCACCGTGCAGACCCCAGTGAAAAATTGGGGCAACAGAGAAAAGTTATTGTGGCTGAAATAAAGACTGCAGCCTGAAATGCCCAGGAGAACAGGACTACGAGGGCCAGCCACTGTCCCTCTCCACCAGCTCTCTCTTGCTAAGGCAGAAGCATGAAGGATGCTGGTGTTGGGTACCCCAGCCCAGAGGGGTTGTTTTCCCAGCAGGTCATCACAGAAGGTGTATGAAAGCTGCTCACAGCTCGGGTACCCTCTCCACCACTTAGAAGCTCAATTCGGTTTCTCTGCAGCAGGTAATATCTTTCTTGTGTCTCCAGTAATTCCACAGTGCAGGGACAGGCATTTAGATTTAGATGAAGTGGGTGTGTGCAAACCAGGGGCAGTTTAGGATAAACCAAATTTGCATATGAAATTAGATAACAATAGGGACGCTGCTCTGATTGAGTTATTAATCTTTCACTTTTCATTTAATTCAAAACCTCCCACTTCTGAAGTTATCTGTAGCTGCCACAGAGTTGGACACACCAGAATGCTGCAGGAGCCATGAATCTTTTAGCCAAATTCAGACTAATTTTAATCTGGAATGAACAATCCTCTACTCAATTGCCATCCTATCTATATGCCTGGTGCCATTTTCACCCCTCCCGCATGTTTTTTAATGGATATAATTTCAGTCGGTTTAATCACAAGACACAAGTACAAGTTGACAAAGGAATGACTTCATTTATCTTGCCAGGGGGTGACAGTGCTTTGTCGCTGGGATGTCAACACGCTTAGACGTTCCTTTTGAAGACAGCAGCTATTTGATAATAAGTATTGCAAAATTCAAATCTGTTGGCCTCTGGGGGGTTAGACAGTGAGAGACTGAAAGAATTTGCAAAAAGAGAAAGCAAAGAAAAAGAGGGTGTGGATTTTCATTATATATATATCAAGTCACTTGATTCACATGAAGTTTTCCCACAGAGGGAAAAACAACCAGAGCCAACAATTTGTCCTTCTCTTTAATAAAATACATGTTCTGACCCCATAATGAGCACCCGGCTGGGCAGCTCAGATGATGTGCTCGCTCCTGCAGAATTGGCTGTGGCCAGATGATAGGAGTCAGTCAGTTAATATTCTCACTTGCCTGTCCTCCCTGACTTAGCTCAGATGATTGTGTTGTGGGAGAGACTTTGGAGCAGTTTATCAGTTGGTACCATTCCCTATTTAGAGTTGAATTCAGCAGTTCATGTAATCCTGCTCTAAAGAGAGATGCTAGAAAAGAGTCTAAGGAGTGTTAACTCTTCTTTTGTTAACACTTCTTTTATTGACAAAGAATGCCTTTGGGTTGTGCAGAAGAGCTGTAGCTGACCCATTTGCTAATCCCCTTTACTGAGTAGTTTACTCAGGAGGTGTGGCTCTGAAAGCTGTCTCAAAGGATCAGTATTCATCCTTTTGGGAATTTTTTTCTTCTTTTTAGCATGATGGCTGCAATTAATGGGCAAAGAGCGATCTGAGAGGCCAGGACCTTCCCACTGCAAGACATGGGAATCCCTAAAACAGGAGAGATACCCTCCTCTGTCCTGCATGCAGTCACACAGCATCTGACTTCTCAAGGGTCTCGGCTATCCTTTTAGTATGTGCCTCTTCAGGAACCTTTTCTAATGAGTCTGGTGGGTAGTTTCTAACAACATGAATTGCCAGACCTATGTCAAAATTATGTTTTTCATGTTACTTCTACCTCAGTCAAACAATTCTTCCTGCCCCTCCCATGGGCAACAATCTTCACCGTGAACTTTCGGTGAATGCCCTGGTGCCTTTCCCACTGAAGTCTTACTTTTGGGACCAGCTCTGCTGGACCTAGTTATCAAATGTCATCACAGAACAAAAATAAATGATACAGGCACTTGAGCACGGTTCTGTGTTTTCTTCCATCGGCACTGATGTTTGTTTCTGTGTGGTTCAAACCACAGCGATGTGGAAGCTTCACGAAATAGTTCCTGAAGTCAAGAGCTGTTCACTCCGGTGCTATATGAAGATTAAATGAATCAGTGGCAAGGAGCTGGGACCAGAGCTCAGGTCTGTCCACCCCTTCAAGTGCTCCATCCATTTGTCTGCGTTGCCTTCCCTGGTTAATTTTTAACATCTGCAAAGCTGTCATTTGCATGCTTAAACCAAAACTGGTCAATTGCTGGATTCCTTTAATGTAGTTTAAATTGTACTTTTATGATTAAACTGCAGAAAAATGGCTTGGACAATTTGGAGAGTGAGTGACACTTCACAGCTAAAATTAATGTATTTAGATAATTTTTTTTTGTTATCCCAAAATCTGTGTGTAGGAACAGCAATATCAAGTGATGGTTAGTTATTGAAAACAACATTTCAAGGACAGATGGATTATTACCTTTCCAGCAAAGTACTCATGTTTCTGCTGAGCAACCTTCTTCATCTCCTTTTATTACTGAAACTTAATGACATAGTAATATAGAACATAATTAATTTTATAATAATTTTTAAATTTACGTGATAACCAAGGGAGAATTCCGTCTACCGAGCCCATTTGGATTTTCAGTCTCTCTGCTAAAAAATGCCAAAAAACATCTACCAGTTACTGACAGGGCTAATGATGACCTCTGACCATGAGAGCCCAAAGTGATCTCCGCCTTGGTTTCCCAGCTGCAAAATATAACTGGGAACACAGATCACTGCAGGCTAAGCGCCCTTTTCCTTTTTCATCTTTTAGCGTTCCAATCCTGCAGCGCATCCGCACACAACTTTATCACTGTGACAGCACTGCTGTTAGTGGAGCTGCTCGAGGAATAAGGTCAGCGAGTGCATGCTTACAAGGCCACGGACTGAAAAATATTTGGGATGAGATTTATTCCCCAGTTAAGAACCTGAACCGTGCCCAGCACAAAAGATTCTTCAACTTGTTTGTGGCTTTCCCAGTAAAAAAAGTTTGCAATAATAGTAATGAAGTGAGGAGTTCTATCTATTCTTTATCATTTCACAGCACTGTCATATTTCACGTCTGGTACTGTATTTGACTTTTATTACCAGCCCTGTTAATATATGATATATCCGTAGGACTGCAGACTCAGAAGATAGATTGGCCATTTCTAATAAATATTAAGCTCTAGTGTTATACACTTGCTAATCAAAAGAAAGAAAAATACACCTGCTTTGCAGAGCTCTGAATTTCTAACGTGGAGATGGCCTGATGGAGCACGCAGGTTTCAATCAAAAGCAAATCTATTTACACGGGTTGATGTGCTTCAGAGAGGCAAAAATAAGCATGAAAGACTAAGTAGCTGAGGACTGTTTCCCTCTTTTTATTTCAGTTTCTTTCCACAAGACTGCACAGTACAATTATAAGGTATTGGGCATGGAGCAGCCTTTCATGTATTATTTAGAAGAAAGCTCAGCTGCTTTAGATGGTAAAAGGGTACAATGTAAAGTGAGTATTATCCATTATTTTCACTTGAGCTGAGAATTGTTTTAGCCCAGTTTCCTGTCTAAAGGGAAACCCAGCTAGTGGGTCACTTCGCACTCCCATTACCCAGACCTTGAGAGCTGCCTTAACGAATCCAGTGCCGACTCCCTGCTGATTATTGATTCCAGCTGGCTCAATGAACAGAAATAAGTAGTTCCTAATTTGTTGTGACATTGCATAGATGTGTTTATTTATTAAAGGAGGGAGCTGTGGCAGCATGTCTCCCCTTCAGCACAGCTACAACTAGGTGTGTATTGGCAGGGACTGGGGGGAGAGGGGTGGGTCACAGCTTGCGTGATGAGATGCTCACAATTACTGCTTCTCAGCAGGGTTTCTTGGTTCCCTCTTCTTGCCTTTGCTTCCCATCACTAATATTTTGACTGCTCAAAGGCAGGGGATGTAGTTTTGTTCTGGCTCTGTACAATGGTGTCTGAGCTCAGGCCACAAGCTCCTAGTTATGACCTAGAAAGATGTTACCACTGTATCTCACAGCCCCGTGTCCAGACCTGCTGATAGGTTGAGCCTACTGCCATTATCACGATGCTAGTGTCTTCATGACAGTGGTGCCATTACCTTTCCACACCTTTTCTTTGAAAGGCAATGAAAAGAGAAACAAGGTGCAGTCAGACACTGTTATTTTTACGATGTACAAGGTGAGAAGAGAAACCAATAGGTGTGGAAAGCCTGGGGTGCAGTGAGTCTCCTGATCACAGCAGAGGTGAGACCGAGCTGATCACAGCTGCCACCAAAGGCATTTTTCATGCCAAACCATTTTGTCTCATTCACTGCATTCCTGGGTCCCGGCGGTATAAGCTGCATCTGTGTGGCTCCGTGCCCTGGAACAGCCTGATGCTGCTATGATCATATTGTCCTGGGTCTAGAGCTAATTTGGGTATGGCTGCACAACCCTGCAATGTGGGGGAGATGGAGTGGTCACTCTTAGGGTCTAAAATTCACTTCGTAACTCCAGTTTGCTATGACATTTGGATGTCTAGTATTTGAAATCAATTCCCAGGAAACCACGGATGGTCTGAAGTCAGTTGAAGTTTACAGAGCCGGGTGGGACACTAGTTTCCCAAAGTTATCAGGTTTGGATTCAGGAAACCTAGATTCAAATTCCAGCTCGATGTGTATTAGCTGATGCAACAAACTCAGTGCTACAGTTAATCTATCTGTAAAATGGGGTCTTAATTGTTCTTATTTTCCCTATCTCTGCCTGCATTAGCCACATACAATCAGCTTTCCAGGGCAGAGAGTGTCTCTCACTCCCTGTTTGAGCCAAAATTTTTTATAATGGCAACACCATCTCTTCTGGGGCCTTTAGGCACATCCATGATAGAAATAACAACAACAAATTTTATCCAGAGGAAAAAAGCAAGGAACTAGGTATGTTTTTCCTGAAAGCATTTTGTGCTGCAAAGATATTTTTTCCCTTCTGTAATGAAACAAAAAATGGTACAGCAGTAAATCCCAAACGTGCTCTTCTTTCAGTAGCGTAATTTGACAGAACTCTAGCAAGACAACTGATGTTTCTTTCATTTATTTTCTCTAAAAATTGTTACTCAACCCTGTGAGGTGGAACTAGAATTACACGTTCTACACTGATGATTAAATAACCCAATTAGCCTTGGAGTTTAATCACTAAATATTCTGGTTTGGAGTGTATTGGTATATATTCTAAGAATTCTATTCACAATTTTGTGGACTATGAAGAGAAGTAAGTTGGAGGAAGGTTTCTGACCTCAGCCTATACTTGATATCGCTGCATTTTTCTGACAGCTTCAAAAAGCCAAGTTTTGTTTCTCTCAAAAGTAGTGAACATTAATTTACCTTCATATACATTTTTCTTCGTTTCTGAAGAAATGTTTTTGTCCCCTTTTACATAGCTCTGTTTTGCCTGGTCTTTTGTACTGGCTGTTAAAAGACCTTAACACTAGTGAATTCTAGCAGCAGTCACGACCTTGAAACACTTGGTATTAACATTCTTTAATTGTTAATACTTTTCAACAACCCATTAATTTTGGATTGTGCAGCAAACACATCTTTACAGGCAAATTAATGCCACCCATGTGCAAATTATCTCCATGTGAGCTCCTTGCAGCTTTTGTTAGTTCCTATAAAAGTAAGCAATCTAAATTTCCAATATAAATTGGCCACTCATGTATGTGAAATTGCAACAAGAGCCTTTTTCAGAGACTCCCAGTGCCTGTCACTGACTAATAAAGCCATGCATATTGGCCAGAGAGGCAGACCAGCTCCTGGACTGTCAGTGCAGGGCTCACAGCAGGCTCTACCCACCTATGCAGTAGGTAACATCTACCCCTCTGGTCCCAAAATGCAAAAGAGGTGGAGAGAGCTAAAGGATTTAATCGATGCTGCATGCTGGCTCACTGCCTGCCTGGCACTGGGGATGTCACACAATTGAGCTTCACCACCTGGGCCCTGATCAGGCTTCATGGACATGTTCTCAACACCTGGACATGTTCCAGAGCTCCTCACATTTTCTGCTAGTGAGTCAGAGAGTGAAGGAGCTGAACCTAAGAATTAAGAAGGAAATACATCTCCTTGCAGCTGGGATCCTGGCTCAACTCTCCTTCGGGCTCACCTGCCACCGTCAGACACAAGACCCATGAAACGTCCCATCTGTGTCCAGAGCTCCCATACCTTTACTGGCCCAGCTGAACCGTCCCAGCATGCTGATTGGCAGTGATTCAGCCTTAATTCTCATCTCCAAATTAATCCATTGGCAGGAAAGCTTTGACTATACTCCTGATTACATCCTCCAAACACTTATTACACCTACAAATGGTTTCTTGACAAACCAGAGCTTCATTGCATTCTCACAGCCAGCACAGTAATAAAATGGAGAATAAATGTGACAACGATCTTTTGTTTTCCTTTGTGAAACAGCTTGGCAGTACCAACACAGAACAAACCCTGCGGCCACGACAGCGATGTGAAGGGCACAGGTTTGCTCTTGCAGCTCAGAGCTGTGCTGCTTCCTAGAGAGAGGCACGTCTGATGTCTGAGGAAGATAGAACTACACAACGGTAAATGTGGGACTAGCACACTACAAGTGTTTTCAGGAATAGCAGGTCAGTCTCTGATAACGCTGTTAATATGCTTCTGCATGTTGTAAAATAGGGCTGGTAGAGCACAGTTGCTTGATCTACTCCTGGTGGTCCAAGTAGTCTGTTCTGGTCGAATCATAGAAACATCTAGGTTGGAAAAGACCTTTAAGATCATCAAGTCCAACCTAGTAGAGGAAATATGGAATTTACCTGATGAATGAGTAATCCCCACTCAAACACTGCTCCTGGTACCTGTGGCTTTTCAAGGTAAAGGCCATTACCTTCACAGACTCTGGCAGCTGGCATAGGTTCAGGTCAAGAATTTTTCTGAGGTATGAAAAGAAAGTAGTGTGTCTTTTGTGTAAGAGTTTTCGGTAATTAGATGTGTGTTAAGTGATGCAGATGATTACCTTGCAAGTTCCTGTGCCTACTAAGGGCTCCAACAAATATATTTTAATTGATCCCAAAGTTTTAGTTTTCTGTTCTGCATGTTAGGGAATTTTTATTGTACCCTTTGAGGGTGTTAAACACATATTTAATTAAACACACGTTTGTGCTTAAACATAAAGAAATTTAATGAGCAGTGCATTGGGCAAGATCCTACCACCATAAGCAGTTTTGCAAGAAGTCTGCAAAGATGCACCATGAGCTGATTCTTTACGTATACTGGCACCAACACCAATCCCATGAGCAGCAACACTGGGCACCTTAACCTCATGTGTGGTTCATCCCCCAGCCCCAGCTCTGTTTGTCAGAAGTGGCATTTCAGTGCTCATATTCCATGATGGTTACATCGTCAACTAAAAATGTTTGGAATTAATTGACCTACTTTTTGTTGCTAACAAAGAAATGTTCGGTCAGGGACTGTGTGGTGGTAAAATGCCCATCAAGCCTTTAAATCTTTTCCATGAGTTGCAATATCTTGTTGTGGTCACGTATTTCAAAGCAGTATCATTTGTCTTTCAATTAGGCTTAACTGATGAAAATTCTTCCTTCTGGCTCTAAAAATGTATACATCGTTTGAAGCAGCTTCTTTTCAATTTATTTGGTTTTAATTCTATATAATTGGTTGTCTAAACAAATTACTAGTTGTGTTTAATTTAGTCAACAGAGCCCAGCATCTTTATCTCTGGTGGCAAACAGGCTGATTCTTAATGAATTGGTTAATTATCTGGCAGTTTATGAACTGGTTTTGCTGAGTATCTCAATTATCATCACTGTGTAATCAAATCTGCCAATCACGTGACATTGGGGTAGTTCGTTGAGCAAATGCAAAGAAAGACTGTGACCAAAACTGCTGGGTCTGTAGTATTTCTCACGATAAGGGAAGAACAATTACATTGTAGAGCTAATCTGGAGGGTCTATAGTTTCTTTTAATTATCTTCTCTTTTGCCATGAAAGCTGTGTCTTGTCTGGCACATCTCCATTCACAAAGCTAGACTGTGATTGCCTCTAATTATAGAACAGAAAAGCTTTTTGCAAACAAGTATGAGACACACACTCTTGTCACAAGAAGATACCAAGCTAGACAGAATGATATCAACAAAAATGGATGCTGACTGTGACAGCTTGGTGACAAATTTATCTCCCACCCAAGATATTATTCTCCCAGTCACTCCCAGATACTGATGGAACATGCTTTCTGGGAGAGTTCCTCAAAAAAACCCAGCACGTCTACCAAAATCCAAAGCAGTCTCTACATGTTCTTCTGCCACAGGCAGCTGGTTATAAAAGATTGTGGTGACCCCTGGTTTCCTTGCTGTCCCAGGCTGCATCGATAGAGGAATGCCATACTGATTAGTAGCCCAAGTCTACTTTCTTTGTCAGGAAATCAAGTGAAAAAAAAAAATCCCTTTATGACAGTGTTGATTGTCTCAGTGACCTTTTACTGAGCTCCTGTCCTTTCCTGAGACAGAGAATTAGTCTCCCTTCTATTCTTGGTTTGAAGTGATAAGCTTGTTCCTTTGCCATGGGACTGGACAATGGATAAAATCAATTCTCATTTACGAAGCAACAGCAGTTTGCCTTTTCCCTTTCCTGCTGCCTTTATTGATTCCCTGAGGTCTCAGAGACACTATCAATTCTGCTGCAGCCCAGCTTTATTTGAAAAGGAACCATGATGATGGCTACGGTTCCTGAGAAAAGGGTCTTCTGTCTCCTCCCCATACCAAGGCCATTTATCCTATCTGTGGTGGTGTGTAGAGAGACTCTGGAGGAGTCTAAAGTCTTGTAGCGTGATTCTAGTCAGCTGTTGTCACTGCAGCTCTCTCATTTATCTGGATCAGTAAAAGAAAAAGGAAACTTACTCTGGGGAAGAAACAGAATCGTGACAGCTTTTTTCCTGATGGTGTTTTTAGCTTTTGGTCTCTTGACTGTCAATTGCATGGATACAGTCAGCATGTCTGCAGCATCCTGTCTAGACACTGCCCATCCATCTGCCCTGTCTCATAACACACTTTTTATTTACGTAAGGGATCGAACCATCAGTCGGTTCATACTGAACCCCCCACTGGGAGTGATATCTGAAATGCTATTCTTACTGGACTTTATGCTGATGTAAATGTCTAAACAGGGTGAGGAGATGGCAGAAAGCTGGGCCCCCATGGTTTCAAATGTTCATGCTCTGGGTAAGTGTCCTCAACCCCTTTTCTTGCAAACAGGGAATCCAAGGCCAAGGAGCTCTGGTGCAGCAGGTCAGTTATGACATTGGGACATATGAGATTTGGCTTTTATTGATTGTGGTAAGGTTGGCTGGTGTAAAAGCTCCTTTTCTCACAGAATTGTAAATATTCCTCTAGTTGCTTGCTTTGCAAATGAGGTGATTTTACCTGTCCCAGTATAGCTCAGAAGAGACAATAAATGGTTTCCACCATCACTAAAACAAAACTATGACTTGCTTTAATGACTTCCACAAAGGCAGTCAGGCACCCTTTGACCAGCCTGTTTCCAAATAGTCGGCTTTTTACTCCACAACTTTACACTAAATAGCAGAACAGGAACCCTGCCCATAGCTAGAGCTTTTATGCACCCCAATAGGATAAAAAAATTTCCATAATCGAATTGGTTTTTATCTGGATATAAGCATTTCCCATTCTGCCATGGCTCTTTCAGTGAGAATTCCCTGCTGATCTTCCCTGGGCGTTATGGATAAAAACTCTGAAATTAGCAAGAAATATGAGGCTGGTACCAAAGATGCAATACATCCTTGCTCAAAATGAGCAACGAGAAACATTGCCTGTTGATAATCACTTGAGAGGATCTCTCTGCCCTTCCTGCAGGTTTTTTTTTCACACTCTCTAATTCCTCCTAGATTTTACTTCCAAAAGCTCTTGTTCTACACAGGTAGACACATGCCAGGTTATGATGGCCAGTTTCAGTTGTTGCTGTGTCAGGATGAGCTCAATTAAGCTGTTTTGGGGACTTCAGCAGATATTGGATCTGGCTTTTATTTTCCAGAGGTGAAAAAACAAAAGTGCTGTTAAGGGTACAAGGCTACTATAAAACACAGACTCCTGGTGCTGGATGCAGGAGAGTCCTTAAATTGCAGGAGCTGTCACTGGCTGAACATAGGGTTAAGCTTTCAGACTATTCCCAACTGTGTCTTAGCTTCTTATTTAAAGGTGGGCACTAAGCTTCTGTAAAATAGACAAATATAAATGTTGACCTTGATTCCCTGCCCAACTCTATAAGGTTCACTAAGCAGATCTTGGTAATTCTGATTTTTACTCCAGCTGAAACACATTAATTATTTAGTGAGTTTTGAAGTGCCTAAATGTGTTCCTTTCTCAGTGAAAAATTCATGCTATGGGGCAATCAACATTTTTTTTCTGTGTCCAGTCAATAAGAAGGTTTTTAAGACATATGGGTATAATGTTAGTCTGTGGGGGAGCATTAAGGATCAGTAGGGTGCATGAGGGAAGTTGTCTCGTTTTCTCTTATTTGGAATTTGAAAAAATGTATTTGGAAACTGCCAAAATGAAGAAGTTAGCGATGACATCCAAGGAATGTGCTAAGAAACTTGAAGCAGATTTTGCAAATTTTTTTTTAAGGTTTCCATTTTGTGTTTAGACCTATTGCATACATAGAGCCATGCAGAAATAATCTTAAAGGTGCTGGGAGTTAATGAGAGGCAAGCCACTTGGTATCCTTCCTGAAAAGGCCCTGACACCTTCTTCTGCAAGGGTGAAAGGGATGTGTAGGCAGCCTGTGCTGAGTCAGGTATCTCACAGCCTTGACAAAATGCGGTGTGGTTGGGCTGGATGTTTACGTTGGTTGAAGGGTAAATGAACAAATACATCCTAGTGGAATCCATCAAGGCTATAAAATGCAGAAATGTTGGACCTGTCTCAGAAGTCCCTTGGCAAGGAGAGTTTGCCCAGGAAATACCACTATACAATCATTTTGTTCTTATACTCTACCTCAGCTTTCAGCAATGGCTGAAGACAGAATGTTGAGGGAGATAGAGCTGACCCAGTATGGCCATTATCATGTCCCAGTTTGTATATTGCTTCTGCTGCTCCTTCCTCCTCCAGGGGAGGGCTCCTCACAGCCTTCCCCTGCTCTAGTGTGGGGTCTCTTCCACGGGAGACAGTCCTCCACAAACTTCTCTGATGTGAGTTCTTCCCACAGGCCGCAGTTCTCCACTAACTGCTCCAGCGTGGGTCCCTTCGATGGAGTCACAGTCTCCTTCAGGCGCAGCCAGCTCCTCTAGCATGGGGTCCTTCACGGGCTGCAGTTGGAGATCTGCTCCACTGTTAACCTCCATGGGCTGCAGGGGAATCTCTGCTCCAGCACACCTCCTTCCCCTCCTTTCTTCCTGACCTTGGTGTCCACAGTGTTGTTTCTCTCGTATCCCACTCCTCTCTCCACTGCAGGTTCCCAGCAGGGTTCTTTTTCCTCTCTTAAATACGTTATCAGAGAGGCGGTGTCACCAATACAACTATATTTTTTAAAAAGTTTAGATTTTTTGAGTTGTTTTGTCCATCGTTAGGAAGACAGCAAGCTACTTGCAAGGTCTTTCAGGTGGCAGCCATTGCTTTCTCTGAACCACAAAAATTAAAGAAAAATGCCCTCGTGAAAGGTGGTGATCTGCTTGATAAGATAAGAAGCAATTTGGATGTTTTGAATAACCTCTCTTGCCTTCGCACATACACAAAACCACAAAATGTAACAGAATAGAGCAGATAAGTGAAGTGATCTTGAAAAGACACAGACACTTATGCAGTGCAGCATAAGGAGATAAAAGAGGAAAATACCTAGGAAATCTAAATATCAGAAATTGAGCTGAAAGGAGACAAGAATTTGAGCATAAAGGCTCAAAGATCTGACACATAAATTTCTACAATCTAAAAATAACACCCACGCTGCTTAGGCTTCGCTGGATTTCAGAGTTTACTAAAACTAGTTAATTCCAAATGTAGTGGTTCCTCAAAGGTAGAACAATCATTATAAGCTACTTATTAAGAACTAAGAGAGAGCTAATTTTGATGTAATTTTATGGATGTGCAGAAGAAATCACTATGGGAACTAGAAAACTGTTTTTCTTGAAAGGTTAAGAATGTATGTCTTAAGTGGAAGAAACACTAAAAGAGTGTCTTTGTGATAAAGTAGATTTGCTCCCAAGTCTACCTCTTAGAAGAATTGCAGCATGTATTTATGGGGAAAATGAATTAATGCTCAAAAAAAATCTGTTAATGTCTTTCAATGGACGATAATTCCAAGGAGTTAACAGTGCATTTTTTATCAATAGTTCTGAAACTGATTAGCTGAGGATGCCAAGACCTCATTTCAGCATGTGAAGGGGTGAAGTGTCTTCCCTGAGTTGAATTGGGTTGTTGGTATCGCAGCAAGGGTACAAAACTAGTCTTATGACCCCTGGCTCTCTTCCACATCCACTAAGTTGGAATTCTCCATTTCCCAAAGAGGACAACCAACCATGTCCAAAGCCCACTTAGGGCTCCTAAAGGTAGCAGCCTTCCAGGGTTAAGGTCTCTGGCAGTGAAACAGGTTGATTTCTATGGACAGTCTGCACTTTTAACCAATGCTTTTAACAAGTTCTCCTAGAACTGCTTTTTCTGAAGGATGATGGAACAGTTTGAAAAAGCGTGGGAACTTTGTGATCTAACTTTCATGACTGTCTGACAGCAGGACCGCCTGTCCGCTAGGAATTTGCTCAAAGTAGGACTCAGCAATTGAAGCAGTCGAACTCCCCAGCTGCCCATGCTGAAGACAAAAGGGGAGCCAATTTAATTAACCACAGCCTCAAGGAGCATAATTCATTATCAATTTTTCCAATATCAATGTCCTGAATGTAAGAGAGCTTGGAACACTGAGGTCCAAGCAGGAAAGCAGCCCTGTAAATCTGGTTGTTTTCCTTGCTCTTTAACTGATGTCAAGAAAAAACAACAACATTGGATTTGATTAGTATGTTAGACAAATCTGCACAAAGACGTCATTAGGGCATGTTTCCCTGAATCTCTGAAACCTTCTAACCTGATTTTGTCATGCAACAGTTGTGGCAGTGACAGCAGTTAGTCACAAAAATGAAGAAAAGCAAGGACTTCAAGAGGTCACATAGGCTGTCCCCTTGAATCTAGGACAGGATTGACTGTATCTGGATTCACTGACATGTTTCTTAAAACCCTTTTTAGAAACTCCTGTCACCAGATACTTCACCACTTCTCTGCTTATCAACCCTCAGTATGAGGAGGAAGAGTTTCCTAATATCTGACCTCATTTTCTGCACTCTAGATTAAGCCAGTTACTACTTATTCTGCCTTTGAAGAAGCAGAACTGATTAGGAAGTCACGTATTCACTCTGCAAGGAATTCCAGCCTCCAAATTCTGTTGTTATCCCAAACTAGAGCAAGAAGCCAAAATGTTATTTTTTCCTCAAAATTAAAATATCTAATTCTGGATTAGGGTGATCAAAATGTTTTCAACAACATAATTTCATTTATCTAATTATCTTTTCATGTAATCATCTGCATGTAATCATTCAAATAAAATCTTGTAACAGTATCAAAATGGAAGAAGAGAGTTGAAAAGATGGGTTTTGTCTTTCCTGCTTTAATTGTTACTGAAAATTTTACACGGCTGTGGCTTGTTTGTTTTTCAAATAAGTCATGTTCTCTATTGGAAAGCTTTTATAAGCCTTTGATAGGTTACAGTCAATAGCTTGCTTGATAATTTCTTTGTTTGCAAGGACAGAGATTGTGGCTAATAGCTTCTTTTAAAAGAGAAACTCTCCTGTTATTTGCAATGAAAACCCTTGTTAAGATACTAGATGAAAATTGTCACAGAATAGGATTTTGTTAAATTTTGCTGAAGTTCTTTTACTAATCTCTGAAACCTTATTTTTAGGATGAATCTAAATGTATGTGTATGACACTGTTAGAGCTGGGATATGAGGCTTGCACCAGAGATCTCTAACATCCTTGAAGCCGTTGATGTTGCTTTCTTTGCTGAGCTGCTTGAATGCGACATTGGTAGGGAGCAGAGAGGAAGGAAGGGGAAGAGCAGATCTACTCTTTTGCCCTTGAGTTGTGAGCCGAACACTCTTTGCACCTGGTGAGTAAGCATATCATTGAACATAGTGGAGCATTACTAGTGAGAGATGCCTTTTCCCAGGAATGCGTGTAGACATCAGGAGAAAGGTCTGCAAATTAAACTTTGGGAAAACAAAAGTGCCTTCGAGTTCAGTGCAGCCAACTGACAAAACCAGCTTGTAGCGTATGAAAAAACAAACCCACCTATTTTTAGGCTGTATTTTCCATGATGAAGCTGAGAGTTATGTGCAGCATGATTTAACAGGTTCTGATCTTAAAAACCTCAACCGTGGAGTGGGCTCTTACAGTCCCAATCGAGCCACATGTCTAAGCCAAGCTTGCTTTGATCTGGAGACAGACAGAAATCATGCCCTGTTGCTCTGCTGCTCCTCGGTGAGCCTGCATCTCGCACAACACCTCATCTAAAGCTGACTTGCTGCCACTACAGCTGGCAGCAACCTCTTTGTCCCTGAAACAACATCAGCATAACGAGAGGAGAATGGAGCAACAGATGTTTATCCCAGACCAGGATCTCAAACAGCTGAGGAGACTAAATAGCTTCTTCTGTTCAAATTATGGAGTTTGCACAAAGCCCCTAAGCAAAATAGACATTCCAGCTTGACAGCTTCACAGTTCAGAAACACACATCAGTGCTTACAGTTCCTGCTAAATAAAGCCCTCTCTAAGCCTCATCCAAATTTCCACAGCCTTCTAGTGAAATGTCCCCTCCTGCCACAGCGCATCACTGCCGGTCCCGATGACACACAGTACCACTGCTTTAAGGTCTAACCAGGAAAACAGAAATTACCTCTTCTCCTAATGTTCAGGGAGATTTTTGACTACATCACACGCTCTGTGAGCTGTCATATATTGCATCTTCTTGCATGGAGCTTTACTGCTTCTTCTTGCCATATGCCACCAAAATATGTGCCATTTGCTGCTGTTCCCAAACCTTCCTTTGCAACATCTGCTTCTCTAATTAGGAAGGCTAGTTGATAGCAGAAATGAACACACAATGCATTAAGCACAGTAGATAACTGTATTAATGCCTCGGAGGTGTCAGTACTATAACCAGATAACAAAGGGAAGCAGTCATCCAAATCTCAGGAGATGGGAGTTACATGGGAAAAGGAAGCACCAGCCAGGGCTGTGAAAATTCTTTGACCCAGTCTCAGTATCCACTCGGGATTATCGCTGCTCAAATGCCTTTAATTGCAGTCAGCTAGCAAAGGGAGCTTTTATCTTGCCCGTGCTAGTGATGACACCTGGTTTTGCTGGGACTTGCCAGGCAGTATCAGTAAAAAAAGGAAATAGCCCAACTTGCTGGCAGACAAAATGTACACTTTGGGAGAGTCTTTAGAACAGCTGAGAAGCAGCTAAGCACCCAACTCCATTGATTGCCAGTGGCAGAAACCATAAAATTCTCAGAAGTGCCTTAAAAGTGGTCTGCTCTGACTGGCTTTAATCCATGATTCTTGGTATCTTAGCCTGAGTGA